>KK117107.1:501944-557321 GCA_000611955.2 Stegodyphus mimosarum | reverse complement strand
AAAAAGATTGACCTTAAGGATCAACTTATCAAGAGATTAACATTAACAACCAAAGTTAAGAAAAATAATAAACTAAACAGAATTTAAATAATTAACCAACCAAAAGTAAAGAAGAAAAATTAATTACACAAGCAACTTAAAATCAGCGTTAACCAAAACTGTCAAGAGAACAAATTAAATGACTACAATTACTTTTAAACAAACCAAAGAACTTAAGTTCAACTACAAAAATTAAAAACAAATTAAACTTTAAGTCTGAAACAAAATAAGTTAAACATTACCTTTAAAACAACTTAAATCACAACTGAAATAAGTAATACATAACACAGTAAAAAAATCGGTTAAGTCTGCAAAATGTTAATGAAGCTCTTTGCCCTACAGTAAAAATATTCATTTAAGTTTTAGGCCTTTATATAATAAAAGTATATAAATGTCAACAAGCACATACCTCCTAGTAGTATGAATATCTGGCTTTGGTTTAAATGCATGATAAAATAAGAAGGTGTTTTTATCTAATTTTTCTTTATAATTTATTATTAACAAATAGTTGAATTCCTATTCCTAATTTATATATTTCTGTACCTAGAATTACGAGAATATTTGTTAGAGTTAGGGGTTGTTAACTGGAAAAGTTTGAGAAGACTTGGCATACATGACACGTTCACTTAGTATGATGTTATCTCTTAACAGAACAGGAACATCATTTCGGTAATACATTTTAGGAATCATGGTTTTACGTTTATTATTCTCTTAAAAAAGGTGCTAGAGTTAATAAAGGTTTAATTTTTAAAATTTTGTATTAATCAGAACTTTAGTCAAAAAAATTTTTAATTTTAAAAATTTGTTTTTAAGAATGTTTTACTGAAGTGGCATTTAAAAGGTTTTTGCAATATGCTTTGCTCACGATGAAAAACCTAATGTATTCCCACATCGAAAAAATTCAAAAAATAAATATATAACTTTCTGGTACATTATTTAGGTAGATTGTACTCCATTATAATAGACGTCTCTAAAAAATTGTGACAAATTCAATTTCACAAAATTTACTTAACTTACTTTTATTGTTAATATGCTTTCTGTTATTAAAAACATAATGAGTATTAAAAATTATGATTTTTAATTCATAAACGATGCATAATATTTATTAAATGTTATACGTTATTTATACGTTTTCATCACTTTATTTTCAAATAACTAATTAAACTGGAGTAAAACACAAACAGAAATTTTTATTACGAATTATAGAATTTAGAGATACTGAATGAATCTTCAAAGAGTTTTCAATGCGAAAGTGATATATGATAAGTGATCGATATACGATTTCACTTCCCTTTGACTATAAGATGCCCAACCCGAAATTTTAAGTGGATGATCGACAAAAAATTTAACCTATTGCTATACTTAGTTTTAGAATTCGCCTGGATTGCATTATTTCAATATTAAAAAATATAATAGTTTTGCCTATTTTGGGGAAGAAGTGTCTACATCAAGGGCGTAGTGAGGGAAACTGACTGACATTTATTTTATATGCAGAACTGCAAAAACTCTATGAAGCTACCCATTATAACGACACAACAAAGATTTGCGAAGTACTACCAGGGATCTGCTGCTTTAGCCATTCGGTCATAATGGCTAAAAATCTTTCTCAAATAGATACATTATTGACGAAGATTGGTCAGCAGTATGAAGAAACTAGTTCAAATTATGAAATCAAAAATCTAACGTCAATAAAATTTTCATCTGTCATTCTCATTGTCATCTGAAACTTCCCAGAAATTAGAGCTTCTTTGTTAAGAAATATTTGTTTATATTGCGAACAGATGATGCTACGCTTATACTTTTCAAGTTTTATAATTACCCAATGGCCTATCCTACGTATATATGCAAAATACTTGCTTAGGTTTTTAATAAAAAGATTTTAACAAAATGCTCAAAATTATAAGAAAAAATAAATTTGTATGCCCCAGGTATATCCAGAATTTTTGACGTACCTATACTAAATCCACATAATGGGGTATACTCAAATACCTCAAATTTATAAAAGCAAAAAGATTTATTTTGCTAGATTATGGTACAAATTAATATAATTTATGACTCACGTAAAACAATCAAATAAAAAATTGCCTAACACCAAAAAAAAAAAAAAAAAAAGCCGCGAAAATTCGCTAGAATTGAGGGAGTTGCCATCTCACTATATATTAATAATTTTCTCCTTCATGCCAATTGTTATAAAATGTGTAACACAGTTTGTCGATCTTTTTTGCAGTTTCGGTATCATTATATTTTTTTCTGAAATACGTTCCGAAATAGTATGTATCGAAAATATTGCTTTCTAAGACATCAACAATCATTACTTTCTTTTTACTGGTCGTTGAATACTCAACTAACTTTTCTGTTTACCACTTGTGCGACTTGTGCATTCAGTCCATAACGAACCCGTACGCACGCAACAATACTTATTTTTGTTTTATAAGCATTGATACTGCTTAATTTCCCGTCAGTTTTTATAACAATCTTTCAGCAAATATATTCTTTTTTGTTACTGAGGAATTGCCTTTATGTTTGAAAATTATTAATCATTCATTTAAATAAAAATTTTATATATTTGTTTTTCACGATTTAAAAATTTATTCAGACATACGAAAGAGAAGAAAATGTAATCATACCCAAATTACTGCAGATGCTTTGAAGGAGGTTTAATTCCCCTTGATAAATCAACCCTGTTCCGGGAAATCAGCAATAATTTACTTGTTTTTTCATGTATAAACTGCTCTATTTTGTTTTTATGTACACTGCGAAAAAAATGGGACAGTTCTATATCTCCCGATCTACTTGGCCGAATGATGAAATTCAAATTGCGTTTTTCATGTCTCGAAAGCGCGACTTAGGATATATATTAGATTTATGTATAGCATTGTTCTAATATAGGTATTTTGATACTAAATCGGACTTTTTCTAAAATGACATGCCAATTTTCCCTTTATTTTTATTGTACGACTCAAATTATGTTTAAATATTAAATTTTGTAAAATTTGGTGCGAAATTTACAAAGAAATTCAAAAATTTATCTTGGAGCATTTTTCTCCGTTTGCGCCAAGAACAATTCATTGGAGAACTTCTTAATATATGGCAACTTATTTTAATTTCTCTTTTTACATTGTGCATGAATGGAAAAAAGGTCACATTGTTCCTACTTTCAAATAATTTTAACAAAGGGCCTAAACAGCATTTGAATATTATGCAGCTTACTCACGTCTTGCTAACAATAATGCTTGACTCCGTGCCATTAGCAAGAAGCATTAAATGAAATATGTCATCTATGTTAAGTTTTACAACAAATCTTATCTTAAAACTTGAGTAGCTCATTTTCACTGAAATTCAATTATTTTCCTCTAGCATTCGTTGAACTGGAGACATAGAAAGTGGGATAGCTGGTTAAACGCAGCGTTTGTTGATTACAATAATAATATTCAGAGATAAGAAAATGCAATTATTTTGACTCAGATTTTATTTCTCAGTGCAAAGAATTGTACTTACCTTTTGTTTGAAGAATGTTTGTACTTACCTTTTGTCTTAAAAAAGAATAAAGAATTGTACTTATCCTTTTTTTAAGACTCAGGTGCCTTGATGTACATCTTCTCGTGTTTCGAAAGGAACCGTCTTGTATTGAATATAATTTCATTGAAATATTAGAAAGTATCTCACAAAAAATATAAAGAAAGTAGATACTATCTAATCTCCTGCAGAAAAAATTTCTAAAGACAAGTTTTAGGAGTATTATCTTTTGCTGAGATACTTATTTGAAATGGAACCTTAAGGAAAGAAAATGCATGTTCAATAATCTCAGCAGAGATTTTACAATTATTACTTACATCTCACTTTCGCAATCAAACCTTTGACCATCAACAATCAAAAAGTTTCACTCATTTAACTTCAACAAAATGGAAAAAAAGATTAAAATTATTTCAAATTCTACAGTTAGCGCAAGGAAAACTAAAGAAAATTTGTAGTAAATTCCGCACAAACTTTTAACTCTATTTTCTGTGCATTAAAATGGTAACAATTATGTAAAAAAAACCTTTCGTCAATCAAGATCGTAAGCAGAAACAGAAAGTAATCACGTTTCTGCGCTTAATTATACCCAAACCTGTTTACTTCGGAGAAAAAAAAATATGCCTATAGTCGATGCTTTAAAAGTATCAAGAGAACAAATCTTTGTTAAGATGTTTCGAAAATAGCAGATTAAGCGGAAATAGGTGACAGCAGAAACGAAAAACTTCGCCAGCTACTCGGTGGAGAAATTTATCAAAGGTTACCTCGAAAGCTTCTCTTTTGCTTTTGTAAATCATTCCTTTTCTTTGCTCTATATTCCGTAGCAATAAAGCATGCCATGGCATGAGAACTGTTTTGCTTACATCATAAATATTTTATTAGATATTCATGTATAGTATGAATAATAAGCAATTGTGTGTGTGTGTGTATTGTTTAAATAGATTGGATATGAAGGTAGCTAAAACTATTTAATAGCTTTTTTTTAAGAAAGTAATAGCAGTAACAAGATAATCTTTAATTTTAACATTATCTTACATGTTATAAGAGTTTTCGAATTAAGCAACTTTCACTTTTCCACAATTGCTTCAAAGTTGTTAATATTTTCTCTTTTCGATGATGCAAATATCAGAAAAGCAACCATCTAAGATTTTATTTATTGTTTCGCGATTTTACTTTCCTGAAAAATAAACCATAGACCAATCAACATCATTTTCCGCAAAATCTTCAGACTTGCAATATTTTTACTTTTTACAGCTTTATAAATATTATATTTTTTGCTTTATCACAATTACTTTGTAGTTTCGATTTTTTTAGAAATATTTTCATATTGGTTATATTTTTCTTTCCGAAAAGTTTTAATTATTTTGCTTTTTCCTATGTAAGTCAAGTACTTTCAGCAAATCTTTTGCTATTAGAATTTAAGGGTCGGGGAATGAGTTAAAAAGTATTTTCAAATAATTCAATCACAAAAATTATAATACAGATTAAATAACTAAAAAATATTATTTTCATTTTATTTTATTCTTATTAATAAATTTTTTATATATCAATGACCACTAGGAATTTTTCAGCAATTCTTCGAAGTCTTTGCTTGACGCCGATTCGTATTTATTGCTATCATCGCATTTATTTTTTGAATGAAAGCTATAAAAGAATTGAGAACATCTTCAGGACTTTTCTTAAGTTAGACGTCCCATTATGCACATTTTAGGGTATATACATATAGCGGATTTTGACGACGATTTTAAATTCGGTTTATACACTGAAATACGTATATCGGCTCGTACACTGAAATATACGGTAGTTATTTCTTGAACTCTTAGGCATCGTTACAATATGACAGCATTAATTAAAGCTACTTGAATAAAATAACATTATGAAAAACTTATCGGAAAAACTGTTTTTCGAAAATGTATAACCGAAGTCAACAAAGAAAACTAATAAAAGAACTGAAATTTAGTTAATTCCATTTCGTTGATACACTCATGCCCATAAATTAAGGATAATTCGGAGTCACGCGGAAATCGAACTCTAAAATAAATATATCACCTGTAAAATCACTACACACATCTTCACGGATAATATGCAAATTTCAGGAAGTAACCAGATGACACCGATTGTACGTCACAATGACGAGAGTGTAAGAGAGTGATATATAAGGAATACAGGATAAGTAAAATAATAACCAAATAGTTATGACACAAAGGATGCATTTGGATGATTTTTTACGTGGTAGAATTATCGGCCGTCTGGAATGTGGGCGTACCCAAGTGGAAGTATCAGACGAACTTGGAATTGCCCAGAGTGTCATCTCCAGGCTTTGGCAACGATTCCAAGATGATGGTAATGTGAGTATACGTTACAGCACAGGTCACCCCAGAGTTACAACGCCGAATGAGGACCGGTATTTGGCAGTTACTGACAAAAGAAACAGGCGGAGCACAGGCTCAGACCTGTCTCGTCAGCTCTCTTCAGCCACTGGTACGACAATTTCAAGGCAGACCGTGTACAGACGCTTAGGGTAGATTGGTCTATATGCTCGTAGACCTGTCAGATTCGTTCCACTTACTGCAACTCACTGTCGCCTGCGGTTAGCCTGGAGTAGAGAGCATGCATTGTGGACACCGCAACAGTGGGCTTGTGTGATGTTTGCCGACGAGTCCAGGTTTAGCTTGCAGTCTGATTCTCGCCGGATTTTCATATGGAGAGCTCCAGGTATCCGGTACCACCAAGAAAATATCATTGAACGACACCATTACGGTGGTGCAGGAGTGCTAATTTGGGATGGAATTATTCTGGGTTCCAGAACTGACCTGCATGTTCAAATTGGAACCATGAGAAGCCAAATCTATCGGGACGTCATTCTGGAACAACATGTACGTTTGTTTCGGGGCGCCATGGGCGCACAATTTGTGTTTATGGATGATAACACCCGTCCTCACCGTGAAAACATCGTAAGCGAATACATTCAATAGGAGGATATCACCCGTATGGACCAACCAACATTCTCACCGGACTTGAGTACAGTAGGGCACGTGTGAGACATGCTTGGCCGACGAGTTGCAGCCCGTCAACCTCCTCCTACATGTCTACCGAAACTTCGGAGAGCATTCGATAATTTGATACTCAGCATGCCTAGGCGTTGTACGGACTGTATTGCATCGTCTGGGAGACATACAATGCATTAACAATCATATTAACCATGTAATATTGGTTTTTTGTAAATAGGTTTTTTTTTTGTAATTTGCTCCAGGGAGAAAAAATCGCTATTTTTTTAATAATATCAAACATATAGCATACCTTTTATTTAATAAATAAGCTTTACAAATAAGTCAAATTTGTTTTGCTTCTAACTCTTCCTTTGCCTGATTTTGCATTATCCTTAATTTATGGACATGAGTGCATTTAGGTTTGTAATGAAACGAAAGGAATTTTTGCTTTAGCCGAGTACTGTCCAAATTTAATTACAAAATTTCTCTCGAATCACTAAAAAATTTCATTGCACTTCTTTAGACAATCTGGAAAGGAATAAAACATTACGCCACAATCATTTATATTACACCAGGCGAAAATGGCTACCAAGTTGCTACGGTGTTGAAACAGCATCCAGCTGCAATTGCAGCCATTTCTCTAGTGGCCTGAAGAAAATATAGAATAGTTTACTAAGCAATATTGAAACTAGAACTATTATATACATTCCTAACGCTGAAATTTAAATTGGTAACCAATATGTTTTGGTAACCAATATTTACAATGAAAATTTATAAAAATTTCCATGCCGAGTATATATAAACAAGAAGATAAAAAAAGACTACTTAAAAAAATTCTGAAAGGTTTTAGTTTTTAAATGACGTCCAAAGTAGCTTTTGTTAGCATTTTGTGTATTAGCCTTATTTATTAAATATCATGGTCTTCGCGCTTAAACCATAGAATTCAGTTCAAGGGCAATATCGCAAAATAATTTTAAAATGAGCATATCTTTAGAATTTCCGATACACAGTCTCACACGCTGGAGATAAAAGTGGTTTTTCTGTACAACGTTGTCATTGCTCGCTTTGAAATAAAAATTCGTTAAAGTTATATGAAATTAATAATAAAAGAAATTCCAAATTTCAAATTTGGGCTTTCAGATGCCCATATTTGCAGGAGGGTTACGTTATTCGAAATTCGATGGCTCTAGTTACCGTTATTTTATCAGAATGCTAGAAACATACATACATTTGTGCAGATTCTTCATTATTTAATTTCTTTAAATATAATACAGGAAGATAATATTTGGTGGCAACAATTCGAAAAGCGAAAGATTGCTTGTAGTGAATAAACGGAAAATGCCAAAACGAAATTAATAGACCTTCTGGGCAAATTGGCCTTTGGACTAAAAAGGTGATATACTTTTTTTCTGACAAAAGACGAAGGTGACGATGTTTATTAGTTAATTTTTGATCCCTTTTATAACATCTGGGTTGATGTAGCTAGGAATCGAGGCTGACTTCGTGTGAATGAACGTTTGTGCAGTATTTTTCCGGGATCTAAGTGCTTAAAATTTGTCGATTCGATTGTCCTTTTACAGGTTGATAGTGAGGAAAGAAAGTACACGAGACCATCAGATTCCGTCTTTTGAAGTATTCTTGGTCAAAACTGAGTTAAAGCTTAGGCGTATATCTCAATTAGACATTGATAAAATTCAATAATCTGCATAGAGAAGTTCAAATCGTGTTGCGTTGTAATTCTTGCGAACTAAGGTGATAGCTGATGTCTGTTACCTAGAAGGAGGTTTAGTAGTGTTATTATCTTTCAAATTTCTTTGACGTTTCCAACGTATCATTCGCTAATTAATGGACGATGTCAAGAATGTTTTTAAGTGAGTGACTTTTTCTGTGTGTCCAGTTCTGCAACCTGTTTGACCAATGCTCCTTGGCGAATTTGAAAAGATGTATTTAAAATTCCTATATGAAATACGCTTCAGTTTGTATGAGACTAGAATTTAATTCTGTATCAACAGTTCAACCTTATACCCGTAATTTGGGACTGCATGTAATCACGAGAAAAGTAAACTAAAAGATCAGGAATATTGATCACGCTATTGCAATTCCTGTTACTTTGGACGCATCGAAAACTAGAATTTTAACTATTAGTTGCAGTTTCTCTCAACTTATTAGCTGCATTACTTTTATTGTTTGTGTTAGAGGAATAAAATGTTTTGAGGCTTTCAGTTACCATATTCAACAGTCGCAGCTCAACGGTTTTCATTATTTCACCCAAGTTCACTGTTTGCGTATATAAAGAACAACATATTTAAGTGTTTTTTTCCAGTTTAATAAAGTAAGTTTTCACTCATTTACTGTATTTTTGACTGCATCTTACTTTCTTGTGTGCACTATTAGCTTTCATACTGCGCTGTTGGTTTCATAAACATTTGCAAAAAATAGGTGGTTTGGAACTATAATAGTGGCAACATTGTTGAAAGTACGCCATGAAATGGAAAAGAGTAGTTCTTAATTGAAGAACAAGTTTATTCGATACCTAATCTGGCTCACAAGAGCTGGATTCTCTCTTTTTTTATGTGACTTCCAAGTGCGTGTGTCGTGATGCGAAGAACAGAGTCTTTCGTATGTTGGCTGTCTAATGCTTGGTATGTACAATGTTCTCGAAACTAGAATAGCAAAGTTGTTGGAAATCCAGAAATGGTTATGAAGAAATGCTATTCATATTCATCTGTATCATTATGAGAGGCTGGAGAGACTTTTTAGATCGTATCATTAGACTGGATGAGACATCGTTCCGATTCCAAGAGCCAAAAGCGCAAGCTGAACTAAAAGGTAAGTTGAATAACTGATAGCATTACAGATCAACATAAGAATCAACATTTCATCAGAACCGCAGGAATATAAAAGCAATAATGATTCATTCGCAAGACTTCGAGACATTATCTTGACGCATAATCATACAAGGGCAAAGCGTTCATGTGCGCCATTTAGTTATTAATTTTTAGTGCTTAATCTACGACCAGCATCGCAAAAGAAACAAAGTCACTTTTCGCAGAATCTTTCCATAGGTTTGCAGCACTTCGTTCAGGTGCATCTAGAGAAACCTGTGACTAGACAAAGCAATTGTGACCTATTTATAATAAAATAAATAAAGTTTTCGTTTTATGGATTTTCATTTCAGAAAATTCGTCAACAATAGTTTTGCAATCTAGCTTTGTTCCTTCTCATTGACTTTTTAGAATACTTTTTAATTAAAAAAATAAAGAAAGATTTTTCTCTTGTCTTACTAATTACAGGTATAATTAAATAAAATATTAAAATTATTTTAATATTAGGTAAAAAATATGCAATACTGCTATTTTTTGTAAAATGGTACACATCGTTGGGTTCGGTAAATTTTCTTTCCTTCCCATTAAAAGTAAACTGTATAATGATATCGTCTATTCTTCAACGTCAGTGTCATTGCTTTTATTTCACTTGTATAATCCAATAAATCGTTCAATTTTCAATTCAAAGGCTTTAATTTTAAGCCTGGTTCATTTATTTTATGATTACCTAACAAAATATTCAATTGAAACAACTCATTTCCTAGAAACAATAGAGCTGAAAGCAAATAATATGAGAGGGGTTTCGTGGCAGGTGACAGGTGACGGAGGACGGGGACCCCTGGTGTTTAATAGAGGTAAACAGGGATATGACCCGCGCCCTCCCCTATTTAGTGGCAGCAACTCCGAGGAGCCTCGTGAGGCCACCTAGGGAGTTTATTGAAGAATTTTACGTAATTGTACATGGCCATACAGAGGCGTCTTAAGAATACATTAGTTTTGATCGATAGGCGAATGATTTGTTACATCTTGGTTTGTTAGACACTAATTACAGCATATACAAACACATACACTTGCACATATAGAGATACATACAAAACACGTGTTAAAAAATATATATATGTATATAAAAGCACATATATAACACATATAAAACTTGTAAGCACATTATAGTGTAATAGAAATTAGATATTAGTTGCACACACTTATACAAGTAAACCATATACTTATAATGAAACATGATTAAACTAATAAATATTATACAGTTACACATTTAAAGAGACACATAGATAACATGTAAAATGCGCATATAAAACATACATAAAGCGTGCAGACACACTGTAGAATATTAGATTCTGTTATTAGATTGCTAGCACTTGTATAGCAATATAATCAAGGCTTATGTACTTTGTGTAGCTACGCAGTGGGGTTTCGGAGTTTTGCGGCAAGCTGACGTTGCTATCTCTTCCTCTTCAACTTAGAATCTTACGTTTACTTTAAATTACTTTTATTTACATAGTTTGATGGGTTAGGCGAAATAGTAGAAGTGAAGATAAGATTTAAAATAAGGAATGACGTATCAATTAAAATAAACCTTACAAGGTTTACAGTGATGCACCGGAGGCGAATGTATAATTAAGAAGAGGAAAAAAAAAAAGCAAAAAGCTCCATTCATTTTACCATTACTTATCAAAGAGTGCAATATGATGCGTTGATCAGCATGCGTTATATCAGATGCCGAATCAAGGGTATGGCTTGGTAATTCGGTTTTAAAATCTTCATTGCGTTTTCCCTAATATTTCGAATTAACTCATTACGAATTATCGATGATAAATAATTCACATTTCCTTTTTCTTTTTTGTATATGATAAGCTAAAAATCAATTAGATTCGGCAAGAAACTGCATATCTCTGATGCAGTTTCAGCAATAATCCGAAACATTCATTGTCACTACGAATTCTAAGTGAATGTTTTCCTAAGAATTTCGTTGTCGCGATTACTTTTTAAAATACCTTTCTCCAGTATTTTTCTCTTCCAAATAAAGCGTTTCAATTATTTGTACCAATATATCCTTAAAGAACTTCTTGGTATGAAGTTAGGAGTTCTTATATTCCAATGAATACTCATGCTATTCAGCGCTTATCTTAACATTATCCCAATCTCAGTAGCCATCGGTAAAATAATGTATTTTAGAGTAAAAAAGATATTTACGTGTAATTTGAGGATTTATTAAACATTGTTATTATTTGTTTTCATTTTTATTTCTTGTTTCCTTTTTGCTTATTCTGATTTAGACCTTCTTTTCTTTCACTGGCAGATGATGCTAATGCTTCTGTCTGTTAATGTATTTCTTTCGTATAATGTTTTTAAAATTCTCTTTGTTGTTTAATTTTTTTCTTGCTCTTTTCTGCTTTATTTCGTATTATGTGCCAATCGAAATTTTTGTCCAGTTTATTAATATTGACATATCTACTCTCATTTTTGTGAAATACGTAAATCTTAACGAATACCTTTCAGCATTTTATCCTCTTTATTCTGCTTTACTTTTTTAAAATCTTGACATATGTTAATAGCTTGCATTTTGTATCTTTGAAATTCTGAAGCACCGTTCTTATTCTGATCAGTTCTTTGAATTTAAATTCATTGAATCTCAGTTCAAAGAATAAATAAAAAAGAATTGGCGTTAGTTATAATAACAACTATATACTTGTGAAAGGAACAATATTGATTGCGTAAGTACGTGCACCTGTTTAAAACGCGCATTCTTAAATCTTCCTTTTCGTTGATTATGTTGATTTTAATGGCATTCTGATAAAATAAAAGGAATTGTGGTACAAGTTAAAACCTTTTTACTTTAATTGTTACAATAGTAACTATGCTAATTATTTCGGTAGCAACTGTATGGGCAAATGAACGAATAGCAAAACAGTCAACATACATGTACAAGTGTGCATATATGGAGTTATTTATATATACATAGCTCATGCATATTATAACACTGGTACAGTATGTAGCAATAAATCTGATTTTTTTATTTTATTAATTATTGTGATGCTATTTCTTCTATTATTTTAAAATAATTCCATAAATTTTCTACATTATTAAAGATTTGTTTAAAATACTTTTTAAATTTATTATTTACTTTTTAAAAATTTATTTTTACTGTTTTTTTTAATGCAGCCACTCCCTTGTGAATTGCGGACCCTAAAAATTTGTCTTACTTATCAAATGGTTAGTCCAACACTGTTTAGAGTCGCCGTTCTTCAACATGCTTTTTGGGCTTAAGATACTGTGAACTGTGATTTGATTCCTAAGATGAATGAGCTTTTGCGTTTTCGAGCTGATGTAGATATTTTTAAAACAAAATACCACTCCAATCGAACAATTAATAAAACATGCGCTATTATGGGTATACTTCTGCTTCATCACAAAGAGTTGTATACAACACATCTGCTTCATCACAAAGGGTTGTATACAACACATCGAATAATAGTAAATGTTTTACGAGGATTTGTTTTTGGTCACTTGTAAATGAATAGTTGTCATTATTAAATATCCTATTATCACACTTAGTTCATTATTCACATTTCTCTGCAACCGGACAGCATTCCAAAGCAAAAATTTCAGTTAAGAATTTCGAAGATTTTCATTTTCTGATAAAAAGTTAATTAATAAGCTATCGGATAAAAAGCTAAGCTTGCTCTTGCACGAACTTCAAGTTTTATGATTAATACTTTGTTACTCTAAAAGAATTTATTTATTTGAGAAATATGAGGAAAAATTCCTTATTTTATAGGAAAGAAACTCCCGCTTAACGTGATTGATTATTTATATTCATATACTACTTTTTGTTGTTTGTTTTAACTGTTAGTTTTGTTTTGCTTAGGTATGCTTTGATTAAATTTTTTTATTGCGAATCAAAGGGTGAAACCAACCTCGAACACAAACGCCGACTGATAAACTTACCATGATAAAAACTGGATGAAAATCATAAAAGTAGATTATAAATTTATTGTCAAAATCCAAAAAAAGTCTTTTTTTACATAAGGTTAGTTATTTATTAAAACTTTTGCATCACGTTGCATCCTATTAAAACAGACTCTTCCCTTCATACAAAAAATATGAAGGAAAGGAAAGAAAGACTTTCTTTTTCATTTTCCAAATTCTTATATTAATTTTTCATAATAAGAAAGGCAAGTAAAAAATTATATCTTTTCTTTCCTGCACTCGATTCTGTTGCAACAGAAGTTTAGTTTTTTATTACTTTAATATGATATATCTGATTTATTTTAAGAAACTTGAGGTATTTGGAAGACGTTGTGAAATTTTTTCCCCTGAAATACTTATAAAAATTTACACTTGAGTTTTGAAAGGAAAATTAGTGGCACGTTCAATAAAATTCCTTATTCTTGAAAAGAAACCATAAATTCTAGTCATCAGAAAAAGAACCAACTAGAACCAACTTCACTCGCTCACTGGAACTAATTCGTAACTACATTAAATATCGCTATATCACTCAATATCTTCTTTTTAGTTTCCTCATTGCTCTTAAATAAGTATTAACCAATCTCCAAAACTTTTACAGAAATTGTTTTTGCTCCGAAATCAGAAATTGTTCAATAATATGCTATAATATAATTCAATGTATTCTAGACTGCTAACAAAGATGCAGATATTTCGATCTAGTAACCATAAGATCATTAGTAACCATTTTAACTCAAGATTAGTAACTCTAAATTCACTAACATCAAAATCAGATTTAGGTTTTAGGGCAAAAGGAACGTTAGTCCTAGATGCAATATTAGTCTCGAAACGGCATTTTGCGTTGAATCACTCTAAACGGCGTATCACTTGTAGAGACATTGGGTAGTTTTGGAAAGCAGGAAACATGAAAAATGAGCAATGCCCTCTCGGGAACTCGAACCACGGGCCTCTGGAATACACTTCGAACGTGCTGACCATTGCACCACAAAGGCGTGCAAAGAAGGTGGGAGAAATACCTTATATACTCCCCCTTTTAAAGGGCGACTGGGGTTTAGGGGATCCAGTCGCCAAATCCTGGTGGTGAGGAATCATCACCCACCACCTTTTTGTGGGGCGCCATTGTAGAGTTATTGATATATTTTGTAGTAGGAGAGGGGAAGAATGAGCAATGCCCTCGGCGGGACTCGAACCACGGACCTCTCGAATACGCATCGAGCGTGCTGACCACTACACCATGAAGACATGCAAAGAAGGCGGGAGAAATACCTTATGTACTTTTCAAATTGTTGCCGACAATAATAATTAAAGTGTATTAAAGTCTCCCTGTATAACATTTAAAGGAATTTAATAATAAAGAATCTGTATGAATGTATGCATGTTTCTCGCGTTGTCACCAAACAACGGTACCTAGAACCATCAAATTTTGAATAATGTAGTCCTTCACCGAACATGGGGACCTGGAATCCCGAATTTTGAATTTCGAATTTTTTTTATTATCTATTTCGTATTTTATAAAACTTTAACAAATTTTTGATTAAGAAACTCAACGATTTCAGAGCGAGAAGTGGCAATACTGTACCGAAAAAAATTTAAATCTCCAGCGTGCCAGACTGTCAGTCAAAAACTCTGTAAATATGATGTTTTTAAATATTTTGTAATTTTGCTACTGAACCTAATTTTAGTGAGTGAAAGACTACGAGTTCAGCTAGAGCGTAAAAAACCGTAACAAACCCATTTGGGCTGCCATTTAAATCTGAAAACTTTCAGAGTTTTTTTTAATCTGTATTAGTTAATAGGCATAGAGTGCATCAATTTATCTGTTTATACAAATATTAGTTTTTTTTGTTGCAGAACTGCTTTTGTTTGTTTGCTTCATTATAGTTATGATGTTTGCAGGGATATATCTTTCAATATGTAAGAGGATCTATTCTGCTACATTAAGGTTTCATATATACTTCACAATACCATTAAAATTTTATCTATTAAAATATAAAAAAATTCTATCTCAAACTCTTTTCAGGGCAAACTGTACATCTAAAATATTTAAATTTTTAATATATTTTTTTCCATTTCAAAGAAAGAAAGATTTCAAAATTTTCAGTTTAGTTTTTTTCTTTTTGTGCTGTTTGAACTGTCATAATTATAAAGTTTTAATAAATTGATGACATTCTTTGAGAATTTGTTCTACGTCCAGTCAAAGGAACTTTTCAGTTTTTTCTGAAGACTGAGATAATATTTAATGATTTTTTTCAAGATGAAACTGTATAGGCTTTCACAGTTTACTATAATTTGATCAGATATTCTAGAAAAGGAAACATTAGAGAAGTGGAAATTATTCCAATTGAGAATTAGAAGAAATTATTAAAAAATATAATTAATTGTTTCGGGAAATGTGTAAACAATGATATTTTCTAAATGGGAGTTTAATCAGAACTGCTTAATATATCAAAGGAAAGACTTCTGATGTCAAAGGTTTTGAGTTATCATCACCTAGTATATTAACAAACTTCTCGCGGTCTACATTTTAAAATCTAGCATTGGCATGTTTACATCAAATCTTTGATGAGTTACTGTTGGATTTATTTTCTCAGTGTGCATACTAGTGCTTTTTCTTATATGCAACTTCCTGTGTACATTTCATTCACCTCGGTTAAAAGCTTTTACTTTTGTTCACATTTTTATCTCTATTTCTTAAATTCCAAGCAGAATGTATAATTTGATTTTAAAATAACACGCTGAATAATATTGTATGAGTTAAACAATAAGAATCAGCGTAATCTTCATAAATGTGCAGGACTGGTTTCGGAGGTTTAAATATAGAACGTCCTTTTCAGCTGCAGACGAAGGAAAAAGAAGGAAATGAGGAAAAAGAAGCCATTGATACGATGAAGCAATAAGAATGAGAAGGAAGCCAACTTGCCGGCACGATCGATTGATGTAAAATGAAAAAGACGTATGAAATAATTTCCTTGAAAGCTGATGGGAAAGTTGTATTGAAATTAGGATCGTTAACAAGAATTGAAAGATTTTAATGAATGTGAAACGCCTCTGAAAAATCGAATTCGCCAATAAAAAATGTTTTTTGAATCATTCTGGCTGCCGAAAGATGGAAAATGCGATTTTTTTGACCAAGAGTGTTCGGGAACAGGGGATTTATGTGTTTCGTTTTTCCTAACATATGCCTCATGTCCCTCATGCCTCATATTAGTATAACATATGTCTCATGTTATCGCGAAATTTTAAGGCTCTCTAGTTTGACAAGCGTAAATTAAACTACATTCGTAAAGGATCCTGCATATACCACAGGATAGGAATGGGGGCCTTAAGTATAGAATAGCGAATTTTATTAGTAGAAGAGGAAACGACTCGCAAGTTGAATTTCTGTAAAATATGTGCAATTTTATAGCCAATCGATAGAAAGAAAGGAATGACGACAGAATTCTTAATATCTCTTAAAACGAGAGGTTGCTTTTTGAATGGTGAAATGAGAATTTTTTAACCGCTTGGTCAATAATGTTAGGCAAAAACCTCTTGCCAATAGCAACTGCTTTTAAGTAATTTACTTCATGATGAAGAACCGATTTGGCGAACTAAATATGAAGTAATGAAAATTGAAGGAATAAAATGAAACTAACTTCCGTTTAGTCAAATGACTTGATGCCAGACAGATGAATGTTTACGGTAAACAGTAGTACTGAAGTTAGATACGTTGCGTGTGATCAAGATGTCGTAGAACGGAAGAGAATTGAATGTCTCAAGTCCAGAGGAGAACTGAATAGTAGGATCAGTGGAATTCATTGTTGAAAGAACTTTATCTAAATCCCCTTTATTACCATTAAACAGAGTAAATGCATCGTAAACGTAGAGGAACCACACAGGGGAGTTTAAAAATTTTAAATAATTTTGTTTCATAATAATACATATAGATATCAGCAAGGATAGAACCGAGATGACTTTCCACTCCTAAACCGTCAGTTTGGTTGTGATACTTATTTTAGAAAGCAAAATGAGTTTCTTTCAGACAGAATTGAGTAAGGGATATTAACTCATCAATTTGAGATTAATCTGTATAAGAGAAATGAAATTCTCTGTCTAGTTTCTAGGTAATTAAACTACATCTTCTACTAGAACACTACTGAATAATGAATTTACATTAAAAGAAACCATGATGAAATTTCTAGAGAAAATGCTTTTTACTTTTTTTATTGAATATTTCATGATGTAAGTGTTATTATCTAAAGGAGTCGAAAATCTAGAAATTACATATTTACCTAACGGATATGAGGCAGTGTATAAATTTGATACAACGAGGCTTGGAATATCACTTTTATGAATTCCGGGTAGAGCATATAATCTGACTCAATTCGCAACAGATGGGATAAGCGATTTTTTTAAGTCGGTTGGAAGAATTGATGAAGATTTAATTGCAGATTTTATTTTTGAGAGTTCCGATTGTGAAGATTCGTTAGGATCAGATTGCATGAGCCTTCGTTTAAGAGTTTAGCGACACCATCGATGTGAGTGTTTTTGTCCGTGACAACAATTACCTTTGTCTCGCTTTGAAATGATAATGTCTGGGTTAGAATGAATTTCGCGCAATGTAGCCTTTTCTCTTGCGTTTAGATTAGGTCAAAGGTTTGCTGATTAAATTATAAACAGTCAAAACTTTCTCGTCTCAACATATCAAAAAGCGTTCTCTAGGTTTTAGGAGATTATAAGAATTGTCTTGTAACTCTTTTCTTTCCATGGATTAGCTATAAGATTGCACGTATTTTACAGAAATTCAACTTTCGTATTGCTTTTTCTTCACGTTTTTCAATAAAATTCACAGTGCTATATTTGAGGACCCCATTCGGGGCATAAACTCCTGGGGTATAGCCAGGATTTATTATCATTGTGGTTTATTTTACATTGATAAAACTAGAGAGCCTTTAGTTTCGAGCTGAGGAACATGAGGTATATATTAGGAAAAAGGAAACACATAAATCCCCTGTTGCCCAACAATATTGGTCAGAAAAATCACTTTTCCATTTTTCTGCAGCAGAATTACGTAAAAAGTAGCTTTCCTTGGCGAATTAGATTTTCTAGGAGTGTTTCACGTTCTTAATAATCTTTCAGTTGTAGTTAACGATGCCAGTTTTGCTCCGACTTTAACCTCAGTTTTAAGTATACAAGTTCATTTTTTATCTGGGCGCGAGCAACGTCACTTCCTTCCTCTCATTCTTATTACCTTATCTTATTTTATCAGTGGCTTTTCTTGCATGATTTGCAGTTCTGCAGCTGAAGGAGAAGTAGTCTTCGAAACTTGTCCTGCAAATTTTACTAATATTACTTTGATTTTTGTTGCTTTAACTCCTCCAAAGCAGTTTATTACATAAGCAGAAAGATAATATAACAAAGAGATTAGTATTAATAATAGCTTAATTTTACATTTATGATTTTATAGGTAATGGACACAAATTACCGAAACTTTGTAGTAGGTATTGCAGAAAGATACACATTTGTAGATATTTCTACGCATAAATGGCTAAAACTTTAGTTTGGCACGATTTCTCGATTGGTCTTATGAAAATTCGTTTGTTTATACATTTCATGAGCAATATTAGATCAAGTCATTTTATACTTATTTGTCGCCTTTTCCCGTACATGCTCTCATACTGTAAATGGTAGCACGTTCTGTATAGCACAGCATGAAGTAAAATGAGATGGACCATACAAATAGGATACCACTTGGATTTAATCGACTGGATTTCGTTCTTCTCTGTAATTTCTCTTTAAATATGGAGGATTCAAGGAATTATCGTGATCTTACGTGTGTGCTTTCGTATTTTAAATGACAGTTCAACTAGTTAGCAATTCGAGATCTGCGGTCCAAATTCTGGCGAAGACAGAGATGATTTTTCCGTTTCTTGCTTTGGGGGGGGAATAAACAAACAAGCAAAAGAAAACCTAATGTCTGCAGACTTTATTATGTATCTGAAAATTATTAATGCAAGAAAAGAATTGCTCGAGGGAAGAGTAACATTTCAAAGGTCTTAATATGAACCAGCTTTGGAAATGCCACTTAAAAAGGTGCACATTAAACTTGCAGCGCCAGTAAGTTTTATTTTTCCAGTTTTCATTTTTAAAAGAGTCATTTGATTTTCTTTTTATAAAATATTTAATGCAGAATAAGATTTTCATTTCGTCTTCCAGTTGAGATTTAGCAGTTGCCTCCTGCATTGCCACTAGTTCGTTGTTTACGATTACTCGCTTTCTTTTTTGCTTTGCCTTTATAGCGAAGGCGTCAAAGAAAGTATTGGTTTAACTATCTCATAAAATGGAGGAAAGGAGTAACATCCAGGTTGGAGAGATTGCGCTCAGTAATTAGGGGGCATTAACATTAAATGAGCAAGTTGCCATGGAGAGCAATTACGAGCAGAAGCTGAGTAATCTCATGTCATGTAATTAAAAGCATCCGCCTAGTAATTTTTATGAATTTTCGCTACGTGCTCCCGACAGCAGCTGGTCTTCCCTTTACCCGACTAAGAGTATCCCACCAAGAAATTGTTGCAGTGAAACTTTGCGATACGTTCTTGACTTAATAACCAGAGTTTCGCGAAATTTGTCTGGATTCAGTGGTTGCTACTATTTTCGCATGCATGAGAAAACAGAATCGTGTGAAATATTCTCGATCTATTTGTTCACTTGGAAAATTTATCAGTTCTTACTTTAATATAAAAATGTGATTTAAGGCTAAATTTATAATTATATCTTATCGTTTAACAAATTAAAAATCATGCTTGTATGTGTTATATTTAAACTCAGAATAATTTTATGAAATAATATTTGAGATATAAGTTATAGATATTAATTTTCTTGCAAAATAATAATATGACTTATAAAAAACATATATAGGATAAAATAATCCAAACCACCGAAATTGGCTAATGTTCGGTCATCAAGAAATTTGTAGCAACTGAAGTAATACAAAAACAGCATCAGTTTTAAGTTAATTTTAACGAACTACTAAATTACTAAAATTCTTTATCAAGTTATAATTATCAAGTTATTTTATCAAGTTATTTCTTCCGCCTTCTTCGCATGCCTTCGTGGTGTAGTGGTCAGCATGCTCGACGCGTAACTGAGAGGTCCGTGGTTTGATTCCCGGCGAAGGCGTTGCTCATTTTTCATGTCTCCTGCTTCGAAATAACCTGTCTCTACACTGGCGCCCAAAATAAAACAAAAAGGTGGTGGATGATGATTCTCCACCACCAAGATTGGCGATAGGGGCCCTAATCTCCAGTCGCCCTTTAAAAGGGGGAGTATATAAGATATTTCTCCCGCCTTCTTCGCATCCTTTCGTGGTGTAGTGGTCAGTACGCTCTACGCGTATTTGAGATGTCCGTGGTTCGAGTCTTGGTGAGGGCGTTGCTCGTTTTTCATGTCTCCTGCTTCGAAATAACCTAATGTCTGTACAAAGTGTTCTAGAGATATTTATTTTTGACAGACTGATCATTCATAGATTAATTTATTGCACATCCGAAAGCCTCTGGTTAGGTTGCAGTAGATCCGATAAGTTAGTCGAATGTTGCTTCCATGAGGTTTTTCTATGCTCTGTATTTTTATTACTTTACTTTATTTTTTTATATGTAAAATATTAAGCTATTGTAATTCTCTAATCAGAGTAATAACTTGCGAATAAAAGCATCCCTGATTGTTTTCAGATACAAAATCGAAAATTCTAATTTGAATTTGACTTGGATTGGTGGGCCTATCTCTCTTATATTGCTAGAGATACACTTCATCCTAGACTGAGTTAATGTCACCTCAACTTATGAGAATTAAAGAAAGCAGGAAAATAACAATGTCTGTTGCTTAGAACTAAGAACAACTTGACTGAAAATAAAGAGGCCGCAGATTCCCTCGTTTGTTAGAATAAAATCTTGCGAATTTATTACTTTGTGTTGCAAATTATTTAATAATATACTACTAGGGGTAAAATGTACATGTTCTAAGATGAGAGGGAAAAAGCCTCAGTTATGATATACATTAAGGCGCATTAATGCTTTTTAGAAATAAACTGTTAATTTTACCATCATCACGATAGAATGAGAAGAATTCTGGGATATATCAAACGGTTATAAAAAAGTAAAGCGTTCTGAATTAGGAAGTTTTATTATCTGATATATTTACTTTCAAATTAACATATAAATACATTTATAATATTGAATTAGTCATTGTCGTAGTTTTCGTTGCTACAATTAGTACTTGAATCAAAAGTGTGGAACTTTTATGTGGAATTAAAGACTTTAACATAGGATGAGCGTTTGTGCAAAGAAAATATAAATTTAAAATATAAATAAAATAGTTAATAAGATCTCTTTAATGCCATTTAAGCTAGCACAAATGGCTTTGCTTTTTTACAAGTATGTACTTTATTGTGACCACAAGGTACTCGAGAGTTATTCTCTTTGGGAGGATGGTCTTCATAGGAAACGATTTTTAGAAACGACTCAAATTTAAATTTCACTTAACTGACCTCGTAAAATATCCATCTAACCAACCTTTTTTCTGAATAAAAATATAATAAATAAATAAAATTCTAAATATAATACATAAATAAATAATTTTCTAAATAGAAAATACTGTATTCGTGACTCCTCGTGGACAGGGCAGTTCAGACAGGGCAGTTTTTATATATATATTCTTGACAAGATATCACAAACTTTAAAACATTTACTTATAAAAGGTGACTAAAAACATTTTAATGTAAATAAAAATGATATACTGTGCTTGAATTAGATACCCTTACTCAGAGTTGGGCAAAATGTAATTACGGTTACATTGTAACTGTAATTAGGTTATGCAATTACTTTGTAAGTATAATTATAGTGCCTTTTCAACTAAAGTTACAATGTAACTGGAATTAAATTGTAATTATAATTACAGTATAATTGCAAATACGTTGTAATTCCATAGCTATTGTATAACCTAATTACAATTACTATGTAATTGTGAAACCTAATTGCAGTTACAATGTAGAATCTAATTGCAATTACACTGTACCTTGTAATTGTAATTAATTACAATTACACTATAATTATAATAAAACAGGAATTATATAATCGAAGCACTATGACATTACATTTGTGATTATAATCGAAATTACAATATCATTGTAACTGTAATTACAGTAGGTAATTATAATTACGCGATTAGAAAAGCAACTGCGTTTCATAATTTCAGTTACATTGCTTAGGAAAATCGTGATCATAATTGAAAATTACAATAAATTATAGTATATACAAAACATTCTCCGTTTCGGATAACGAATTGCTAAATAATACAAAGGGATGATCTCCTAGAAGAAAACTATTTTTCATCTGGAATCATCCTGCTAAATTTCTGCGTCTACTGCAGTTTAACAGCAACATACATTTGACTGATCCTTTGTTTAAATACTACACATATTTCCAGAAAATATGTAAAAGAATTATAGTTAAAGCGGAATGTATTTACAGGAACTTCGGTTGTTTCATATAGAACTAAAGTAGCATAACTTCTTTAAACAAATATGTGTGTTTATGATATTTACAGACAGGTATGTGGATTTGAATTATTCTATTAAGGGAAAGCAAATAAACACTGCACGCATATGGAAAGGGATGTCTTTGTGAAGTATCCTGCAGGGCAGAATTTTTTATCTTAATATTACGCAAGAAAATAAATCATGAAAGCTTCTTATTTTTCCCATTTCAACAAAGGGATCTGTAACAATAATTTCATCTAACTGAATACCTGTTCCCCTTAGCTGGTAGACAAGTGACCCTGATCCTACTTAATTGCTATGTGTATTAAACTTTTACATAACAGTATTGATTGTGAATTACTTAATATTTAAATGCAACACATGTTTTCAATAAATAATTAAAAATATTATTTATTAACAAGAGAATGCACCTGTTCAATCTATTTACTAGAGCTTCAGGTAAAAATAAATAAGCACAATTTCGTTAAGTGCCAGCAGATAACTACTCCGGCAAAAGGTTAGGCTATATGGATTATAGCATATCATACAAAAGCTATCTGATTAAAAAGACAAATGCTTTTGTAGAGGACTTTCTAAAGGAAACTGGTTGGTATTCAGATTACAGTAGGAAAAGCCACGAAAACGCCTCTCCAGCTAGCGATCTTACAGCTATGCCGTTAGTGGAGGTCAAATGCAGAATAAAAATGGCCTTATATTTCATCCGAGATTATCCTGCGTAATTATTAAGAGAACTCCGATTAGCAGTAACCCATACGTTCAAAAAATAGTTAAAACACTTTTTTTTACAAATGGATGGTCCTGCCCGAAATATGTTTCAGAGCTTCAGATTGAAATAAACATGCGTAATAGTTTTAAGCAGTGTCCGAAAAAATGGAATTATTTTCTCTCCGAGATCATCTTGCATATTTACATATTTACGAGTGAACTTCAACTTGCAGTGATGATATTAACTGTGATGTAAGCTTTAATATAACCTATAGTTTCAATTAATAATTAAAATAATTTTTTTATAAGTGGGTGCATTTACCCTGACTATTTTCATTAGCTTCAGGTAGAAATAAACAAGTATAATATTGTTCAGAAGTGTCTGAAGATGTCACTTGTCAGTAGAAAATGAAATTATTTTCTGTTCGAAATCATCCTGCTTAATTAATGTGTGAACTCCGACTTATAGTAAAGATATTAAGTATGAATTAGGCCTACATTAAATACAAAGCATATTTGTAATAAATTATTAAAATAAGTTTTGCAGCAAGCAAATTACTCATGCCAGGAAATATTTTGGATAAAATTAGATGCATGAGCAATTTTAAGCAAAATGCTGAATTCATTGCTTGTTTATTGAATGCAGCAAACCATCTAAGATTAAGGATGTCTTTGTGGAGGACAGTTTAAGTGAAACTGGTTTGTATTCATGGCAGGAAAACTACAAAGATACCCAAAAATCTAAAGTGTTCGCTGGAATTTGACACGAATCGAAAAAGTTCTTACTATTCGGTTACTGTTAGGCCACTATTAAAAAAGTCCTTACTATTCGGTAACTCTTAAACACTATTTAAAAAGTCCTTACTATTCGGTTACTGTTAAGGCATAAATTTAATAACTTTTGGAATTACATTGCAATTCTAAATGCCTTTATAAGTGCAATTATAGGTGCATTAATTATAAGTTTAACTGCAAAGTAACTACATTGAACAACCAATTTTTTTTTCAGTCAATAAAGGACCGCTTAAATTGTAAAAACAAGTTAAAGATCTTATGCTTTGTCGAATGACAATATTCTAAGAAAATGCCATACGCGAGGAAACTTGAGAGGTTAATTCAGATCTTATATTTCGCACTGGCAGTACTTCCCAAAGCTACTTCCGTTATTCCGATTATTTCCGATCATGTCGTTCGTCAGCTTTCGAGGCATGATCATATCTGCAAATACTATAAATCGTGCATTTATAATTACGTAGTAATTAAGTTAACTGTAATTACAATTATGTTGTAAATGTATAACTTGTAATAAAATTATGTTGCAATTGAATTAATTGTAATTGCAATTGCATTGTAATTGAATTAACTGCAATTGTAATTAAATTCTAATTGCACGATTTCTAATGCAATTACAATGTAATTGCCCTATTTATAATTGCACATACATAGTAATTGAAGGATTTCAAATTACAAATCTATTGTAATCGGTTTAATTGTAGTTGTAGACACAATTACATTGTAATTACGAGTATAAGTAATTGCAGTTAAAGTACAATTAATTACATTGTAATTGAATTACTTTTACTTGCAATTACATTGTAATTCAGTTATTAGTCAATCACACTGCAACTGAATTACGCCCACCTTTGACCTTAATTACGTAGCAAAAGTGTCAGTCTACATCCTATGGTTGAATTAAGAGAAATAATATGGAGAAAAGTGTGATTGTCATAATGTATCAGTAAATTAAAATGCAGCGCTAAACTAACTGTTATTGGTATACAGCAATGACAGTATTGAATAAATACGAAAAGCTCATTAGGAAAGAGATCAATTTCTAGGATTTGTGATAAAGCATCCTTCACTAGGCAGATACTAGCTCTTGTGCAGTTTTCCAATGTCAAATGATCGAACTGCAAGAAATAAATTCAAATCATATTTTGAGTGTTTAAAAGAATTCAAATTACTTTGATAAAAAGGAAATAAGCTTAACTATAATATTTTAAAATTTAAACGTTTTTAAGAATCTTTTGATAGGCGATTTCTTTTAAGTTCGATTTGAAGTTCTAAACTATTATTTAGAATCTATTGTGATTTACAGCTGAAAGAAAATATTTCTTTTGAAACTCATGCGTAACCATTGACCCAAGAGAAATGTTGGGCCATACAGCTGAAGTAAACCGTTTTCATTAAGTTGGGTCAGAATGATGCAAGCGATCAATTAGTATTGAGTGAACATTCCAGGAAATTTACAATGATAGCTGTGCTATAAAAGTCCTTCCAAATACAATTATCGTTGAAATGCAGTCTGCTTCACCTGTTTTTCAGCGCCGTATTTGAGTTTAAATCAGTAAATAAATTTAAAGGGTAATGTTATCGGCAAACGGGAACCGTTTAGAGTTAAAACTGTCGACGGAAACAATTTACGCAAATAGGAATTACATTAATCCTGTAAATCGGTCTATTAATATTCTTGCTGGATAGAGTATAGTAAAGAAAAAATCTGAAAGGTCTCAGATTTTAAATTACGTCCAAAGGGGCTTTTTTTAAACATTTTGTATGTTACTTTTATTTATTGAATATCATGTTCTTCGCATTTAAACCATAAAATTCAGTTAAAGAACAATATCGCAAAATAATTTTAAACTGAGCATATCTTTAGAATTTCCTACACACAGTCTCACGCGCTGCAGATAAAAATGTTTTTCTGTACAACGTTGCCATTGCCCGCTTTGAAATCCTTGAGTTTGTTAATCAAAAATTTGCTAAAGTTTTACAAAATATGAAATCGTTAATAAAACAAATTCCAAATTTCAAATTTGGACTTCCAAATGACTATATTCAGAGCAGGATTACGGCATTCAAAATTCGATGGCTTTAGGTACCGTCGTTTTATCACAATGCGAGAAACATACATACATTTATGCACATTCTTTATTATTTAATTTCTTTAAATATAATAGAGGGCTGCAATATTTTGTGGCAACAGTTTGAAAAGTGATACCGACTTTTAATGTTTCCGACGCAAAATCGCAAAACGAAAACAATAGTCCTTCAGGGACAAAGCCCCTTTGGTCTAAAAAATTCATTGTAGTTAAATGTTATAGCGCATTTTGGAATTTTCTGTTCTTAAAAATTAATTTCTTTTATAATAAATAATTTAAATTAAAAGCATTTTCTTTTTGTGGAATAAGTTTAATTTAATAATGTTGAATAGCATAATAATCAAATTTCGAGCTATTTAGAAAAATCCGGGAGAAATAAATTATAAATATTCATGCAAAAAGAATGCATACTATAAAAGCTCAGAAAACATATTTAGAAGCAAACGTTATGTTTCCTTTCTCCTAGAATTTTGCCATTCATTTGCTATCTGAGGTATTCACAACATGTACAATATTTACGTATAATGAATGAAGTAAAAGTATTCATCTATCTCTCAGATCCTGAGTGATCTTGTTTGATGGTTTAGGAAGATAGCTGCATAATTATTTTCCTAAAAATATTCAAGGGCTATTTGTTTTGAAAGAGGTGCCTGTATGGAAGAATTTCTAAATTTAGGTGATTCTTATTTCTATTACATTTTAAAAATGAACTGTCTCACCCTAGACTATTCCACCACCAGGAGTAAGACGCCAGAATAGGTTTCAAAACAACATTTTCTTTCCTATTAGTTTTATTGCCGTCTAACAGAAACGTACTACGTTAAGAAAAAAATAAATAAAAAATAAGTCTCGATTATTGCAATTTTAATGGACTACCTGAACGCTAAACACTAATTATTTCGAAGAGAAATTTGGTGCTGTTTGTTTAGTGTTTATTTGTCAACCTTCGTGTAATCTTAAACAGTCCTTTACTTTCTACAATATACACAGTTTCTGAAAAATTGTAAAAAAGTCCAGTCGTTATTTTTTTTGTCAAATTGTATTGAGAAAATCAACCTCAAGCTTCAGCAGTTTTAACTATGTGCACAATTTATTTATATCCTCTGAATTAATATAAGTCTAATTTAAAAAAATGTACACTTAATTGTTTTGTTTATGCATTAAATGAGAAACATTTTAAGGGTCTTAATTTTTGAAATTCTAGCTGTATAATCCTGAAGCAACACTGTATATTGAAAAAACACACCTTGAAATATAGGCTAGGATTAAAAGTCTCTTTAATTTTTTTAAATGACTGCATGAATTTAAATGAACGTACTCTGTGTCCATAAAAGTCCTTGCCCAGTCTTTATTTTCGCAACCTATGGTCGTACTTCAAATTATAAAAATGTTTTAACTGATGCAAAAATTCATATTTTCGTTTTGTTTTGCCTTTACTTGTTCGAATTTCAAAAAGCTAATTGTGTATAAAATTTGAAATGTAATGCTGCTTATAAAAATGTTATACTGCTTATAAAAATGTTATACTGCTTATAAAATATTAAAATGTTTGATATTCGTAGGACAAAAATTGAATGAGGTATTTAATTTCAAAATTTGCGATTTTTCATTTTCAGCTTGATTTAAGGGGTCGTTTAATAAATAAATTAGAATAATTCGAGATTGATTTTTATTCTCTGAAATGCTATTCAGTGATATTCTTTTGCAATTTACTAACGCGTAATGCTCTTTAATCCAATTAGTTAATTAATTAATTTAAATATCCAAGAGAAAAAAGCTTGGAATTTAGGACTCCATTTTAAATTGCTTTAAAATCGTTGCCATCTACAGCTTCAAAACAAATAATTAAATTAAAAATTTTGATATTTTTCAATGTCTTCAGATACTGAATTAATATTTTGTATATTAACAGTTCGTATAAATTTTGTGAATAAACATGAGAGAAGAGAAAAAAATGAAACAAAAATTTGGAAAGATTTACAATTCCAAGTAATAATCCTTAGAGGAATCCGGAGCAAATCATTCGGATACTTTCATCAATCCCAAATATAAATAATATAGATAAGGATAAGGAACGGAGGACGTGGGCACTATGCCTCTACCATACGGTTAATTAGTACAGCACCACGTCCACCATGATCCAGATTTGTATGATATGCCTAATAAGTAAAATTAATACAAAAGATGTAGTAAGGCTGCGTGATACAATAAGTAAATACATATGGATATACTATAGAATATTATAACAGATTATATATATTAGGTAATGAAGTACAGTTGTGCAGAAATCATATATGCCGATTCGTATGGAGCTTATATGCAGAATAAAGTCCTATGATGGTTGGCATAAGTCCAGGTTTAAAGAAGAGAGCTTATCAATGATACGCACTAATTTGCGAGTTATGTGGCGTTGCTTTATCAAGAATTTGGGAAAGGCTTGTCGATTGGTGCTGGGAAAAGGAACGTGCAGTTCTTCTGTCAAAGGACAAGTTGTGACGTAATGATCGGGTGTACCGACCTCCCCGCAGCTACATATATTAGTGTTACTGATGCCGTGTCTCGCATAATATTGAGGAAAAGGCCCATGCCCGGTAATGTAGCAAATAATATAGATAATAAAAAAATATAGATAAATATAATATAAAATAAATAAATATAATATAAAAAATATAATATAAATAAATAAATATAATATAAAAAATAATATAGATAATAAAAAAATAGAGAATATAAAAAGTATGGTAAAACTTAGTACTCTTTAAGCGTGAACATCGTTCAAGGATGACTGCCGCCAACGGCACACACATTCGCTTTTTCTAATAAATAAGACACAAATGTCAGCAAAAGTCTTTATCCGGCCTTTATTTTCGAAACTGTTGGTCATAGACATATAATTCCAATTGCAGCTATGTTTTAAATTATAAAAATTTTCATGTTTCTTATTTGACATGCTTTAAATTAAATTTAAATCAAGTTATTTTTTTAAATTAAATTTTTTTTTTCAATTGCTATAAATTCAAAAAAAATTTTTTTTAATTACGCTATCTATCATTTTATACATTTCTCTGGTATCTATACTGATATTTGGAAAAATGTTTTAGTCGTTATAAAAAGCACAAAGTAAAAGGCATAACATCCGCGCGAAAAATTTGATCCAAATAGTATTTAGCTTAAAAGTTGGATATCATATTCAAGAGACTTACACGAATTGAAGGGTGTTTGCTCTTATACATGGATAAAAATAAAATATTAGTTTAGAAATAAGATTTCTGATATTAAGTAGCATGTATTTTTACGCATATTATCATGAAAGGGTATTCATCAATGCATTTTTCCCAACCAACAGATCTTATTCACGCAATTTTACAGAAGTTTTGCTGTAGAAAATATTGTAAGCTTCAGTATTGTCAAGTTACCAACTTGTAATCTTTGTTATGTAAATTAGAAATCAAAATTATATCTAGTTTAATAGCATTTTTGTCTGATTTTTGGATTAGAACATTAGTACAGCAATAAAACTGTATTCTAAGCTTTTTTCACTTGGATATTTAATTTCAAAATTTGCGATTTCTCATTTTCAACTTGATTTGAGGGGGTCGTTTAATAAATAAATTATAATAATTCCAGGTTGGTTTTTATTCTCAGAAATGTTTAAATGCCTTGTTTCTTCTTTTTTTCCCTTTCTGAACTATTAAAAATGATTGTAACCTCCACACCTATTGAGATTAAAAAATACGTATTACAAGTATCAAAACACGATTATGTTTAAAATTGTGCATATGTATGTAAGAAAATGAAATTAAACTGACAGTTCGAATTTAAGCCATTACAGAAACATTCAGCTGATTAATTTTGCATTTACAAGTATTTTTTTTTAAAATGAGAGCAATCAAAAGTTACTTGAGAGAAAGCACTGAGCTTCCAAAAAATTTTAGTTCTTTGTTCGCTCGATGAGTTAACACCAACGCTGACCGTCAAAAGCGTTTAATTCTCTCATTGCGGTCGACAAGAGTCAAGATCAATATTAAGACTTGAAAAATATTCGTGACAGATCATTAAGTGTTGAAAATAAGGGCTGAGCTTTATACAGGATACAAATACGTAGGCTAGTCATTTTAATTTAAAGTACTATTTGCCTCTCTAGAGAATCTGTAGTCGGAATTACTAGCATAATATAAGATAATTAAAGCGTAAATAAATATGATTGTAATTAACTGAAAATGACATGTTGCAATGTTTTGTAAGGCGAAACTTTGCAAGGATTTTTCTCTTAGACTAAAGAAAATAATTTTTTAAGCGTAGCAAGTCTTTAGAGAACGTTCAGCTTTAGGAGCTAAAAACTTTTAATTTGCTTAATTTTTGTTTTATCTACAAAGATTTAGCAGTTTAAATTAATAGAATTTTTTTTTGACGCTACACAATCAACTGTAATTTTTTTTATCCAAATCATGTTAAATTGCAGATTGCTATGTGATAGAAACACTGAGGAAAACACTTTTAATATAATATTGAAATTATTGGAATGCACAAAAATTAAAAATGCCTTAGCGCATTTAGAAGTGCATAAAAAACATAAACTACGTATACCGCAAACTATCGCAAGCTTAAGGTCAACAGCGAAAAGTTTTAATAAGAGAAGTTGCTGCAATTTTCTTGGATGTTGAAAAGCGTTAATTAAGATCTGACATACTAGCTACTTTTACAACTTTTTTCCATAAATTTCTTTCTAAATGGAATAAAACATTATGGCAAAGTGTCTTAACGGCAGGGCCTTCGAAATTTGAATAAAGAATAGCTTTAACAATCGGAAGTGTCCCTCGGTGTTTCTTTTTCGGATTTCCATCTTTTTCATTGAATAGCAGCATAAGTGATTAAGTGAATTCTATCATAATTCAAGAAGATAGGCCTTTCTTATGAGACGTAAGCAGATATTGCACTTTTTATTTTCAGACCAAGGGATTACAATGAAGGCATACTAAACAAGAGTAGTTAACGTTAGATAGTTACTTAGATAGATCTCTAGTAGCAAGAAATAAAAGATGTTTTCGAACTTTAACCTTTTCTTGCACATTGTTTTCACGTATCAGCACTCATGATGTGTGGTGCTTGGTACAATATCAAAAACCAGAATACAGTTCGAAACGAACTCTCTCTTTCCTGTTTTGAGTATGCATCTATAATTTCATTGAATTATCAAAGTGGAAACTGAGGATATTCACTTTGAAGGACATTTTACTGCCCGTCTTGTAGTAGCCTTAAGAAATTTTCCTGCATGTTTCATACGGTGCTTAGTTTCGTTATTAGTTAAAGTCTTTGAATACAACAATAAAATTGTGTCTCGCCTTTTTTTTCTCTCCTCGTGAAGTTCACTGAGAATTCTAAATACATCATCGTCTTTATACTAAGTCCAAAGAAGGTTCTTTCAAGTTTCATGTGTAATGGTGCGATAAGCATCTTCTGGGATATAGCAAAACGTTTTCTAAAGAATCTCCTATTCTCAAATGTTATCATAAATAGTTAAGTTAGCATAATTTAGCAATGTGTAATTAGCATAGTATCTTTAAATTAAATATTTATGTCTTCTCAATGATGGGAATCCTAAATGCAGGCTCTACGGAAACCAGTTTCTATTGAGGTATCTCCTTTGTCATCTCTCTCTCACAAAGGCAGAAGTAAGAAGAATTTAGAATGCAATGAATCCAGAGCTTTTGATGTCAGTTTACGAAGAAGCACTTTAATTATTGATTACATTTTGCTTTAATCAAATGAGTATGCAAATAGTTTGTATCAGTTGTATGCAAATAGTTTTGCATAACCTTCAGTGCTAGAATATTTTTTGGAAGCAAATTACATTTATACGGGTAATACAACATTATTTTATTATTTATTGTATTTTAAATCAGTAGAAAATATAAAAAAGTGTTTATTAATTATAAGAAATCAAATATTACACGCAAAGTGAACGTTTAAAGAATTAAAAGGCACTATTGTAGTAGCACATTCATTTAACTACAGATACTCTGATAAACTATGCTTTTTTTTTAGATTATCAGTATATTTTAGTAAAATATCTCCTGAATTTCCGTTTTGCATATGTTCAGTATTTAACATCTGCAAAAGTGCAAAAAATGCGAAATGAAATAAAAGGAGGATGAATACAGGGTACATGAAAATAAGAATGCTAGAAAAATTTAGATTTCTTTGAAACATCTACGATAATTCTTTCATCATCCATCTCCGGAGTACGTACATTTTTCACATGAGTACGCGAGCTTAAGGTTGAACAATAATCGAGGCAATTTGTTCTTCATTCAGCAATACATCATTGTCCACGTATCCATGTAAAATAAATAAGCTCAGAGTATTATTAAAAAGTAAAAAGGGGAAAGGAGGTAAACCGCATCTTTTTCTTTCCGCTCACCTCACTGTTTGAAAGGAGGTAAACCGCATCTTTTTCTTTCCGCTCACCTCACTGTATGCTTCTTCATTATCTGGTTCCCCACCCCTTCTCATTATGAATGCTCCTCCGGAAGATCTCTTAAATAATCTCTAAATATACGTCAACTCTTTGGTAACCATAGAAACTCGTTTTCTCTCTTCGGGATCATCCATTATGTGTGGGTAGAGCATCAAAGTGCTCACGAGATCAATACCGCACACAGCAGAACATCGGATTCACCTGCTTGTCCGTAAAGGCTAGCAGTTTAGATCTTCCTATTGTGCCACGGGACCAAAGGTGAGAGAGTCAAGGTCCAGTTTATATGTCAAGTCATTTAGAAAAAAACAACAATATTAAAAATTGACGACTTTTATTGAAACTCCTGAAGGCTTTTCGGAAGTAGAAAACATTTCTTATATTTTAGTTAAACATTTTTAACATTAGAAAAGTATTCCCGAAGTAATTTTGATTTTCATGAGATTAAACTTTCATCTCAAGAGCCACTCCATTCCAGTATCATACTGAATTTTATAAAAAAAAATCAATATATCATCAAAAAAATATCAGGATCCAGTAAAACAATCCTTTGAGCTTATTTAAAAAAATATGTAAATTAGAATGAATGGGAAAAAATAAAAAAATTGCGAAATTCAGGTAAAAAGAATTAAACTTACCTTAGAAAAGTTCATTCATAAGAATTAATCTTACCTTAGAAAAGAACTTTTTAAAATGTTTTGAAAAGATAATTTATTTTATAAGCATTGACATCAGGCATTGTCATAAGGATATTTCAAATTCTTTATGCTATTTATTTCAAACAAAGAATCTCTTCTTCACTTTTTTTATTGTGTTTTATACAATAAAAAATCTTATATTAAAAAAATCTTATAAAATTATCTTATATTACTTTCTAATATAAGACATATTTCGTTTCTGGAACGATTGCAATGTTAAAAAGATGCTTACTGATTAACATTTTACTGTTTCTTGTCACAGTGCCCCCTTTCATTTTTAGTGGCCTAAAAGAGTCTAAAATTCAGGGCAGTGTCTCTCAATGCACAGAGGGGGAATTTTCAAAAACAAAATCCGTAAGTAAGACTATGGGATTGATTTGTATAAAAGCTTCAGTTAAGTCTCCGACTTTAATGAGGAAAAGTGTCAAATGCAAATATGTCATTTATGTCAAATAACTACGACATTAGAGAAATTTCTGTTAACTATATACTAAGCTAGAGTTTAATAGTATACGCAATGTCCACAATAGTCTTTACCCAGCCTTTTGTTTCGCAACCGTTGCTCGTAGACGGTTACTTTCAGTCACAAAAACATTTTAAGTGAGCAAATATTCATGTTTTGGCCTTTTTATATTTAACGAAGTAATTTTGTGAAAAACACGAAACTTTTATGCGTTTCTCCTGTCCCCATACTTATATTCAAGAAAACGTTATGTCCCCATACTTATATTTAAGAAAACTTTATGTTCGTTATAAAAAATAAAACACTCAAAATTATAGTCTCGTACGACAAAATATACAAAAACTGTGATATTTGATATTAAAATTAGGCATCTTAAGCAGGGGTCTTACACAATTTGAAGAGTAAAATGTTTGCATTTATAAGTAATTAAAATTAAAATATTAATTTTGAAAAACGTTCCTGATGTTAAGTAACTTACTGATTAAGTGAAATTATATTGATCAATATCTTACAGAATTCATGTTCTAGAAAACACTGGGATACTTCAATATCAGCAATTAGCCAACTGGTAACATTATTTGCATCAATAAAAATGAAAAATATATAAACTTTAACGAATTTTTATACGATTAAACTGTTTATGATTCTGAGTTAAAATTCCATGATAGCGTTAATAACCTATTTTTAGATTTTGAAAACTTATAAATTACTAATAACCGAATAACGCTTACTTATAAATTAAGTAAAATTATTATAGTGAACAGCAGAATTGAGCTGAGTGAAAATAAATAAATAAAGTGTTAAATATAAGATGTAAATAATAAAAAGGACAAGCTAAGGGAGACAAACGAGATATACACACATATTCAATATTCTCTATCATTCTCATAATAGAAGAATTGTATTGTTATTTTACTTGTTTTCTAAAATAGTGAGCTAAGGTTTAATGATTAAAGAAATCTCAGACTTCAACAGTACCCGGATTATCAAACATTTCATTTTATCCGACAAACCACGCTAGAATACTAGAAGATATTATTATTATTACTATTTTATTAATATGACAATAGATATACATATATTAAGTGGAATACTCCTCATGCTTGTCTCTTTAAGTCACTGATTATGTTTTATGTGTTACAGATTAAATAGATTTTGAGAAGCCATTTTTTTCCTAAATGAAGCCAGCCTAAATTTTCAAGAAAATTTCGAAATTTTAGAGGTTAAGACATAACAACTTCTATTATAAAGGAGCTTCTTTAATTTTGAAACTCGTTCAAGCAAATTTCTGCAAATTAATTTATATTGAAATGAAAAACGCAGTGATGAAAAGTGCAGTCACTGTTTAGATTTTGTTAAGCTGATAGTTTGTCAGAAATATATGAGTTGAAGGTGTATGTACAGGTGTATATATATACTTAAGCGCGCTATATTTTCCAAAACGTCAGCATTCGAAATCACGTACTATTCCATCTCACGATGATCTCCTAATAACGATGTATGAATAATAGTTATCAAGTTTGCTTTATCTGCAAAATTTTCTCGGTATATTGAACAGCCTTGCAATCGACATAAAACTCATTGGCCTTATAGCATTAAATTTAGCATATAAATGTAACGGAAACTGCCAGCATATTTTCTGTTGATGCTACATTTAAAAGTGGTTTAGAATTCAAAGAATGCAATGCATTTTATTTCGTAAAAATTAAAGGAAATAAAGTTATAATATAGGCTTCAGAAGAGCATTCATTAGCATGTTTCTGTTGACGTTAGGGAGAGCGAAAATACTGTTATTTTTTGTATGTTAGTCATAAAATTAAACGTTCAACCACTGATTGGCTCAGAGTTTTCCACTTTACACTATCCTTCATATTGCTTTTGCATTATTCCGTGTTATCAACTGACAGAATGAATTTTCTCGTAGGAAACTCATAAAATAACTAATGCGGATTCAAAAGATTCTTAGTGAAATAGGAGTTTTTTATTTGTTATTCTTAATCATTGAATTTAAGCACCAACAACGAGTAGGTGTCTCAAGAGGCCAATGTTGGCTGTAACCCAGTTTGGTCCCCTAATTACAATATTATAAAAAGGTATTATAGTACCATCCTTCTGGAATCTAGCACTTTTACTCTCTACCTACGGCGCTATTACCATTAAAATCGTTGACTTTCTTCATGTAAAGAGACCCTCTTTGCTGGACTATACCGGATTCAGCTATATCGGATTCAGGTACCGTGATATCAGCTTGTATCCATAAGCGGAAAAGAAAGTACAGCTTATCACTTGTATAAGCGGAAAAGAGAGTACAGCTTATCACTTGTATCCATAAGCGAAAAAGTAAAAACGCTAGTTGCTTGCAAATTATTCTTAGTCACGGCAGCGACGTTTTCTCATTCACGCTGGTTTAGTCTTTGGTGCTTTTCCATTTCATGTTATAATAGCAAACATCTGGCAATTTAATTCGAATTCAAATTTGTGCAATATATTGCTTCAAAAATATAACTATTTCATAGTTAAAGAGAAATTTGCTGAACTAAACAAGACAGTTAGTTTAGGAAGCTGTTCTGAACAACCGATGGGAAATAGCTAAATCTCAATACTGTGCGTGCATTTCGGATCGTTACAAAATTCATGTTTGCTTGTCTTTTCTGCCGTTACGTGAATAAGTGTGCAATTATGATTCAAGGTTTTTAAGTATTTAAATAATATTAAGAATGTAAGTAAGTGAGAGCTTAATGACTGAAGCATTAGGAATTAACAATGGATACCAGCTTGAGAACAAGCATAACTTTGACGTAGAGAGGAGTTAAGACTTCATAAAATTATAAATTTCAAGATGTATTATAACATTAGAATGGCGCTAAACGTAAAATATTAAAATAAAATTGTACAGAAAGGAATATCGAAATACGTGTGAAACATATGTTAACCCACGTTCAAATTAAGCAGAAAAAATGTATCCTGAACATAAATAAAAATTATTCTCTAAAATTAATTAAAAAAAAGTCTAAAAAGTTTTAGATTTTAGATTACGCCCAAAGCGGTGGTTTTTTTTTAACGTTTTGTGCGTTACATTTACTTATTAAATATCACAAAAGGAGAAACCTCGCGCATAAAATATCCGTGCTTAGAGATTCACACGATGATATGTTAATGGAACGCTTTGAAATCGTTAAGTTTATTACCCAAAAAATTCATTAAAGTTTTAGAAAATATGAAACAGATAATTAAACAAATTCTAAATTTGGGCTTAAAGATGCCCGTATTCTAATAAAGGACTACGTAATTCAAAATTTGATGTCTCCAGGTACCGTTGTTTCTCCACAATGGCGAGAAACATACATGCATTCATGTAGTTTCTTCATTATTTAATTTATTTAAATATAATGCAGTGCTCTAATATTTGGTGGCAACAGTTGCGAAATTCAGGTAAAAAGCTTCAAACTTTTAGAGTGAAACAACGTAAAAAGCGAAAATGAAAATTAATAGCCCTTCTGGGCAAATTCCCTCTTGGGGCTAATAAAGAAATGGAAAAGAAAATTATTAAAATATATATAAAATTTTCGTTCATCAAAAGTGTAAAAGTATTGAAACTAAACAGTTAAATTTCTTAAATAATGAGGATGGAGTCATATGTGAGTTATATGAAATCTTGAATGTGTTTCCACTGTTTGCGTGACAATAATCTGCCCAATTAATTCATCTAGTAGCCAGATAATTAGTTTATTTTACTAGATAACGTTTCGACAGCATAAGTAATGTGATACAGAAAATGAAATCGTTTCATGTTCCTGCTGGGCACGTAATTAGAAAGTGGAAATGTAGATTTGATGACATGCTAAACATGACAGTAATTTATTTAAATCCATTTAATGTCTGGCTTAAGAAGAAAATTTCCTTAGTATAATCTTGAAAAAAAAATTTAAACGTTCTTCATAACATAAGGAAGCTTTGAAAATAAATTATAAGCGAGTTTTGATTCTGTACACGGAAAACTAAATTTGAAAACGTATTCTTAGTCTGCCTTTTAAAAAATTCTGAAAAATCTGATTCTGATGAAATGAGACATTAAAATACTCTTCACTCTAAGCATTTCATACAGACATTTTGACAAATTTATTTCCTCGAATTTCATTAGAGAGAGATTTCTCATTTAATTAATTCAGTTCGCACTTCGTAGTAAGGCAAAAATGCATGGAACCTCCAAATATCTTCATTAAAAACTCAAAAAACATAGAAAAATAAATCATCAAATTCAGTTAAAACAATTAAAAAAATTAAAATTAAAATTAGAGTTTCTACGCAAAAACAAGCAATTCGGCCAGCAGGAAACAATGCAGATTTTTCGGTGCACAAAATTGAAAGTTCACTTTTGGTCCCACTCGATAGAAAAACATTGAAGGTGGAGAAACTGAGTGGATCCACTTTTTTGCTAAATTTCAAATATCAAGAAATATGGCTGATATAGTAAAAAAAATAGGCTTAGCTGCACTTCAACAACTTTGAAATTGGTGATCATTCTACAGCTATTGCATGCAGATTAACTAAAGGCATAAAAACCTTAGCCGGAAGATAAGAGCAACCTAATTCAATCATTTTTAAAGCAAAAAATGCACAATTTATCAACATATAAGAATAAAAAAAATTGAGCTCACAGAGCCGAGTAACAGAATGGGTATATATGTATATATATATACATATATATATATATATATATATTTGGTGAGGCCGATTGCAACCGAAACGGGAGGTTCACTACTACATGTTATATCAACCTATATGCAAAATTTCAACGTTCTGAGACTACTCGTGTTTGAGTTATGCGAGATACATACGTACATACATATGTACGTACAGAGGTCACGAAAAAATCTCTCCTGAATCCATTTTAAATCAATTTTATAATCCGTTTGGAAAAAAAGAGTCATTTATTTTGTCCTTACGCACAGATGTCACACAAAAGCACCGTTAAATGCATTCGATAGAGGTCAAAATGGATATTTTCTTTGAAATATGATACTCGGAATTTTTCGAGATTACAATGCTTCCTTTACTTCGTACAAGGAAGTAAAAAGAATATGCTGAAAACAGAAACTCTAAATGCAAATAATAAAACATACTTATGATATTAGTCGTCATATTATTATATTATTTCATCATCATATAGAATATATAGAGACTTATATTATTATTTATCACGAAAAGGCTTAAATATTCGACACGTAGCTATGCATTTATTTCACTGATTTGCTATTCACGGGATTTGTAACAAAATAGTTCCATGAAATGGCAATATTTTCTGTTTTAATAGGATATCAAATATATTTACTATGAAAAATATGCATTCTGTAAAACTTTTCTATCAAAATGCTCAATGAATCCTAATTCTGATCTTTAATTTTCAGTTAATATGAGTAAATTATCAAAAAATTCTACTTCCTAAAGTCCTTAGGCGTGTAATTTCGTACACTTCAGTACAGAAAACACATAAATGCAGTTATTTACAAATGAAAAGCCGAACTATATTAGCTTTGATTTATTATACATTCAGCATTAAATCTATGTTAATTCTGTAGCATTTAATTTAAATGTTCGTGAAATTTTACATTAAATCTTTCTCCGCAGGTTATATTTAACATATCTCTTTCTTATGAGTTTTCTTTTTTCCCTTTCTTTTTTTTCTTTTCTTTCTTTTTTTTGGGGGAGGGAGGGTAGATTTAATAGAACGAAGGAATAACGAAAATAAAAATTTTCAATTGAAATTTTTACATCCTTCTAAATGACTCATAAAAAGTTTGGATACCTATAAAGCGGTGACTATATCCTGATGCAATTTTTGTTGAGGGGCTGCGTAACGTCAAGTAACAACTTCAAAGTCGAAGTACAAATCGTTTGGAGAACATTTTATATACTATATTTAAAGACCTATTTATGATGTTTTCGCCACCGCTGCAAGATAGACTCATAAAAAATGATTGGCATGAATTTTTACGTTTATTCAAGAGTCATTACATTTTACGCCATGGTTTGCTGGCTTTCTTGATGCAATAAATGCAGGGAAATTTTACGATGAGGATACTGTAGTCATATTTACTTAAATGAAAGAAATAATGTTTAGGGTAGATATAACCCATTATAATTCTTTATTCAGGGAAGTTAAAGTACATGAAATATAAAACTCAAGAAGTTTTTGTGGCGTTCGAAATGAATTTCCAGATCATAAAAGAAGTATGCTACTAATGCTGTGGTTCAGATTGTTTTCAGTTAATAAGTGCCTTCTAATAAGAATGCAATAAGTAAACAAGCACTAAAATTATTGATTAATTCACGTTAAATATTTCGCGTTTGAATAACAAAATTATCCTTCAAAAACACAGAAAGTACTTTGATTTAGGATTTCGTTATTCTGCATTCGCATAGTAGAAACAAAATATATATTCATCTTCTTTTGATTTAAAATATAAAAAATGAATTTTTTTAAAAAAATAAGATGCAAAATTATTAAATGTTTTCAGCACTTTCAATTTAGTATACCGATATCTTTTCGCTGTAGGATTAATAATAATAATATGTACGTATTCCGCGTGTATTCTAGGATCACACTACAAGGTTCGCCTTTCCAACTCACCATTTAGACAGGAGTCATGGGCTTGCAAAGCTCCCATTCTGAATTCAGTACATTCCAGAAACATAGCACCATCCATAGGACTCCAGTCCCACAAGCGCAAATTAAAAACTTATCTCGATCAGGAGGGTAAGATTTAAAAGAACTCATAGCAATTGTTAACAGCTATTTACAAATTATATGCATATGGTAGGTTGTAGCCTACTCCGTCTTCGCAGGGTTCTGGTTTGTTGCAATATGCTTCTGTAATGACTTAATTTTTCAGGGTGAGTCTAATTCTTTTGGCACTATAATAATTTGTGGAAAGTGCTGTAAGGCAAAATTTATGGTAGTTGATGGCAGGCTTTTGCTGTGTAGTTCTGAAGCCCTGACAGGGTGCCAGCTTCTCCTCCAGTGCCGCATCCCACTTACATTCATTCTCAAGAAGCGGATATAGTATAATGAGAATTTCCCTTGATTGTTATACGCTTGCAGGTGAGAATAGTTAAAGTCTAATCTTTTGAGAGTGATTTTCTGTCCTGCCATTCTTTTAAGAATGCTGACTTTACGTATTTTTTCGATGCTCTTTTGAGACCGGAACCTCCATGGCTATCTCGTCTTTTATTGAGGTTAGTTTTACTACCTCGCCTGCATTTTTGTTGCTCGTGACTTTTGTACGGCACAGAAATCAGTGTAGAATAGTAAGGTAGGCGATCTTTAGCAGTGGCTTTGAGTCCCTTGCAGCACGCTTATGCTATCCCATTATAGTCTCCTCTATTATGCTTTTCCCTGCTCATACGGCTGCTTTGCAAAGAGCTTAGAACTCTGCTTGGAAAATGGCAACATGATTGCGAAGTCTGATATCTTTGTGGCAAATCTTCAATGTTAGCTTTATGTATTACGTAGACTTCTCCTTCTTTACAACATGCGTTTTTCTGACAGTTAAAGAGTTTGTAGAATACGTATTTCATCTGCACTTTTAGATCTAGAAAATAGGTGTTGAAACAAACAAAGAAAAGCTTCTAGATTTATTATTTATAATTTTAAAGTTTATTACCAGATTTACTCTTATTGGCAAGAAAAGAATAATTCTTAACTTTAGCAAATTTTGCTTCAGTTGTCTTCTTGTAAATAAAGAGTTTTAGGTATACTTTAATTTTTTTACAAGTTTATACTATTTCACTTTAAAGTTGCAGGTAACCAAATAAAACGGATTTTGTTTCTTTGTATGAAATGTAGCACATATGTTCAACTATGTTTCAAGAAAGTGTTTGGAGAAAAATTTTGCAGCTCTTCTCAATATTTTCGTATATGCACTGAAGTAAATTTTGTTTTTTCTTTTGCTTTGCAGAAAGTGTAGCTGAAAACCCATAATCGTACCGCATTTATTTTCATTGCTGCCATGTAACATGATTTATAAATGAATTTTCCTTTTAAATGTACATGAAATGTTATTATTTCTTATGCATAATAAATATTTTTAAGGATTTTACAGAATGACGTACATTATAAAGTTTGAATTGGCTCGAAGATTATGCTTTTGGATTTACGAAGAATGTGACTTGAAACTGTTATACGTAGAAGCAAAAAATAATTTATTTGATATGATTTCATTTAAATAAATTATTAATAAACTATTCCTAAGGAATATTGCAACGTTAATGTTCTTCTGAATATTTATTCAGATTAAAACAGAAATAAAAACGTTGTAGAAGATTGCGCAATTATTTTAATCTAGGGTTAAAGATATAAGTGTATGTATTTATTAAAATACATTCATTTATTTTAAATTTGCAAAAGATTAACTTAATGTTTAAAGTTAATATTTTTATTTTACATGACGAGTTATTTTATGATTTATATCTTTACTGTCATTTCTCCTTCCGTTTTCACATTAGAATGCAAGTAGGGTTTAAACGTATTTAAGGTAAGGTTTTCGTCTTGTAAGACAGAGTATGCTTCTGCCTCTCGAAGCTACGTTATTAGTTTCGCTAGCTCAGATAGAACTGTATTATTTGGCTTTGTATTATACTTGACATTTAAATTCTTATACCTGGAGGAGTTTTTGCGCCAACTTCGCGTTAAATAATTTATGTAGTCCTTGACTACTAGATGGGTTTTGGATCTCGAAATTGATTGTGGTTTTAAATTACATCACCACAATTGATTTACTGATTTGTTAAACACGAGACGTGCATATATGTCGCAGTTCTGATTTGGTTTGGTTTATGTGATTACGGAAAAGCCTCGAGGGCTACCTGCGTAAACAGAGTAAGGTCTTCTGGAGGACTTTCTAAGGGCAACTGGCTCGTATACACATTTACACGTGGGAGAAAACCACTGAAGCGCCCATGAAGCCAGCCCGTGCGCAGGATTCGAACCTCGGACCGAACTACCAATGTTCAGTAACATTACCTCTCGCCCGCTGGTGGGCCATAGTTTTTGGTTTAATAGAAAGGTTTGTTTTAAAATCTTCTTAAGACTTTGTAATCTTTTCAGACGAAGCGATAATTCGCACCAAGTCTCAGGGCTCGTACGGTCCTTAAAAGTACTTTAAAGTCCTTAAGCTTTTTGGAAACAATTTTTGTCCCTTAAAAGTCCTAAATTTCGTCCCAAATAGGCAAGGAGTCGTTAATTTTAGTCACCTGATATTTGTATCTGTTTTTTACGACTGCCATTTTGAGTTCTGATATTTCTTTTTGCGTTCCTACGATTGCAGATTTGAGTGTGAATTAACATTTTGGAGGAATATTTTTTGGCGATGCATTGACAAATATGCCTTTGATAATTTAACATTTTAATTCTTACCCACTTTTTAATAAACGGTGGATACTCAAGATTTAGGCACTATGTCCTGCCTCGACTAAAACATAAATATTTCGAAATAATTTCCTTTTTTTTCTGAATGAAGAGCTCATAAAATGTTTATGCGGCGCTAAATTTTTCGACTTATCAATATTTTGGCGATTTCAAGATCAGTTTGTACATAAATTTTTTTATTCGGAGACAAGGGAATCTTTTGACCATTTTTTTACAAGCATAATAATATTGAAAAAGTTCACAAAAACAATGGCAATATATTAAAATTATATTTAAGAAATAACATTAAAATGAAACATTCCTATTTTCTCCTGCCTTGTTTTAAAGCGATATTATTTTCTATTTTAGGACTTAGGATTATTTTGAATCTGAAAGATAAACAAAAGAATAAATGGTTCAAAGCACAGTTTCCAAAACACTTCTTAGACGAAACAAAAGTGCTGTTGTAATTATTTAAAAATTAATTTCATTTGTCTTCTTTTATATTTTTTCATGATAACAGTTTTTCCTCATGTAATTGTTTTAGAATATTTAAATGTGTATCGATTTTCTCTTGAAAATTCCATTTATACTTTTCTCTTCTGAATTTTTTAAAAAAATCTTCTGACTTTGTGTTCTTACAGAGTTGGTTGGGATATTTTTTTTTCGGAATTTATACCTTGTACCTCGAAAGATTTAAACGGATTTGAAGCCAAGAATTATAGACTTATAGTTTCTGGAAAAATGTGACGAAATAAAAAGTGTCTTTATGGTATTATCACGTAATGGACGTGTTATATTGGAAATTAGTGATACATTTCTTTTGTTTTGGAGAATTTTTGGAAATTTTTGGAGAAGAGTGAAACGAAAATTATTTAAAATTTCTCCTTTTGATCCCAGAAGTCTTCCTCTTAACTTTGCTATCTTCCCTTATTTTCTTATCTTTCCATTAGACATGAATATTGAAGCATTCAAAGAAATCGAAAATCGACATTTTATTAAACGATTCCTCATATATGTCTCAGTGCACTCAATATAGTATCTCAGTGCTTGCCCTAAATTCTAAACATTTTGCCATCCCTTAGTTTCATTGCTCGGTGCTTCACTAAATCTAAAAATTCTGCCACACTAGCTATATTGTCAGCTCTGAATTTATAGCCTTTCATATTTATTTTCAATACTCATATTATTAAAGAAACGAAATTAGCAGTTTCTTCTACACGTTCTAAGTACAATCCACTCTTTGGGATAATAGAAATTTTTAGCTAAATTTGAAAATTCTAATATGAAAATGAAACTCATTTGAGAAGAAACTGATTTTATATAGAGATAAAATTATTCTTCACAGGTAGTATGTGGTTGAAACATTAGCAAATTAAGAAATGAAGCCAAAAAACTAGTGGGAACATTAATTTGTTTATTGAAACAAATAATCTTAGAAAAGATGCTAAAGAGAAGGAAATTGATATAAATTAGCTAAAATATCTGGAAAATTTTCAAATTAAAAAGACGCATAAATATTTTGCTCTCTATTATTGCTACAAAATATAAATATTTTGCAGCTTTTAACGTTACATGTAAATCTATTATGACTAAAAGTATGTAACTACGTAACTAATTATCTGTAACTAACTGATCACCCATAGAAGTTATCACTAAATGTTAGGGTGAGTTATCGTCTTCCCTTAATTCTTGTTGTGAATATGACACTTGACATAAAGTTGCGTCAATGCCTGGACTGAGTACGTGACGAAATGTGTCATAAAAGAAAGAATCAATATAAAGCTAACTGTTAGTAAAATTTTAAATAAAATTTAATAAATTTAAATAAATTTTAAATAGAATTTGACTAATATTCTTACACGTGGGATTATTGTAAGTGTAAAATATAAATATTTAAAGAAAGTTGATAATTTAATGCTGATTACTTGAAAAAAAATCTATGAAGTTAATTTTTATTCTTGAATTTGTTTTCTAATTAAGTTTATAAGGTATTTCTCCCGCCTTCTTCGCATGCCTTCGTGGTGTAGTGGTCAGTACGCTCGACGCGTAACCGAGAGGTCAGTGGTTCGATTCCTGGCGAAGGCTTTCCTCATTTTTCATGTCTCGTGCTTTGAAATAACTTAATATCTCTACACTGGCCCCCGAACTAAAAAAGGTAGTGGATGATGATTCTCCACCACTGCGATTTGGCGAATGGGTCCCCCAAATCCCAGTCGCCCTTTAAAAGGTGGAGTACATAAGGTATTTCTCTCGCCTTCTTCGCATTTCTTCGTGGTGTAGTGGTCAGCACGCTCGACGCGTTATTCAGTTCCTATTTGCTTGATAGGTCCTTCATTTTTTTCATTGATGGTGTTTAAAAGTACTTAATTTCCAAGTGCAGAAATGTGTACGAACACTAAGTCTGCTAGGATTTTGGACTTAGTTTGTGCTAACAAAAGATACTAAACTTTGTAAAGTAAACATAAAAAGTAAGCTCATAAGCATCCAAAAGTAATGTGATAACTGGCTAATTATAACAAAATATTATAGTGATGTAATAAGTTAAATTTAACCAGAATTCTTTTAGTACGTTACATAATTTCAGGCCCCATTCAATACAAAAGCCTGCACCTTTTAATACCATTTTATGGCGCTATCTCTATATTTTCGTCTCATGTTTCAGTACTATGAGTATAATATGCATATAAATGTATTCATATTAGTCTAAATAAGTAGATCTTTGGAAATTAATGGTTTTCCTCCCTGATATTAATGCATCCTTTAAATACTTCTGTAAAATATTTGGTAAGTTTAAATGTACATTGTTGCAGAATACACCATTTCTCTTGCACGGATTTTAGGTAATATATGCATATTATAATTTAATATAAAAATCAAATGGTGATACATTTTTTGCAGTATTTTACAGTATTTATGATTGATTTAATTAAGCTTAATATCAGATTTCTGCCAAGAACTGGTATTGCATGATTACACTCTATAATATATGCAAGAATTTTAATCATAATTTTATTTGAAAATTTATTTTTTTTCAATTTTGTAATTTTTCCTAAGGAAAAGCAGAAATCTTTCTCACATATGTTTTTAATAAGACGAATTGTAGCATTTCTAGACTTAATACTGCAAGTACGAATTGCTTGCAATTAACGAATATAGTTTGTTTGGCAGATAAGAAATTCTCACATTCTTCTTATAGCATCATTTATCAAAAATATCCACATTTGATTTCACGTTGTTTACAGTTAATAATAATTTTTTTCTTTAGGTCTTTATAATAGTCCCACATTTCTGAGTTACTGCCAAATCTTCGGTTTGAGTAACATTATTATTTTTACCAGTATCTGAAATAAAAAAGTACATAGCCTATTTCACAAGCAAGCAGAAACAATATTATAACTATATCTGCTTCTTTTAAACGGTTAAACTATTTTCCTTTGACTAAAAAAGATTTTCATGGATACGCTGTTTATTACATGGAGAAAAAGTAATCAAATTCGCTGTACTAAACTTGTTGATAAATGGAAGAATCTTTATTAACGAAATAATAGTCTGAGATGTAGTGTTATATCCTGCACAGAATTTGCAACAACATAAACTGCTACGAAGGTCAGTCTCATTACATAGTTTATGACAAAGTTCAGTTTTTATTCTGTTACTTTAAGATCAGTATTTTTTCAGACTTTCTTTCTCACTCAAGATACCAAGAGAATAATGGCAAGAAAATGATGTAATTTTTTAACTGCGCTACCTGTCGAATTAAAATTTATTAGGAATATCATTATTTTAACCGAATGAATGCTTTCAGTGATAGATTAATTCATTCGATTTGAAAAAAGTACTTTAAAAGCATCTTACATAAGTGAATTTCGATTCAAATCAATTTTGATCCAACAGGAAAGAGAAAAAAATCTCTCATATATTGTAATCTGTATATTTTAGGTTTAGAATCATTATCTGATTGCACAAAGATGGAAGTTTTATGGGTTTCCAAATCTGAAAAATTTTTTAATAGTTTCATTTTATAATTTTGTGCAGAACATGCCTGGAGATTATTTTAGCAGTTGCGTCGGATTATGTAAATCAGTTGATGAAGAAGCTGATAATTGTTAAATTTTACTGCGCGATAAGCTCTCAACATCTGATGATGATCTACTGTCAGCAGCGCAATTTTGTTTTTGACTCATACTCGAAAATACGACATATGTAAATTCCAGCTTGAAACGAGGTATGAAAACTCAAAAGAAAATGTAAAGGAAATTTTCTCTAATAAATAGACATAGCAAACGTGGAAATGTGAGTTTCAGAAAGTGGGTTACAACAACTTCTTTTCCTGAGCACATCCATGTATCAACAGAATTTAAGTGGAATTCGAAACGTACATTGAACTTAAAACTTGAGAACTAATTATAATGCTATTCCCAATAACTAAAACACAAAATAAATAATTTCAGGAGAAATTTTAATTCTTGCAATTTTAAATTATCATGGAAAGTTGGGCAGGTATTTTATAATCAAACGCTATTCTTTATTTTGTCATAGGAATTTTGACTGAAATAAACTTTCACGGTTTTTTTCTGTAGAACAAATTAGATGTAACGCAAATTACATAAAGAACGCGATACAATTATAATTCCTTAAGAAACCAATTTCTTTACTGCCAAGATCATTCATGCTACAATGTATTAGATTGCTCCAAATCCAACACGCTTTGCAACAATGTATTGGATTTCTTTAAAGTTTTATTTTTATTTTGAGGAATTCCTTCATGGAAAGTGGTTAGTAAAAGTCATTATGGGTTGCTTTAAAGGTACTGAATATTTTTGACTTCCTTGGCGATCTACCCAGATTTAAAATAAGGGAAAGTAAAATACTCTTCGTGACTTCCGCTTCAGATTTGAATTGAAAACATTCCATCAGAAAAACTCTTGTAATTTTTTTGCTGAAAGTTGGATTATTTAAAGAAGGTGAGAACTCTCGAATCCTCTGAGACAACATTTAAAGACAAACTTTTGTCCATAGGAGGTCCATTCTGGAAACAGAAACTTGAATTCTGCTGAGAAATCTCAGATCACAGTATTGATTACATCATAAATTATTCATGCTTAGTTGTTTATTCACAGGATTCTCACTTTCGCAGCAGAATCCGCGGGAGGCTGAAGTAAAAGGTTCCGCAATAAATTTCCAGATTTATTTCGATCTCAGGAAACTGCTGTTGAAAAACAGCAGCGAAATAGCGGTAGTGTGCTGTAAAAGAGTCGTAAATATATTTTAAAGGATTTAGGCTGTTGTTAACAAAGGTCGTAAATTTATACTTCATGTTCCCATGCAAATCTAGAAATAAATATTTCAAGAATATCATAGGAATTTAGAAACTTTTTAAGTATGTTGAAGAACTTTACCCTTTAAACTGCCATGAAATGGCCTTAGATTACGTTTTAAAAAAACTCCGCTGGATCTGTTCAAATTTAAAGAAAGAAAAATCCCAATTATTTAATTGCTGTCATTCCATTAATCAGTTCCTCCACAGTAGTTCAAAAATCAACGAAACACCTCGCAACAAGCATTTGGCACTGAAATACAACACCATGTTTTAAAAAATCCCAAAGATAAAAATAGTTAGCTTTAAAGACAGTTAGACAATAGCAATTTTATTTAACTTAAGACCCTGAAATATGTTTGGTTCTCTACCTTTCATTTCTGACCGCATGGGAAACCTAACTTTATAATAAAACAGTTTGTAAATAGCATTACTTTATTTTGAAATGCAGCAAAATGGACATAAAAATATTCAAAACATAATGATAATACATGAAGTACTTAGAAACAATAGAATAATGCAAAAGGTATCCAAATAATACTAAGTACTATAATGATATTAATGTTACATACCTTCACGCTTCCCAACAAGACAACGGTGAAGCACAGTTACAGAAATTTTTAATTAATGCGCAATTTAAAGAGTATATTTGCTGTTTTTATTCCTTGAAAATATTTAACTGTCCCATCAAAACTGAAAACGTATGCTGCTGTCTACTGTCCAATAGCGATGGCATGCAGTACTTCTGAAGGTTGTGCAAGTTATTCCTCACAGTAATCTCATGTTTTAATTTGTGTCTTAATCTTTTAACTGTATTTCTGTTTCTCTATGTTGGGTGTGCTGCGTTAACCATGAGGCTGATTATTATCGGCCAGGAGGCTTGCAAGCACACTGGAATATTACGTTACATTTACAGTAAATTGATCATTGTTGTCATCAGTAGCTCTCATTAGCTCATGTTTAGGGGTTTAAGAGGCCACGTAACTCTGTTCTTATTATATCATAAATTAAGAAAGGAAAAGACGTCGGTGTATGTGGTCAGTGTTACTTTTTAACTAGGCTAAACTTGCATACTCACAAACTGCAATATTCCTATATTATTCTTTCCCAAATAAACCTTTGACCTGAAAAGTCTTTTAGAAAGTGTTATAATATTCCATTTAAAAAACAAAACGAATAGGCTAAACATTTTGTCTAAGAAAAATGGATAACCAAAAAAATGAAATTACTTTAGAAAATGTATACAGATATTATCCATAATACTAACGAAATATGTCTATTTTCTAGAAGCAATATGGAGATATGTCTGTATAATACCTTCAAAGAAATTTCTGTTTTAAAAGAATAACTGGTCAGATAAAAGTGCTATGCTCATGAAGCAAGTTAAAAATTGATAGAAAATTTTCTTTATTCAGATAAGTACTAAGTTTTATGTTCTAAGATGCAGAGATTTGGTAATCGTGTATTAAGCTTATAAAATGCATCAATAATAGCTGAAAATTTTAAGATTTAATTAAATGAGAAAAAGCTAGATAATTTTTGATAAGTACTTACCATATCATAAATATTCAGACTTACTGAAAAATGCAACTCTGAAATTTCTAACGTATATCTTTGACACAGCTCTAAGATACGCATAAAAAGCTTTGGGGTTTTGTAAAATTCCTTTTAGATGTATTTAAAGAAATATATCAAAATAAATACTGTTACGTAAAGAAGTAAGTAAAAAATACATTCTTTTTTTTTCAAGAAGTGCAATTCGTTGCTCTCCTTTAGTGTAAAATAAATAATAATGTACGTTATGTTCTTTGCTGTGTTAGTGAACTTGTATCCATAAAAAATCTCAGAGACAGTTAAAAGGGAAGCTGAATTAATTTCAGAAATGTAGATTGTAAGGAGATTATGCATACATCAAATGTTATGATCGCAAAAATTTCTTCAAAAATGAACATAAAAAGTTATTCTTTCAAAATATTAAGATGACGAGTCAGTTGAAGGAAGTGCTGATTAAATATTTAATTTGAACGGACTTCAGTGAGCATATGAATCAAAGTAAGATTTTGAGTCTAATAGAAAAGTAATGAATATCGTACATTGGCTCTATGAGACGTTTGTATTGATTTTTCTCTCACGTAATCAAAGAAAAGTGGACTGCTCACAAAGTTCACCAGAAGCTATAGATAAATAACCATTAAGCTTTAAAAGAATCGCCAGCATGCATTTATGATTACTACTTCACTGAAAGTGATAGTTAATATCAGTGACGCCTAGCATCTCTGAGAAGATTAAACAGATAAACTCCAACAAGGCTGGTGGCAAAAGAACCTGTATTATTCTTTTTTAAGTTACTTCAGGTAATTTGAATTCAAATATACCAATGATCACAGCACATCTATAAATAAAAATTCCTTTTTTACCTATTTTCGCATATAAGATATTTTTAGGCCAGCAAGTGGGACACAAAAGAGATATGCCAACAACACTACATGTTGCAAGGTATTCGGGAGAAAAGAGTACATCTCGCGACTAGTGCTGTAAGATCTCAGACATCAGAAAAAAAGAAATATCTAACATTTCGAGATGTTTCGAAGTTGCCGAAAACACACTAATGTATAAAGAACAAAGTCTTACATTTTTCTATAACTGTAAAAGGATAGCTACATAACAATAACTGCCTTGAGCCACTTAGCTAATCTAGCAAATACATTAGAGACACCTTAGCACCTTAAGAATTACGATATTCTGAGAAATAATTTGATGTAGCCTGTTTCAGAGAGATACTCTGTTTGCATTTAAATGAAATGCAATTCACACTGCTTAAAATATTGTATCCAACACCTTTTCCTCCACTAATATTACAATAACTACTTTTTTTTAATAAACGCGTTTTCTGGAAGTAGGTAGTATTAGTGTTATCTATTTGGTTTCAGGAATAATTCTAACTGCTTGTTAGATTTCATGATAGAAAAAATGAATAGTTTTGGGCGTGACAATTGATAAGTTGCAGGCGTCTGCGAACAGATAAACAAACCTATTGGAATAAAAGCATCGTTTCCTTGTAGTAAGAAAGAAATATCCCTTGTCACCTTAATGAGCCAAATCATTTATGAGCAGTGGGGGCTCGCTGAGAGAAAGGACGTCGCTTTGAAAAAAAAAAGTCTATGAGTCTGAATTTCGCAAAGACCTAGAAACTAAAATTAGAGAAAGTTGAAATATACAGTAAACACACAGTAGTTAGCGTGGTAGCTTTGGAAAAAATTGCCGTTATTAAGCATGATGTCATTTTATATTGAATATCTCAGGAGTGGTAAGGAAACAAAATGTAGATAGATTATCAAGGAGACCTATTATTTTTAAAAGACATGTCCTTGGTTGGACTAAGTTTTCCGCTGTGTGGGGGATTTAAATACGCGTAAGTCACCTTTTTTTGCGGCGAATGGAGAAAAAATGCGGTGCATAATTTTAATAGCTGGGTGCTGGTAAATATTTTCAGAAAAGTGGTGTCATTGGCTTTTGAACAATGTAAGGAGATGTGAAGCATAGTAGTGTCAATAGTCAGTTTTAATTAGCAATTAAATCAATAGTTAAATAGTAAAACTATTGTCAAGGAAGGAATAGAAAGAGAAAAGAAGACGATATGATAAAGAGGCAGAAAGGTGAAGAGTGAGAAAGGAAAAAGTTAAAAACGCGGAATAAATGATAAAAAGAAAAATAAAAAAGGGGGAGGAGTTGTGTGAATGTGATTGAGAGGTATAGAATGCTATTAGGGACTAAGTATAATTCGCGAAAAGTAGTGGATTTGACAGATTATGATAAAAGCGGATGATAATTGATAACAAGGTGTAAAGCAGTGGAGGACACAGACAGGAGTAGCACGATTGTGGCTGACCACACAGAGATAAGAAATTTCATATGTTGACCCTCTCATAAGTTGCAAGTTTCGAGCTGTCACGAGGTGTGAGACGACATGCTTCGACATTCTTGTCTGAAAATATCTCCTCTTGACATTACAAAAGCTGTAACTTTCCGACCAGCGTCAGAAGATTTTAGCAATATGCAGTGTGTTTCGCGTGCAGTCATCGTAGCCTGTAGAATTCAGGAGACTGATGGACCAACGATTCTGCCAGTTTCACTAACATCGTCTTTAGCTGTAACGAACCATAAAATGTAACTTACAACCGAAAAATTAAAATAGCGTGACTAATTCAGTCTGCATAATGTTCCAGATAGAGCAAGCCCTCTGAATACTTTTAAATTTTCGACTAGAGAGACTCTTGCCTCTACCAAGATTCTCACATAATGAGGACAACAAGTGTAATTACCTTCTAAATAATACCTTCTGCTCATTCAAATATTGATTATACTGATTATCAGTTTGTTGTTATGTTTGTTAATGGTGTTTCTAGCGGATTTAGAATAAATATATTTTACTTCAGTGTGCTGTTAAAACGCACTCTGAAAACGTGCATTCAAACTACCAGTCACTACAGTGTAGTTCCTCCATTAGTGGGCCATCGCCTCACAGTTATGATTCGCAAGAATGTGCGAAATGAAGGAAAATTTCCTGAAGATTCATCGCCTGTAGGATAATCAGCTGAATTTAAATGTTACTTAGTTTAAGCTGAAATGCTGTTCGAAGCTAGGATGAAGGAAGAGGATGTGAACGTGTAAATTACTTGTAATGATGGTGCGACGATATGTGCTGTGTTCCTGTCAACGAAGTGTTAAGTGTGGCAGTACGGGCTATGTTTCTGTCTGCTATGTGTTGAAAGCCAGGAAATTCCGATTATATTATAGTTTGAATGATGACCAACAGAAATGCTGTTCGAGACTGTTTCTTAGCGTGTGATATGGAATAGGATATGAGTGTGTAAATTTTCGGCTTTAGAAGCTGTACAGCCTCAGATTCCGATTACCACCATTGTATGACGGTCGGGGCGATATGTTACCGTTTAGAACGCGTTTGTTACAAACAGACTGTTCGCGTCCTACATTTAGCGCATCGGAAAATACGGATCTACTGTAATGGCAACGGATAATGTGAAGGAGATGTTACATCAAATCATCTGCACTCTGGAGTATTGTACTTTGGAGATTCCTCAGTGTCGCATAATTATTTATTTATTTATTTATTTTATTTTCTCGAAACTTCGAAGTCGAGCCAAATAAATAACCTTCGCTTCGTGTTAGCGTGTATCAATGTACGTGTAATCTTTAAGGAATCTCCTTTAAATGTTAACTAGACCAAATTAGTTTTTATATGACTGTTATGAGTTATAAGAATTTTATATGGTACCAGAGATCAATCCAGAGTACCAGATATCAATCGTCTATTTGCATCTGTGTAAACTTAAAAGCCAACGTTGGAATACTTTTATTATGATCTTTTATCTCTTTAAAAATTTTATTGTATCAGATGCTAATCTATGTATGTGTAGTGTCAACTTGAGAAAATGTTAAAAATCAATATTGTAATGGTATATATGCACTTGTTTTTTCTGTCTTCAACAGTAGAATTTATAAAATTCTAGCTTGTATTTAAACACAATCGAAACTAGATATAATAGTAACTGGTACAGCTTATATAAATCTAAACTGTCATCCTATTTGGAACCTGACTCGCTCACGAATCAATCACCACAACAAAACTAATCTTTTCAAAGCTTTGAGTTAAAACGCTAAATGACATTTTATGTTAGGAATCGAAAAATTCGATGACGATGACAAGAATTAGGGCAGAATCGGTTTTCCATTCTTGCAGTCTTTTCCAAGATCTGTGGGCTTTCAGGATTTGAATAGTCTAACCCTACAGTTAAAAGAGAAGCAGTGATCAGTAGCAGTCACTTCTGAGTGATACTATAATATTAAGGAGAATTATTCCTTTTTGAGTGTTCAAAAATTAAATTTCTTGAAACATGAACTGTATTTCTACTGCCTCTAAAATTTTACCTCAGTGAGTAAATAAATAAAACCTTAATCTACGTATTCGAAAGCAGACGAGAATCTTAAAAAGTGCTCGCCTCAAACGGAATGTCTGACACGTTTCTGGAAGCCGGTGTAGGAAGCGAAACGTCACGCTGGGACTGGGAGAAGAAATTTCCGTAAGCGAATGACGTCAGAGACGTTGGAGTTGACGAAGAGGTGACGCAAAGGCAAAATCCTGATACTTTCAACTAAGCTGTTCCATGCAGCTTTCGTTTTACTGTAGATTTTGCTTTCTGCTTATTGTTCGGATTTTTTATGCACTGTTTTAAGAAACTAGTATACTGCTTTCAGAAATTTTTAGTGATTTATTGAAACTGATAAAGATTAAATTGCTTAAGAAATGTGCATTTTATGTATAAATCAATGAAGTGGAACCTTGATTTATCTTGTTTCAAAGGTAAACGGGGGAAAAAAGAAAGATCAATGCAGGTAAATGTTTGAACGCGGAAATTAGCACACATGGTAAACAAATAACTAATTTAATGAATTTGCAAAACCTAAAAAAATCTTTTTTTTAGTTGAACTTTGCCTCAATTAAAAATACGACTTTGAAATGTTTTCAT
>KK117107.1:315458-501923 GCA_000611955.2 Stegodyphus mimosarum | reverse complement strand
AGTGAAATTTGACACCATCTCTTGTTCATTTTTTATTATTTCTATTATACTCCTTGTATACACAAACTGAAAACAAATCCTGAAACCTCTGAAAAGTGAAAGAAATAAATCAATGAAAGCTAAGAGAAATAATCTTATAGAAATTTGCAAAGAAATAACATTCAGAAATGACATTTATGACGAGGAAGTGGGACTTAAAGTACGAAACCTTACTAATATATGTGTTGCTAGACTTACGGTTCAAAAGAAAGACAATGCAAGTAATTAATATGCATTTCACTTCAAATGCTTTTCGGATTGATCCAGTGGGAAATTCTGTCCCGGGAATGTGATTTACAAACGATGCGACTAGTTCGGGGAACCATGAAAGCAGAGATGAACACTATTAATTACACAGACCTTCACTCGAGAACAAAAATGGCGGACGATATTCAGGAAAATAACCATTGCGATGATTGAGGGATGATAAGGGAGATTACTGTGGGATAGATCGAGGTTCTGCTGTAAAGCCTAAAGATATTTCTTTCGGTTTTTTCTAAAGCAAAAATTTGTACTGAGATAAAATAATAATAATAAGAAGAATAAGAAACATATACAAAATATACACACCCTAATAGTAAATGAATTATATTGCTATATTAGCATTAACTTTTCTCATCATCAAAGGGCTGAGAATAATTAATTAATCGACATTATAAAAACAATTGATTTTCAACATACAAAACAAAATAAAAGACAGTTAATACTTTTATTCCTCTTTCCTTTTTCTGGATGAAAGTATTAGCCCAAATCTCTTGTACTCGTTCTTCCCGTAATATCTGTGCATGAAATACTTAGACTAAAATCGTCACGTCAGCGTTTCTATCGCGAAACAGCTTATTTAAAAAGTACATTTCTTAGAATTTGAAAGGTAAACTGCAAACCTTATACTATAGGGAAAACAACTGTTTAGAATAGGTGGCTCTTTTCAAGTCATGGAAATATGGTAATGTAATGCAGTTTAAAGTAATGTAATTTCGCACAGAAATGCAAAAAACTAAGGTGTAGACTTTTTCAATTTTCTTAAAATGACACTGTAGTATAAAGAATCGATAAATCATCTGTTCATTATCTCTCTGCATCATTCATTTCATTGATAATTTTTTAAATATTTCCTCAGAAATTTTGTATTTCTTCTCTAGTTTTCGTTGGATATATGAGTAGTTCAATTTGAAAAATAAATTATGTATATTGTAACAATACATTTTTGACTCGTTAATATATTATAAGTTCTTTCGAAAGTCTGAATTGAATTCTAAGAGGTAACGTGCACATTTTCATCTCAGCATGGTTATAGTAGTTGGTTACAATACATTATATAAGTTGTAAAAGTATTAAAGCAGTTCTTCCTTGATTTTCTTGGAGGTGAATCATATAGCGCACCGTTTAATTATTCCTAGATTTCTGATTTTGAATCCTGATTTAGGCAAGAATTAATTCCAATAAAATGCTTCGTTTTTGAAGTTCCGAAGTATTCTTCTACAATATGCTGTTTATTTTCTGCGTATGCTGTCAAATAAAGATAACAGAATGAAAGAAAATTCGAATAATTATGATGCGAATTTTGTGCCGAAGCTTCCCTACATTATACAAATAAAAATGTCATCTATATTATTACCATTAATAAACAGACTTATTTCATTCGAACCTTTCTGCATACCGTTAGATAATAATTTCTGGTACTTTTTCCTTTGCATATTTATTGAATAAGAACATCTACCAATGATAACAGCTAATAACACAATTTTGCTCGTTCTTAAATAACATTAGTGTGTAAATTATGCTCATAAGCATAAAACGCAGATTTCTTAAAAATTTAAAATAAAATTTAATAAGTTAAACTGATACATAGAATCAAAGAAAATGAATACAAGCTGAAAAATAGAATACGAATATATACATCTCAAAACTATGTTATTAAACAAATAAATCTGAAACAGTATGCTAACAAGTTTGCAAGAAAAATTGAACGTTTTGGGAAAAAGTGCAGTCATTTGACGCTATTGGGTAAAACAGTCTTCTCTTACACATGCACACACATATCACTGTTAAATTTGAAAGTTGTTAATAATATTTTATTTTAAAACTGCCTGCTTACTCAATCTCTCTGTTTACTTAAAATTACGTATGAAATCTTACTAATATATGTGTTGCTAGACTTACGGTTACTTAACTTTCAACAGAAAGCGACTAAAAGAAAGGAAAAAACAAACTCTAAAAATATCTGAACTCTTTAGTGTTTGGTGATTGCAAAACTAAGACTTTAAGATCGACAAAAATATATAACTCATCAACATAGTAAAATAAAGTTTATCATTTCAACTCTCGTACTCTTTAAGTTAATAAAGAAAGGAAAATATCCTTCCTGGTGTTTTGGTAAAATCAAAAAATTATTTATCAAAGAAAAAGTGAAAATGCATTTCCGTAACAAATTCGTCAAACTGCTATCTTTCACTAAAATAAAACTAAATCTACTGACTTTCCTGAAAACACATACATTTCAGTACATTTTTATAGATAGCCACAAACACGTTCTATTTAAATGTAACACTGAACTCTTCAAAACACCACGGAAAGATATATCTCACACGTAAGAAGACAATCGCCAGTTACGATAAATTAATTAATCTGATCGTATAGTCACAACACAATTAAATTTCCTACTCCCTGCAATAAAGTACCCAGGTTCGAACAGAAAAGAAATAATCATGTTTTCCATAAGGATCACATGGGTGACCTACCTTAGACCACAAGATAAAAACTCAAATAAAGCATACAATAATAAATCACTAAAACATTTAGTAAATATTCCAAAAATTATAATTTTAGATAGCTGGCCAGACTACCCCTACAAAACATTATCTAAAAATTACTCATAACAAGAACGTCCACCAATTTCGATGTTCTGAAAGCAGATAAGTGCAAGCCGCAGGAAATTCTAGATGACGACCTTTCCACTTATAAATTTTTATCAGTATTCTGGATCTTCTGCGCGAGCATTCGAACTCATTTTTCAGCAAGAGAAAATACATCACCGACGAAATCAAAACCAAAAAGTTTGAGAATCGCGCCTAGCCCCAGATCTTCAGTCATATTCGCCGAGAACTGTCACGATGGGATCCCGCAACGCTCTGGGATCGGTCCCATATCAACAAGCCACGGGGAGGAGGTAACTGAGCCCTCAGATCGCGGCCGGCCCCATGGGGCTGCGGGACTAACTACGCTCCCTCCTCTCTAAAAAGTTGTTAATTTTTTAAGAAGGTGAAAACTGCAAAAATATTACTTCTGCCTCTCGTGTCACCACTTTTAAAACCTCGGTAATGCTCAAAATGCAGACCGCCTCAATATTCACAATTGGCTCAAACTATCAGTAACATTAAAATTAACCAATCCAACACAAAACATGAACCCTCTCTAACAAACCAGAATAACAACAATAAATAACAACCCGAATTTCGAAGCAAATCAGTCCCCTCTTACCCTTTTTCTCGCGCAACTAACTTTTTCTCGCGTGATTCTAAAGTTACGACACCAATAGGTAATGAACCTATCACAAGTTCTCTTCTTCAGAAAACCCGAAATATTTTCACGCCTCCAAGTGAGCAAACACGCCTGCAACCCCGAAAGATAAGGAGACGCAAAAGGCAGCTAGCCACCGACCTTTGACCTCAAACTGGTTGCTTCGTGGAAAACGAAAAAAACCCCGCCTTTTGCTGTACAAGACTTTTCCGCTAACTTAATAAGAGTTTTACGAAATCAAATGAAAAAAGTTTAAACAAATTTATATATTAAAAATTAATTCTCAAATATGAACATTAAAATTTCACTATTCACTGTAAATTAATATATTAACAAAGCACTGTAAAATAATACATAACAATTCTACACAACATCACAGCGCAACTTATTACTTTCCGTAAAATGCTAAGATGGAGTTTGGGCGAATAAGATCTGCTGCACATGATCTTCGAGGCGCGGATATGTCTAGAAAGAGAACTTCATTGTGCAACAACTCTTCCAAAGATAACTTATATGTTTTCCGGACTAATTCGAAATAGGAGTAGTAAATAACAGTAATAATAACCTTAATAAAGGTTAGATATTTAACTACTTAATTTCTTTGCTTGGTGAGATAGTTTGTTCTGCGCTTTCTGCGTCAGGTAAATCACCAGTCAAACGTGTTCGTTGTGAGTGTGAGTTATTATGCATATAGTCAGATCCTCTTAAACATCTTTTATAGGACTGTAAGATTTCGGCTCAGTATCTTTAAGTAGACACAGATCGATTTTTCGATCAGGAACGTGAAGTGCATTCCCGGATCTTCTTATTTGCTCACCAGACAATCAAATCTGAAAGTAGTAAAAATAACGTTCCTTAAGACGTTCCTTAAGATTGGTAGAATTATTTTGTGTTCCTAGCTGTCACCATATGGCAATGAATTACGAAACAGTTGTTGAAGAAAATTCAGATTCTTCACTGAAGAGAGCGTAGGCCCATTGCTATAAACACTTATGTTACAAGCAGCAGTTAAGGAGAGCCTTTTTTATTGTGAGGTTAGTAAAACGCAATCCATTAGCTTTTTGGCATAAAAAGTCATTTGAATTAATCATTTTAATTTTTTCTCATTAAATCATTTGAATACATTCTGATGTGATACGAAAGTTCCAGATGCTGTTCCTATTCAGAAGTCAAATTTTTGATACGAATATCTAAATGAGGAAAGCTCTTCACCATGAAGATTATTCTAAATGATTATTCAACGCTGCAACGTTTCACTACATAAATGCTGAATTTCAGTAATTTAAGACGAAACATACTCTTATCTGTTACTTTAAAATAGAAACTTCAATGTCTTCACCCTCCCTCATTCTGCTTGTCGTCATCATTACACAACACTTGTTTTCTCCACTTCGTATGACATTACAGTGCAAGTCAATCTTCATTCGTGAAGCTTTTAAAAGCTTTTGAAGTGCCTGCTCTAAAGTAATAGATAGTAAGTGTAAAGCGCTTGGCATGCCTTCAGCAGACTTCAGGCGATTATTTTTATTTTAGGATGATATTCATTTTTATTTTGCATGATAATTAGATTTGCATTTCGCTGTGAAAAAATAAACCGATTTATTTGATTATTTTAATGAATTGTCATTATTTTTATGCGTGTTAAATTACTTTTGTTAGCAACAGTATAAAATTTAAAAAAAACGTTTATGCAATTTTATTAATCAAATATTAGAGGAATTAATTTTTTTGTTATATGAGACTGTGGTGAATTCTGTCGCTCAGAAAAGATATTGTTTCCACAGATCTTGGGTTAAGTGAACTCTTTTAGAGTGACTGTCTTGATCACCATTCTGTGATTCAAAAGGTCCTAGGTTCGAGCTTGACCTGGAGCAGGGCAGCCAGAAAAAACAGCGGCCTTCATTAGTGTTCGAACATCGCAATTGATAACAAAGCTGAATAAATCAAAAAGAAACAGTTTTAATTTCCAGATATAAATTGGCAACGTAATCAATGTGATTCTATAGCTAACAACGGCACAAGACCTTCTCCTAAATCATCGTATTGGTGACCCTCGGAAATGAATGCCTTCTGTGCTGTTTTTCACGGGCGCAAATATACAACTCTGTCAAGGTAGAGTTGATCAGAAGCTCATGTCGACTAGACTCTCACGCTTCACACAGCAGTCTGTTATGTAATAGTGTTTTCTAATTTTGATTATCAGTAATTTAATTTTTGATTATTACTTATTTTACGAACTGTTCAGTTTTAAAGTAGTTGTTTTAAATTGATTTTTTTAATCTGTAATTGTCTACTTTAAATTTGTTATTGATAATCTCATTATCCTTTAAAAGGTGAAGTTTGGTTTTAACTTTTAATTTTTGTTTGAAAAACATAAATTTAGTTTTAATTGTGTTTTGTTTGAGATTGTTTTGGTTTAACCCTTAAGGTTATTTGACTTTTAAATTTTAAAGTTTTCGGTTTTTTTACACTAGTCTGATGTGTAAATTTAATTAGCATTGTTTTTCTGTTTAATGTTTACCCCTCTTTCTGATAAAGTTATGAATCCATATTTGCTGACTCAGGCGATATAATTTCGACTGATGTAATGAAGAAACTTAATTAATAGAATTGAATACTTTCCTGAATAACTGTATAATTATACTGTTCAACATTTGCAAGAAAACCGTATGGATTAGAATGAATTGAACCTTCATGTACTAGAATTAAAATTCAGTATATAGAATTTGATTAATTTAATGAAAGAAGATTTTTTAATAGAATTTAATTTCAGTACCATTTGTTAAAACTGTTTTTCCAACAAGTGTAAACTGATATAACGAAAACCATTTCAATTCCTAGAATATGTTAAAACTGTTTGGTTGCAAACAGCATCCCTTTACTTTCAAAGTGATCTTGTTTTAGTCAAACGGTTTGCCATATGTTTTATTTGAATATTCTGCACTCTTAACTGGCTGGGTTCTTTTGTATGTAAATGTGTTACTGTGTCTGACACGGAGGAAAATTTTGACCGTTCACCTCTTTTTAATACAAGATCAAGACCCTACGAGCGAGGCTAGCTCTAGGAATTTTGTTTACTTCAGGTTTGCGGAAGGGATATTTTACTTCCTAGAGTAGCTTGAATTACTGTATTGAAAATAGAACAATTGCGCCAAGTTCTGGAAGCCGGAGGACCTTCTTCCTCGAAGAAACACAGGTTCGTCATTCGGAAGGTTGCAAGAACTGGGCGACCTTTTTCCCTCGTTTTCTTGCCAAGTTCAAGGTTCCCGCAAGTGAAGAAAAACGTCAGCTAGGGGTTTTCGACTTAGATAGAGAGGGTAGAGACGCACCGAAGATTGGAACCGGAGAGACCCTCGTTTTCTTTGAAAGCGAGGTCCGAGTGAGAAGAATATTTTTTTGGACGAAATGAAAAACGATGAGCGGTCAGTGGCAGATCTGATGTCCCCTCTAGATGATCCCAGGTCCGGCTGAGAAAAACCAACACCTCTGAAATATCTTCACGGCTAATGTAATGTTTTCCCTGTATCTTTTTAGGTTTTATTTGACTGCTCATACCGTTATATACACCAGTGGAAAATATTGAAGACTTCACCTTCCTGCCCTTTCACCTTCCCCATCGGAGATAACATATTGTTATTTACCATTACTCCATATGTTTAACGCAAATGCTTTTGTTAAAGTTCTGTAACTGGACTAATAACTGGCAATGAACTCCTTTTAGTCGAAGGACGAAGCTATGTTTAATTATGCAAACGGTTATATTTAAATATAATATTCTTTATGCTTAATTCATCCCGGCTCCACCGGTTTTACTAAAGATTTTTCACTTGCCTTATTTTTGTAAGAGTAAATAATTTGAATTGAAATAATGGTTTGTCAAAAGGTCAATTCGATAAATGTTCACGGTGTTTACCGGTATGCTTTATTATTTTTATTACATTAATTTCAGTTTTACCATTACAGCAAACATAGTGTCTATTATTACCATATGAAAGTTCATTGTAAATGCGTTTGGCCCTCAAAAGTTGATAAGTTTGTCAGGACTGAGTGTTCTGTGCATGTTCTGGACAAACATCTTGAAGTAACTCCTTAAAGTCCTAAAGTCCTGATCTGGAACAGGGAGCTGAAATCAGCTATGTTCTGCTTGTAGATACTATGGTTAAGAATAACTGCACTTGAAAAGGATTTAAAATCCTCTTTATTTAAATCAATATTATTTACAATTCACTTCCCCACTTGGGAGGGATACAGAAAGTAAAAGACCACACTTGGGTCTAAATGAACATCAGATAAATTTAAACTAAAGCTAAATAGAAATTTAATTGATATTTGCTCACAGAGCTCTTCGCGGAGTTGGCCTCTAACTAAACGGTGCGTAGCAAGAATTACTAATACTAGCGCACTTCAATTTATTTCAATATGCAATCACGTAGTAAGCACTATGGCTTAGAAATTCTCTGCTAGCTGGTCAGGCGAACATCGAACAGAATGACCGTGATCTGAGACTAAAAGCTCTCTCACACTAAGAGGTTTCTACCTCCGGTTTAAGTAGTACTTGGCACTACTTCAAATTAGCATACGCTGAAAACGCGCTCTTCTTCTGACGGGAAGTTGAAACTGAGAAGAGATAGAAAGATTTAAATTAAAATAAAACCTTGTTAGTTTAACTAAAATCTTACACACTGATTCGGTGAATATTTAATGAAATAGTCAAGTATGTTGCGTTTTTGTACAATGTCTTCAGTACAATCCTGCCACCATACGTTGAAATTCCATCATGTAATTTAAATCAATGATTGAATCTTCTTAATAAAGGTTAGATATTTAACTACTTAATTTGTTTGTTTTATTTACTAGAACACACTGGACCAAATTAACTTATACAGGGATTAATTTGTATTTTTACAACGCTAATGTCATACATTTTCTATTTCGCGCTTTACAATGTTACAGCAATATTAGTTATAAATATATATGTACACTCATAGATCTTGTTTTGTATATATTGTATATGTCTTGATACACCAAAGTTTTGATCATGGGTAGATTATCACATTTACAGTTTTTTACTAAGACACCAGTAACTTTTATAAGTAACATTGGTATATATAACAAACCTACGTGCGAAACACAAGTCAACAAACCGAAGTCTCAGCCACTCCTGAAACTCACTGGGCTCGATCCCGCCATTATGTGTGCTGTCTCTTGAATATCGAGCTGATCATATGATGGTTTTCCGGGGACGCTGTGTAGCGACTTCTATCCCCAGAGCAGATATTGCCTCAAACGTGATTCAGCTAAATAAGCTCTTTCAGCGAGATTGGTTTGAGCACCCTGGTGTGACCCAAAGTGTTCCAAGTTCGAACCTGACATAACGCAGAGCAACCAGAAAAGACACTGAACTTTACTGATACCATTTATTGGCGAAATCTGCTATTAAGATTTAACTTGACGAAGAAATCGTCGTGGCCCTAAAAGTGGCGATACAACACCTGACAGTCGCTATGAGGCTAAAAGTTCTAAAATTTATTTTCAATATCTTACCGACAGTCAATTTCTTCAATGTCCGGATGGAGCTGCTTGTAGTTTGTAAGTGAAGGAATTTTGCTGTAATTTAAAGCAATATATTTCTTATAAATATTGGGCTACTTTTCAATGTGACTGATGAATTCAACATTCTCAAATTAGTTTAAAAGTTCCGCAGTTGAGAACATTATACTTAAAAGTAATATTTCTACAGAGTTTTTTTCAATTCAAAACTTACTTTTTTTTGCTCGTTCTTTCTTCTTGGATGTATCTTCTGTATGTACATTGATTGTGTTTTTTCTTTTTTTTGTTGAAGTTGAAGGAGAATTACATTTTAATTATCAGCATATCGAAATCGTTTTCACTTTAACGTGAAATTTCTGTCAATGAAATTTTGCTTCTTTATTGTGACACACAGATTCTTGTGTCTGCTGATAATGCTACTTTACTATTTTTGCGTCCGTTTTTATGTATAAGTTTTTATGCATTTGTTCATGTGTATATTTACTATATTTGGTATATGTATTTCTTAGCATACATATATTTTAAAATTGAGATAAGTATGTATTTTCCTTTCATCGTGGCTACTTTATATTTTTTGGACATATGCGGTAGCGTTTTTAAAATGAAGAACTGTAAACTCCTTAGACCTAAGTTTGTCATTGATATTTATTTATTAAAATGTTTGGTGTTTCTTTCATTCTAATTACCAGAACCACAACATCTTCGTGTTTTATCGCTTCTACTTTCCTGAAGTTAAAAACAATAAACAAAGTAACTTCTTTACTTCAGATTCAAATTTCTTTGCATATAACTATACTGTGCGTTCCTTAATAATTTCATTCCTTTCTTATTTTCTTGGTGAAATTTCTAGATGTATTATATTCGAAATACTTAGTGATTGGTTAGTGTAGAAGTTTATCACTTACATTTGTTCATGCTACAGCACTTTCCATGTCATGATTTGTTTTGCAGAGATATAATAGAAACTTTCTTTTTGTTTATCATTTGCCTATTCTCAACCAAGATATGAAATGCGGTTTCTTGAAAGCAAAACATTTTAAAAGTATTTATTTTCGGAGAGCTAAACAAAACCTGCTAAATAAAACCACCAGTTTCTAGCTTGCTTGCTTGGACATGCAGCAATTGTGAATGAAATTCGAAAGTATGAGGGTATGCAAAGAAAATAAGAAAGCATGCGACTACGTCACCTCACGTGCTTTACCGCTTGTGACCAACAGGTGACTCCTAAAGTCTTATATTTGTGTTTGATTTTCCTTTAAATTTATGAATAAGATCTCGTATTGTCTCTTAGCAATTACGAACTAATTATTTACTATTTCATAATTTATTTTTATTTTTTTTAACGGAATGTTAAACCTAATTGTTACACCGTTCATTCCATATTAACTAAGGACTGATTAAACAGGATTGTCTAAAATAAAGTTTATTTATTACGAAAAAAGATGGAGAAATAACTTTTACAAACAACCAGCGTAAAACAGAACTGTTTTATGCTGGAAATTAAGGAAAATAAGTTACGGAAAATAAAGGGAATTTAAAATGTGTCCGATAACATTAGTGATAACACATGATGTTACACTGTTAAAATCTACCCTTATAAATACGTTTAAATAAGTTTAAATATGTGTTCCTCTGTTAATCCTCTGTGTCACAGTTATTCCAATCGAAGTATTCTGTCAGTTGAGTGTTATTCACTATAATGTTTTCGAATTGAAGCCTAAAATTATTCCATTCGGTATATTTACCAGAAAACTTAGGAATTGGTAATTCTGGCAAACGTATTTGTACTTTAGAATCAAATTTATTACAATCATTTTCATTATCAGAATTTGCGATAGATGATAGAATTTCCATAATTCTTACCTCTAGAACTTCCGTTCTTTCTTCCATTTCAGCGATTTCTTCATCGATGGCTGTGACATCTTTTTCATCAACGCTTTCGAAATATCTATTCCTTAGATTTCTAATATCCATTTGAATGCTTTGAAGGGATCTATACTTTATTTGAATTTCATTCTTATTCGAACTATCATCATATTCCTTCACTTCATTTTCTAATCTAGTTAGTTTTGCTTTTAACGAAGTTTTATTTCTATCTAATGCCAGCATTTTGTTCACTCTCAGGCTCTGCAATGTAAATAAAAACAACAACAGGTGAACCATGAAGTGAAGAAGAGATATATAGGAATAAGAAGAAATAGCAAAAGAAAGCAAGTGCGCGGGCGATGTTCGAGAGAGAATTCTCTTCTCCGCACACGTTCTTTGAGAGAGCATTTGAATACTGACTTAATTTGCGAAACTAAATTTGATTTAATTCAACAAAGTGGCAAATAAAAGAAAAACCAAGAAATATCTTTCGTTGCAGTAGTAACCGACGCAATTCAAGTTTAAAAATTGTTTTAATTTTTCTTGTTTTCTCTTCATCTCGGTTTCCTCTTTTAAGTAAGTACCTATGAGTAATGTCTCACTATAATGCAATCATGCAAAGCTTACTTCACAGGAAGCACAACTCTGCTGCTTTTTGACCAACTTTTTTGACCAACGTTTTTGACCAACGTTTTGTCAGCAAAATGGAAATGTTAACTTTTTGTTTATTCCTTTGATAACTAACTCAGGAGACACGGATTGAAATGATTTAAAACTGTTTTTCATATAACTTTATTTATAAATATCAAATTATTGCAACAATCAGTTAGTTAAAAAGTTTGTCGTAATACGATTTCTGGAATTATTGGCCTTTTGTTTATTACTTTGATGATTAATTCAGTAGCTAGAAGTTAAAACTGCTTAAAATTAGATATTCCATTCACAACGTTATTTAGAAATATTAAATTATTGATTTGTAAGGTTTATCCTAAGTTTATAACAGTTACTTTATGTTTGTCACACTTTCTGTGTCTCGTAATTTGAGCTTACAATTTCTTACTAGAATGTATTTTTCAGAAACGAGTTTAATGCAAGCGAGTAAAAGTAGCATTTAAGTCGATGTTTCACTAACTTCGTTATCGTATGGTATGGTATGGTAGAAATGTAGTGGGATGCCCAATATTTACTATAAGTAATGTAGGTATAGTCCCACCAAACTTCGATCTAGAGAAAGCCCAGAAGATCACAGGGCTCCCCGAACTGTCGTGGCTCGAAACAATTGTTTCACCTCACACCGACAGTCATAAAAGTCATAAAAGCATAAAAGTTTTACATACTAAAAGTAAATGCCAAAAGAAACGAGTTAAAATCTAAATGTTAACTAGAAGATAAAATCATGCGTTGGAGCGAAAGCCTGCATGTGAAAAGTTGAATGAGGGAAATTTAGAATGAATGCGGTTTTTAGGCTTCTCCACCCACACTTGATTTTAAGAAGATTAAATATAGCTCATCGAGATTTAGTATGATGGACTAGGGTGTGTCATAGTTGGTTGATCGAATTCTAACAAATCATTGTGGTTAGGGGAAGTGTTGATATACAAAAACAGGATATATTCCCGTTGGACACCACAAAGAAAGGGGAGAAGCGGGGCAAAGCAAGTTAAATTAAGGTTTGCATGAAGAATGAATGAATGTGAAATGAACAGTTAAATAAGAAAAAGAAAATCATCGAAAAGTAAAATGCTACCGAGTATTAAGAAAGGGCAAATCATAATGTATTTTCAATATACTCATACTTGTTCCTTCCAGATCCTGGAAGGAAGAAAAGACTGAATGATAAACAACGACAGCAGAGAGGATTCAGCACGAAGAAATTGTAATAGCGACGCCAAACATTGTAAAATTTCACAGCCAAAAGTTGTTTTATGTAAACAGGGCTCTTGAGTTTTAGGTTAGAATGTTGTAACCTTTCAACGGGTCGTTTCTAGGACGTGCTTCCAAGTGTTCAAAATTCCGGCAAGGGCAAATGTAGGGTTTATATTTATTTTAACTAACATTTATTTTAAGTTAATATTCCTTTCCTGTTTAGCCTTCATTTTCCCCTAGAAATGCCCGTGCCAGAGTGTGTAAAATGTAGTAGCACGCGCAGTTTATTCAAATTTAGCGGAAGTTAGTTGAATTAAATAGTAGATGAAACCAGAGTGTAAGAGTCTTGCTTTGAAACTACGCTGGAGATATTGCTCGGTAGAATTTAAATCAGCGCGTATCGGCCTGTGTGCCTAGCTTTGCAGAAATGCTAGTTTTCAACTGTTTAATCAGAAATCTTGCTGAAATCTCAGCGATAATTAAAAAAGCGGTTAGTTAGGATCTCAGAGCCTCGTCGATAGTGTTTGATATTTGTTCATCTAGTTCTTATTTTCAGTTTTACTTTACTTTTAGTTGAACCGCCGGGTTGGCGCAGTTTGTGAGCGTCGAGTAGACGCAGTTGTAATTTTAAAGGTACAATAAAATGGTTTCAACCCCTTCGCACGTTTTTGTGTGACTTCACGCATAGCAGTACTCACTATCCCAGTGTCTGACAAGTTGGGCCAGCGGGATTTTACAACATGATGGACGCACGCGTTCTCTGATATTGTGATTGCCGCCACAGAATGCACAATAATTTCTGTGTTTGCAATTTCTAACTGAATGGGTAAAGTCTTGACACATGAAACATAGACGTAAAACAAAACATTCTGCGATTTGGTGACTTCTCCAGGCGTGGTTGATAATATTTTGCTTTATTAGTGTTTTGAAGAGTAGAGGAGGGTATTCAATTACCAATTTTATTCCATTGTTTCTTTATCATTTATTTTAAAAGGAGGTTTGAATTCGCTCTCTTTCAAATTATTTACTTGTTTAAATACTTCAGTGACATCGTCTGGACCAGTATTGTTAGGTAAATTGTTTATTGTGCATTTAGGTTTGCTTTTGGATGGTATTTTGATAGAAACCATATTATTGATTTTTCCATTGTTTTCTAATATGTAGTTAGTCTTGAATATTTCTTCTTTGGTATTGCATAAAACCGCTATACCACCGTTTCGGGGGGATATGAGAAATTGCTTCTATTTTTACACCAATTTTGGAAATTAGATTGCATTTTCCTAAATTATCTTCTAATTCCCGATTTCTCGCTCGAACCTTTGGGATAATAATAAGTGTTTGTAGCTGTCTTTTAGTTGGAGCTTTATTTATTTTGACTCCTTCTGGATATGATCTGGATCCTTCATTTTGTATTTGATTAGGAGATATAAGAAACATATATGCGCTACTGGTATTTTGACAATAAATATCAGTTTCTTTATTTGGTGGTATATTTTGCATATTTTTGTAACCTACGGGTGGAATATTGTTTGCATTCTGGATATAATTTTGTTTCAGAGAAGTTCTTTGACTTCATGTTGAAATTCTTTGATTGTGTGAAGATATATAAACTGTTTTCATTTCCATAGTTGGAGCTAATTGGTGGTAGACCTGCGTCATCATAGAATTTTCTTGTTTGACAGCTAATAGGAGAAATTGCTGAATCCATATATCTCTTAGAATTGATATGATGAGTAATATCTCACGTGAACATAATGAAGTAATCATAATGGTTATTTCATTATATTCACGTGAGAGTGAAGACGAATGCGGGTTTTTTGCATGAAGTTTCGAATCTTTTATAAAATCAATCAAAGATTTGATTTTTAGTTATAAATTCTTAGAGAGACCTCTTTTACCAGATATTTGAGTTTGCAGTAACGAAAGGCATTCCTCATAAGCGTTTTGGAATTTTTATCCATATTATCAGTGTTATTAATTGTGCTCTGTGAATTAGTATCAGTATTGAAAATCCTTGAAAGATTAAAACGTTTAAGAAAAGCCGTTGATTCAGTTGAATGATAGGTATCAGGTGAGGTTAAACTTGATGATCTAGAGTTTTGCATTATAGGTTGAAGATAATGTATATCTTATTTATTTTATTTTATAAGTACTTTATGAGTTCAATTGAGAAATATTTATTAATTTTAATCCAAAGGGGCTTTGTCCCTGAAGGATTATTGTTTTCGTTTTGCGATTTTTTGTTAAATCACTCTGAATGTCCGTTTCACTTTTCAAATTGTTGCCACCAAATTTTATCGCTGTGTATTACATTTGAAGAAATTAAATAATGAAGAAGCTGCATAAATGTATACATGTGGTAAAACAACGTACATTGAATAACGTACGTTTCCATCCGAATATGGGCATTTGGAAGCCCAAATTTGAAATCTGGAATTTTTTTTACTACCGATTTCCTATTCTGTAAAACTTTAACGACTTTTTGATTAACAAACTCAAGGGTTTCAAAGCGAGCAATGGCAATGTTGTACAGAAAAAAACATTTTTTTATCTCCAGCGCGTGAGACTGTGTATCGGAAATTCAAAAGATATACTTAATTTAAAATTATTTTGCGATATCGCTCTTTGAGTGAATTTTATCGTTTTAGGGCAAAGAACATGATATTTAATAAATAAAGGTAACACTGTAACAGAACTATTTAACCGTAACCGAATTATATTGAACGCCACCGAGTGGCGAAGACGAACAGTCTAAGACAGTCGACCTCCAGCCGCGATGACGTTAAGTTATCATATAAATGATGTCTGTAATTCGAATGTTTAATGTTCCGTTATATGTTTAATATTTATGTATATTGCCTTGTACCCGTTCCTGTGTGCTCTGTTAATAAATACTTTTAAAGCTAGCTGGCGTTCGTGTTTATTGAGGAACGGCTATAACACACAAAATGTTAAAAAAAACTCCCCTTTGGACGTAATTTAAAATATGAAACCTTTCAGAATTTTTTTATTATTTATATATTCAATAAGACTATATATGTAGTTATTGCTATGTATACTTTATTATTAGTACATATTGTTACGGATTTCATATTTATTTGGCTATTTATTTAGAATTGTAATTAAAATTGCTTTATATTTCTCGTGCAACGCAGACGATTTTTAAAGAGAAAGCTACGCCGAAAAAAAAAAGAAAGTAAAAATAAAAGAGCGTGTGCATTTAATGCTTAATAAATAAATATCTCGTACTTACTGTTGCCATCCAGAAAAACCTAGAAAAATCGAGATTTTTCTACTGATAATTGAAAAGCTTATAAAAGCCGAATTGAAACACCTCATCTCAGTTGTTGCAGTTATTGTTGTAGTTTTAGCTGTAAAAAGGGAACTGCTGTTTGTTTACTGTAGGGATTTCGCCATCAGATAGAATTATTTTATCTGTTTAGAATTGCGTTTTTGCTAAACGTTTGAGATATTGTGCGAATATCTCTGAAGAAATACTTAAGCATTTTGATTTATTCCTTGTGGAAAGAATAAATTTTTGTTAACTTTTTAACGACTTATGCATTCAATCCATAACGAACCCGTACGCACGTAACAATTTTTGGTGTCAGGAGTGGGGTTTTTGAATGCCATTAACTAGAGCAATGGAAGAACAATTAAGGCAATTTATGGCAGCATTTGCTGCATTTAAAGACGAGATGAAAGATTCTGTTAAAGAAGAGATGAAATCCGTTAAAGAAAAGATGGAAGTTTGTCAAGAAAAGATGGAAGCTTGTCAAGAGGAGATGAAAGCTGGTCAAGCATCTGTTAAAGATGAAATGAAAGCTGTTAATGAAGAGATTTCTTGTATAATACAAAACAAATTCGAAGTTTGGCGGGCAGAATTGACGCTGTTGAACACATCGAAAAAAAGTTTCTTCTGTAAGAGGACAAATAGAAGTAAGAATTAATTGTGTAAAAAAACAAATAGAAGGAAAAGTGTCTGCCGTGGAGCAACGCATCGAAGGAAGGATCTCTGTCGTGCAACATAAAATCGAACAACAAATTGATGACAGGGTTTCTGCAGCAGCCAAAGAAGTTGAAAATTTAAAGAAATTCGTAGCGACGGCAGGGAGCAATAGTGATGGTTTTAAATTCTTACCAATGCCTGCTCGTCCCTCATTGAAGCTATCGACATATGGTGGGAAGACCTCCTGGAAAGTGTGTAAGACACAATCTTCTATAGTTGCGGAAGCTAATGGATGAGATTCTTAAGCTAAGGCCTGTCAACTTGCCGCTTCTCTGAGAGCAGACGCAGCGGATATCCTTCAGACTCTTCCCGAAAACAAAAGGCTAGATTTGGGATTAAGGAAGCTCTGTCCGGCGCATAGGAGCTGCGTTTTGGACAGAAATGTTTAAAAGATTATAGCAGGCTTCAGTTAAAATCCCGTCAACAGAAACCTACGGAAACACTCCAGGAACTCGCCATGGATGTTGAAAGGCTGTCCCACCTCGCCTTTTCGGAGTGCCCGGCAGTAACAAAAGAAATCTCGTCCCTGCAATACTTCATTGACGGCATCCGGGATCCTTAAATACAGAAAGCACTGCGAATGGCTGATGTGAAGGATATAAAAAGCGCTCTAGTGTACGCCATGGAATTCGAGGTAGCTCAGCAAGCAACTTATAGAGGTCATCACCCAGTCAGAGCTGTGCGAGTCCAGAAACCAGTGGATGAGTTGATGGCTCGTTTAGATGATTTAACAAGACAAGTGAATGCCTTGCAGAGGAATATTGGTGATATGAAACCGAGAGTAAAGTGCTGGAACTGCGGTACTGTAGGGCACATGCGAAGGAACTGCCGAATATTAAAGAGCTTGAAAAATAAGACGGACGATATAAACAGACAATTAAATGCCATGAGATGGAAAACGTGTGACAAGAAATGGAACTGCGGAACTGAAGGTCACCTACGAAGGAACTGCAAAACGCCCCAGAGCACGGAAAGTAAGATCATTTCCCAGCAACGACGCAAAAAGCAAATTAATGATCATATCGCGGAGAAGAGTTTGAGCAATAGTGAACAACCCCGTTTTTAAGCTCAAGATTTCTGCAGTGTGTGGCAAGAGTAATGGATTATCCACCAGTGGGCATATCCATGGAGTTCCTTGCAATATGATTATTGATACAGGAGCTAATGTTACCATCATTCGAAGAGATTTAGCTCGAAAATTTAAAGATAAACTGATTTGGACGCCATCCTGTGTTACCCTCGAGACTGCGTCTGGTGAGAAAATCGACATAGAAGGAAAGTTAAACGTGAACATCACCTTTGGAAGTGCCGTCTACCATCACACAGCATATGTGGCGGATATTACAGATCACTGTATACTCGGATTGGACTTTTAAAGGAAATACAATTTTTCCTTAGACTTCAAAAACAACAAACTGCTTTCAGCATCTGAGGACATGACTATCGATCAACAAAAGGGATCCAGCGCTGGAAACGCCAAAGTCTCGTCTGAAAGACCCTGCTCAGAAAGCTACCGAAATCCTACTAGGGTCGAAGAGAAACCCAAGACTATCAGCAATTCTCCCCCCCATAAGCTCATTGGTCAGGTTCTTCGTCTGCCTAGTGATTTCTTACTTGACCGCCCTGCAGATGCGCTTTCATCGCCTGAGGAATACATCCAAGATGTCCAGGTCCGGTTTGAAATGAAGCACCGTTCTGCACGAAAGCGAGAAAACTTGGAGACGAAGAAGATGAAGACCCGCTACGACACGGGAGCTACTGGCCATCGTTTCCACGAAAGGAGACAAGGTGTGGTTGTGGAATCCGACTCGACGGAATAAACTTTCTCCGAAACTACAGTCACCTTGGGATGGTCCTTACACAGTCCTAAACAGGCTGAACGACGTCGTGGTTCGGATCCATAAGTCATCGAACTCTAAACCTAAAGTCGTTCATTACGACAGGTTAATTCGTTACTATGGCCATAGTACGTAGTGTATATAATTGTAAATAGTAATGTACATAGTATAAAACCATGGTCCTATTTGTATTTAGTATTTGATTTGTATTTGTTAAGTATTAGTATTTGATAAGTATTTGTATTTGGTAGCATTTGTATTTGATAGTATTTGTAATTAGTATTTGACAGTATTTGAATTGTATTTAGCGTTGGATAGAATTTAATTTGCTGAAAGTTACTTATTGCAAGTATTGCTTATTTTGTTATTCTAAAGTAATGTTTATTATAGAACTGATGCCTTAGTTGTAAGTTTGGCTTCCTATCCAGGGAGTACTGCCCGGGACGTGCAGTGCTTGGGAAGGGGGCAATGTTACGGATTTCATATTTATTTTGGCTATTATTTAGAATTGTAATTAAAATCGCTTTATATTTTTCGTGCAACGCAGACGATTTTTGAAGAGAAAGCTACGCCGAAAAAAAAAGGAAGTAAAAATAAAAGAGCGTGTGCATTTAATGCTTAATAAATAAATATCTCGTAATTACTGTTGCCATCCAGAAAAATATAGAAAATTCGAGATTTTTCTACTGATAATTAAAAAACTTATAAAAGCCGAATTGAAACACCTCATCTCAGTTGTTGCAGTTGTTGTTGTAGTTGTAGCTGTAAAAAGCGAACTGTTGTTTGTTTACTGTAGCGATTTCGCTGTGAGATAGAATTATTTTATCTGTTTAGAACTGAGATTTTGCTAAACGTTTGAGACATTGTGATATTGTGCGAATATCGCTGAAGAAATATTTTAGCATTTTAATTTATTTCTTGTAGAAAGAATAGATTTTTGTTAACTTTTTAACGACTTGCGCATTCAATCCATAACGAACCCGTACGCACGTAACAGTATTAAACCAAAAGTTTCAATTGTTGTAAAAATATAAGGATTAAGGATATTAAATTATTATTTATTTTTAACGTTTATGTTATATTAAATTACATGAGGAAAATTGAGTTGCCTACATCCTTGTTATCGTTTAGTACTATAAAAAAGATAAGGTGAAATATTTTAATTAACAGTTTTTCAATATTTTTAATAAGATTCTTATAACGCATTTATTCCATGCGCTATATCAAAATTGATATGTCAACAATAGTTTTCTATGAATTCTAAAAATAAATATTAATGAAAATTCAATATTGTAATGAATAGTTTATAAAACATAACACACATAAAAGTTATATATTTTGAAAGAGAAAACTTTTCTCTATCCAACAGTGTAATCGTTGATACAATAAGTTGAGTTTCACAGAGACATACGTTATTTTAAAGATTTAACTGCAGTCATTGTAATTTTAGTTTAACATTGAGTATTGTTAAAATTTAATAACTTACGAACTTGATGACTTTGAATGACAATATCTTTTCTTTAGAGACTTCGTTAGAGTAACTTTATAAGGTTTCTCCTTCAATCTCTTGATATTCTTCGTGAGCATAAGCTTGAAACCCTATGTGGAGGACAGTGAGCAAATCTAGGCTATGTCCTTTAGCGTTGAAGAACTACAAAGTCAGAAAGAGGGTTTAAAAGTGACCCTTTAATTCAAATATTTACAACTCTTCAAATTGAGAGTAAGCCACTACTTGGGCTGAACTAAAATAATATGAAAATAAAGTGTGTTAACAAATTCAATTCCCTAACTTAGCTTAAATAGGACGGCGAGGGAAGCTTAACTCTTAGTGAAATGCAATTATTAAACACTAGTAATTGCAAATGCCTATGAAGGCGAACTTTTAGTAGACAGAGTAAATCTTTGCGCGCACAGCCTTACGGCGATAAATCCAAGGCACTATTTTTCCCCTCGTTAACTCCTGCCTTTTAACTGCTAACAGATATATGCGATTTGCATAAATATCTCACTCGCGCTAAATTCGGGCAGCAACTGAAACTTTGAGAATTCGATAGGAAAGTTCAAACTAAAAATAATTTGGTTAATTTAAATAATGAATGCTACAACTTCATTAAACTGACTGCGTTATAGAGCCAGAATTTCTGACTAACTCGCGTTTGCCTTTGTGCTACGTCTCTATCTGAGCTATTAATACCCTCGGCCGTACTTCAGGCCCTTGATAGCTTCGCCTACTTAATTAAGATTTAGGTGCCAACTACTTAGAGTCGTGATAGCTTCGGCTATATCTTTGTAGTTAAGCTTTAGTTCTTAGTACATTGATTTCAAGCCCAATTTGAGGTTTTGTTGTACGTTCTGAGATTGGAGCCGAATGTGTCAAATCTTATTTTGAGAAATAAAGGGTAATCAACCCTTCTTGAGTCTCACGTCTCTGTTCACACACTCAAGCGATTATTCGCTTGTCGGTGTAAGAGTTTCCCCACATTTTAAATGTGAAATGAAAGGGTGGAACCCCAGAGATTGTTAACAAATTTGCCTTAGCGCGATTTATGTTTCAAGTTAATTTGAAAAAAAAATGTCCTATTATTTAATCATACACCAATAACATAGGTATGATATTAAAAATTATCCTACAATTTGTTACACTATGAGCCATATTTAAAAAGCCGAAGAAGTAGATGTAACATCAATTTCCATTCTTGTTATATAACATCGGTTTATTAAATCAATAATTTTAGATATGCTATTGTCATGCAGTATCCAGCTCTTTTAGTATACTCTTTTGAAGCTAAGTTATTTTAAATAAATGGAATACGTTAACACACATACATTCATAATCTTAAAGAGTGGTTTGACTTTTTTAAATATTCCTTAAGAATTCTCTCAGTTCTGGAAATTACAAAAGAGGTTTAAGTTCTCGTCTGAGGAATTCCATTCATAGTGTGCTGCTTCTTTCTTTCGACTTTTTTTAACACCTATTACTTTTATGATTTCGAAGCTAATTTGATTAACCTTAAACCATCTTATAGGTCACAAGCTTTTAGTGACGTCAGTAAGTTTTTTTCTTTTAGGAAGGAAGATTTGACAGGCAATCTTTCAAGGAGCTGTTATGGCTCTGGCAAATGAAAAGGAAATAATAGCTGGACGGGATTACTGTATGCATAAGAGCTGCTTAATACCTAGCATAAATGAATAAAGTAACGTTATTGCTTTATAGTACATTGATTTATTTGATTGATGATAAAACGTGTTTGAATGCTATGGTATAATGTTATTCCTTACTCTGTGCTTAATGTCTTCATCTGTTTGAAAAAAAAATTATTTTCACCATCAATAATTTTATAAATTTTGGTCACTTTTCCTCTTACAAAATTTTACTTTCTACCTTTTATTACAAATGCGGTATCATCAGCATAAAAAAGTAGGTGTTAATATAGTGTGCAATTTATCGCTTTTAGTCATTTATTTATTTTTTTAGATGGTTGGTTTATGATGGCGTCAATAAAACTGATTGTTGTTTTAATTATTTTCCTTTTTCCGCCATTTTATCACGCATTCGAATATGAAATCTTCTGAATTTTTTTTTCTTTCGAAGCTATTATTTTTGAATCAACCAAACTTCCCCAATGATTCTGAGAGATGCTGAGGAAGAACATGCAGTGCTGTGAAGAATTTTTAACTTAAAAAAATAGAACGATTTATTTGTTTGAGTATAAGTACCGTCTGTAAAAATAATACTGTATACTAAATGATTATTATTAGTAAATTTGTGGCATTTCTTCGATGATGAAAAAGCGTGTTTTCAATTTAAATGTTCACATGTTAAACCTAATAACCTGAGCCATTCTATTCATTTGCCATGGTTCACTATTTAAGAAATAAATAAGTTGACTAAAAGCTGTAGATATAGTATATTACATCAGCTTCAAAACGTGATATCATCAGCATCACTAGAGGATTTTATTGATTAAGAAGTTAAGAACCTTTGCTGTCTTTTGAGTTTGGATAAGATGGTTTCATCGGTAAAAAAATTGTAACAGTGATTTTTCATTGCGATAAATTGATATTGATGGAAAGATTAGGAATACCACAGTTCTCCCTAATATATTTATACAGTGACTACCAATAAGTTTTTGGACACCTGTGATAGAAAAGAAAAACTAACTTTATTCAAAATCAATAGTTGGTAGAGCCTCCACGAGAGGTAATTACAGCGTGGACCCTCCAGGACATACTTTCCACAAGTCTTTGTATGACAGCTAGTGGTATTTTCTTCCACTCGGCTTGGAGAAGACATAGAAGTTCCTTCACCGATTTTTCACGGGTAGTGCACCCCTGAATTCGGCGATGTAACTCGTCCCAGAGGTTCTCGATAGGGTTCAGGTCTGGACTCTGGGCAGGCCAGTCCATTCGATGAACTCCATTGGCACCATACCAAGCCTTGGTTAACGTCGAAACGTGACAACTGGCATTGTCGTCCTGAAAGAAACAGGGGTCCAACCCGTAAAACTGCCACAACGTAGAAAGCACATTGTCATCCAAAATAGTGCAGTAGGCATTGGAGGTGAGCTTACTATGAATGGGGACCAAGGGTCCCAGCCCATACCAGGAGAAACACCCCAGACCATAATTCCACCTCCGCCGAACTTGACTGTTGGCACAATGCATTCTGGCAGGAGACGTTCTCCAGGTAGACGCCAGACCCAGACTCTGCCATACGAACGGTAAAGGGTGAACCTTGATTTGTCACTCCAAAGATCCGGTTTCCACTGATCTACGGTACAATTTCGATGTGCTTTGCACCACATTAACCGAGCAGCGCGGTTGGACTTTGTGATTAAAGGCTTATGGGCAGCAGCACGACCATGAAAGCCAAGCAGATGTGCTTCTTTACGGATGGTATTCATTGAAACAATATTCCCGGATGCCTGTTGAAACTTCTCGCGGATGAGGGCCATCGGTTGGGTGTGGTTCTTCCGCATTTCTCTGGACAGCACTCGTCAGTCTCTATCTCCCAGTTTCGTTTGTCTGCCGACTCGGGGCACATTCCGACAATCACCGCTCACCTTCCACTTCTTAATCACATAGGCCACTGTCGATTTTGAGTACTTCAGATCGCTAGATATGTCCGCTAAGGGTCGGCCACATTTGTGATACCCGATAATTATACCTTTCTCGAAATCAGAGAGATCCGAACTACGAGGCATCTTGCATGCGACTAAAGCCGATGCTGTTTCCTACGCGATATATACCGGAGTCCGTGACGTACCTAAGGACCGCAGATATCGTCATTTGCATAGGTGTCCAAATACTTATTGGTAGTCAGTGAAAAATTTGAGTCAGATCTTCAGAATTTTGAGTCGGATCGCCTTGGAAAAAATATGCAAAATATTATAAAGAGCAGTTGATGTATCATTATCAATTAATACATCTAGATTAGACTTTCAATAGAAAGTGACATAATAAATTTATTATGGCTATCGTTGAATATCAAGAAGAATTTTAGGAACATTCTTATTCTGTGTACAGTATTATTTCCAACATTTAAAATTTGCTTTTATGACAAATGTTTCATACTTCGTTCATTCCTTACTGTGCACCACACGGGCTTACTTACGTAGATTATTATCTTTTATTTTGCTATTTCTGCTTTATTATTGCGTAATTTTAAATCTATAGGATATCAATTTATTGGGTTTTATGGTAATTAACAATCAGCTTATTACTTTGCCTGCACTTTCACTTTTATTTTGTCAGCAGCCCCTACGAAGATGAAAATTAGTTAATTTATTTAAGCGTAAGCTGTTGAGTTCGAGAAAGGCCTTTGTAAGCTATAACTTTGGCAGTCAACATATAACATTTCCCCTACGCTTTATTACTTAAATCAACTTTAGCTTTGTTAACCGTAACTGCTTCATGAAAGACTGAAGCCTGAACGGAAACTTAGTAGGTGCGTTTTCCATTGTTTTCAATATTTTAATTTGACCTTCGCATTTGTTCTGAATTTCTCGCAAACTAAAGAGATTTCCTTTTGCCGTTATTAGGCTGCGTAATTGTGAGCCTGACGAGTAAAAAAAAGGTTTATATTCTGAGTTTATGTTATTCTACTTAGATATTAAGACAGAAAAATAAGTCGTTGAACTGTATTTTCTTAAGAGTTAATATTTAAGGTTAGGTAGAACCTTGAAGTGGAGCTCATAGATAAATATGACTGAAAATAATGCAAGCTTATACCTGAGAATAAGTATGCCTGGAAATGAAGCAAACAAGTATACAGATAAGTATGCCTGGAAATTATGGAAGCTTATTACCCGAGACTGCGAATTGGAGAACCCGCTGAAAAGTTTCGAATATTTTTTGTATGATAAAGGAGCTGAAATAAAGTTGTCTTGATTGTAGAAGCTCAACATTAAAATTAAGGAACAAGAAACTTATTTTCCATTCTGTCCAATTGGAGATCAGTCCGAAGATACTGGTAGCAGCGTCAACTTTGCAATGACAAGGACTGAGCTAATTTAAAGAAATAAGAAAAACATCGTTAGGTAAACCCGCAATCGAAGCATGTAATTTTGATATTTTCAAGGCTTCAGTTATTAAACTATTTCCCGCAGTTGGAGCACAACTGGACAGAGAGTTATTAACAAAATATTTGATAGTAAGGAGAAAACTGATGTTATTTGCGTTACAGAAATTTGAAATTGTGAGGCTGCTATATGAAAAAAGCCGGATAGTGAAGTAATGCAAGGACAGATAGAACTGGGCAAGACACCAAAACTTCAACAGAGTTATTCACCAGAGCGGAAATTAGTTGGTAGGGGCAAACTGATGTCGTTTGTCTTAAGCAAACTGAAATATTTTAGCTATTGTGTGGAAGAAAGCTGGATGATCTAAGTGATACAGTTGAATATGCCGAGGTTGCTTTTGCAGGTACAGGAGTTTGCTGAATAGCGGAAACTCGATATGTTAAAAAAATTACACGAATTACCGATGATGTCGCAGATCGTCTTAAAATAGTTGTCTGGGTAAATATAGTGATATTATAGCATCATTAGTCTTTTTTCATGTGGGAGATGTGAAAAATGTCCAATGCTCTAGCCGGAACTCGAATCTGGACCTCTCGAATACTAGCCGAGTGTGCTACCGTCACACCACAAAGGCATGCTGGAATGAGGCAGAAAATGCTTTATTCGGCAGTAGTATAATAGATGTAGCTCGAAAATGTGATTAAAGATTTGATAAATGTTTAGGAAAATACACAAGCAGAATGTCTAGTCGGATAATTGAACTAGATATTTCCAACAAGGGTAAGAAAAAATAACTGGATAGGGATAAAAAGCAGGTGTCGAAAATAATAAGGATTTCGATTTCGAAAATAATAAGTCATTTAAATAAGGAAGGGTGTCGGTGTTCAGCGAGGTCAGTCACCTCAGAGCGAGGAGAAAGTGTCTCAAATACAGTTAAATACAATTGTTAAAGAAAATTGAGTTAGTTCATAAACAGGTAGTTTAAATTGGAATATCTTTAGTAGCATTATTGGACACAGGATCTCAGATTAATAGTTCATTGGCAAACAAAATTTCAAGGAAGGTTTAGGAGGTATAAGTTATTCGAATTCGAAGCTGTGTTGCTGGAAGTCACAAACGCGCTGGTTCAGTATTTTGAGTCCATGTGCAGTGTGATGTTATGTTACAGTTACGTAGTTGTGATGTGGGCGCAGTGTAATGTTGTGAGTGTATGCGTATTGTGGTTAGTGTATGCATAGTGTTATGCATAGTGTGATGTTGAGAGTGTGATGTATATTTTGAGTGTATGCGTAGTGTGTAGTGTGATGCGTTTGTGTGATGTTGTGATAAAGTGTATGTAGGTTAACAGTAAAAAGCATTCCACGCTGCTTTATGTGGTCAAGAATTTGCAAGAGGGTATGATATTTGGTTAGGCTGCTTTTAAGTCGGTAGGTACATGGATAAATTTTCAATCAGAGGACTGCACATAGATATAAAAGGATTGCAAGAGAAAGATACTCCACTGCCCTCCCTGAACCTGCAAGACAAGGAAAAGCTCCAGAATTTAGCTAGCACTTTAGCTCTTTCATTTTATAAGATGCTAGGATTAACGCACTTAATTACACATGAAATAAAAAGCAGGTGATAGTTCTATTTCTGGAGAAAACCCCTATTGGTAAGTACCTAAACTGAGCTGAATAGTATGAGAGCCGGTAACAATGTATAAGGTAATCCGCAATCACTCCCCCTTCTTGCTATCACCAAGGTTGATAAGCTGGACATTAAAGTTATAGGACTATAATCTGAAGATGAAACGTACACCGGGCAAAGAAGATGTCGTGGATGATGTTCTGTCGAGGAATTAATTGGATGATTAAGGAAAGGAGTTAAGAGTTCTTGACTTCTAAAGAAAGCGTTTGGCAGCTAGTTCTAATCATCAGTATATTATTATTTCTCTGTAACTGAGTTCATTATATCAGCTTTAACTTTTCTGGCCGTCATTCTGTAGTAAAAGACTGAGGGTTGAGCTAAAAATTAGAAATTAAAAAGAACGCGAGTTCCTTAGTATTTAATATTTTGTTTCAACGTTTGTTTTGAATTTTCTGAAAGCTGCAGATATTGGATTTCATCCTTTACTTAGCTTACATATCGGTCAAAATCGAGAGAAAATAGAAAGGTGTAGTTTAAATCTTCATTTGAATCTTTTTGTTTGTGCATCAAAAGTTACGATTAAGTCTTATGTCTGTCTGTATAATTCTCGCAGTTGATAATTAAGGTAGGGTGGAACTGTACTACTGATATAGTAAGTTTTATAAACGAATTAAGTTATGATTATTTTCAGGTATAATGTGAGTAAATTGGGATGATGAAACTTCAAACTTACATAAGTTAATTTATTGCTGTTTATCATGACCGGAATTCGTTTTTAATTCTAAAAGATTTTTCGGAAGTATTTTGAACGTAAGTTCCGTGATTTCTATTAGAAGTTTCTGTAGACTGATTCATATTTGCATTTAATAATATGTTTAGTTTTGGATCGTTCTAATTTCTTATTGACAATTACGATAGCTCAGAATTTAAGAGGAGTGATTAGTGGTGAATCGGCTGCCTACTTGGAAAATTATTATATAGCGTGCAAATAGTGCATAATGTTCTTATAGTTTTACATTCCTAAACTGTATAATTATTTATACATAAAAATCAGCATGTTGTGTAACTACATTAATATTAGGTTTAATCAAATTTCGATACTTGAAGCAACGTTTAAGACCGTAGAATAGTGAAATTTTATCTGATAATCAGTAAAGAGTGATTTCATTTGAGATCAGGCCCATTTTGAAGGTTTTGGATTAAGAGTGAATTACCCACAATTTATTTAGATTTTTATGGCTAAGTTTAAATAATAGTATAAATTAATGCTCAGGAACGTAAAGTTTGAGATAAGATATGTTTTGAAATGTCCACTGGAGGGATCCGTCATCTAAACAGCGATCCTTAAACATTTTTCATTCATGACCCCATTTTATTATAGAGATTTTTTCGCGAGACCATATCTAAACGTAAAATAAAAAAAATGAAAATAAATATTTTTTTTTATAAATTATTTCTTTAGCAAACAATATACGCATGAAAAGAAGTAGTTTCAGGAATTGATTCAAGTACAGAAAAATAAAAGAAAGAAAATCACATTTTAATGAGACGAATGTACGTTTTTTTGCTGCATAACAAGTTAAACCTTGATGCAATATTCGGCAGTGCTGGACGTAAAGCATCTTCAACGCTTTTCAGTACTGAAGAGTCGGCGTTGCTATTTGTATTTGATAAGTGTTAAAGTTGAGAAAATCCATTCACATAAATATATGGTGATAAATGACAGAAGAATATTTAACACAATTTTAGAAATTTTTGGAAATTCAGTTCTCCTCACTCGATAGTTCAACAAATTCTTTTTGGGCTTTATATAGTAATTAATCTAATTAATGCCAATCAAAAATTATTTTTTAATCAGAGATAGCATTTTGAAATCAAAATTCGATATAAAGTACCCGGAACACTGCGTTTGTAGGGCTTTTAACTGATGGTAACAGTGTCTGTCCCAATAAATTTTGGAATTATTTCTTTTAATTAAAAACTATCAATAGTCGAAAACATTTCCAATCAATAATTTTCTTCCCTGTACTTTGAAATATTGACCTTTTTGATATATCATTCGAAGTAAATATAGTACTACAATTTTTCCTTGAAGAGACAAGTTGAGATCGTTTGCTTTCTCAGAAATATCTGACAAAAGCACATCTTTGATAACCATAAGTCATTTTCCAAAAGAACAGAAAGATCAGATTTTTGTTCAGTTAGAAACATAGTAACTTTTTAAAATTAAAGTAATATTCATAAATTCGCCGTCTTGACATCCATTTTACTTCTGCGCGTAATGATAATCTTATATTCGAAGTTCCACGTAATAATACTCTCGTATTCCAAATTCCATGTCTTCATACAGATTTGAAAATAAAAGGCTGTTAAGGGTACGAATTTTAATACAATTTATAATTTTGACAACACCCTAAAAAGCGCATCATTCAATTCCGTTGTTAATTATTTTGCTACAAGAGTCTCTCTATGGATGAGGCAGCATGTGTATAAGTTACATGATGAGTTACATGAATTAAATTTTCGCGACCCCAACATCTCGTTTTGAGACGCCGCGACCCAAAGAAGAAGCGCTGATTTAAAACATCATCATAGATCGTGCATTTGAGTCCGTTAATTTTCATTATGTAGAGATAAATTAATATAGTTATAATGGAATTTAATTAGCCCTTACATTATAAATTGATGGAGCTTTTGAAATTTTGAGGTCAGTACAAATTGGGAAACATTTTTGCATGGTTTATTATGCACTATTTCGTCTTTCATGAGCTACTTTACTTTAAGTTAACTGATAAGGTTTGGTTTGGAAGTTGATAATTTATAAGTTGCTTCAGCCACTAGTTTTCGCAACAGAATGATTAACAGTTTAGAGAAGTCAATAAAAAAACTAAGCATATCAGAATTTATTTAGAAATTAAAATATAAATTTCATACTTTAAAGAAAGAACGCATGCAGATTTATTAAACATTAGGTAAAAATGTAATTGTTTTGGTACAAAGATCGATATGTAATTTCAAATTTCGATAACAGATGAATAATGGAGCAATTATTGAAATATGTTTGAAATCATTATATTTGCTTCATGCTTCTCTTGCTGTTTTGATATGTGAAGAGAGATTTAATTATAATCCCAAAATGCATCGTCTTCTAAGATTAATGAGATTTTAACATTTGGATTCAGGTCTCATTTTAGCAGCTTTTCATATTTATGCCATTTAGTTTTATTTTCGGATTGAAATCTAAATTAATGCACTTTAATTTAAGGTCATAATCGTATCACTTCTTTCTTATAACTCGTTGTCCTTAGAAATTTAAAGTTAAATTATAAGCAAATGTACGCGTCATTTCTGCTGCCATTAGATATCGGTTACACATTCATGTCATTCCATGTTTATAATTTTTAGTCACAATACCTTTGTGAATAATTACAAGTTAATAAATCTTTGTATTGTTGTGTGAGTGTTAGGCAAATATTCCCTGCAGAGTATTACGTCCTCAGTCAACAAAGATAAAAGTTGGATGTTTTCTTTCGCTAAAGGTGTAAAAGAGCAGAATTAAATTTTAAGCTTCCCTGCGGGGTGTTAGATTTCGCATTTCTCTGAGAACTGAAGTAGATAGCTTTGAGAACATAACAATTGTTCTAATAAGTTTTGTATAAAGATTTCTTTGTAGCTGCTTCTGTACTTCTCTAAACGTGCAGATAGAAAAATGAGTCTAAATGTCTTTTGTTCAATGTAATTCTATTTCTTAGATCATAATTTTAATTCATATTAATATCCGATATCAATAATGCATCTTAGGTAAATAAGAGCTCATTGCGTTTTGAGCCTTTCTTTGAACTAAACAGTAAATAACTGAATAAAAAGGTCTGAATATAAATACATTCTTTGTTAAATAATGTGTAAGGATAATATCAATGTTTTGAAGCAGAAACTGTTAGTTTTCATATAAACAGGAGTAAACAAATAATTCACAGCTGGAAAACAGCAAGAATACATCAAAATTATTCCAATTATATGAACAATGATTTTCTTGCCCCTACAATTGCTTTGCTACATTTCATTTTACTCATGTAGCACGTAGCCATTTACTTTTATTTTTTACTGCGTTTCAAGTTATCGAATGGATAAGCCTTAACGGTTTGATTCTTTCGCAAGTTAAAATTTTAACTGGTTTGCCTCTAATTTCAGAAGTAATCATAAGTAAAGTTTTATGTTTTACTCTAGTAATATTTTTTTTGTTAACTGTTTATTATTTTTCGAGTTTCTCACACGCCTTTGTTAATGAAATACGGTAAAGCGAATATATATGAACTATTTCATACGAAATGTCTTAGGGTTCTCAAAAGTATTTCCACGTTTGTACATTCTCTCACAGTTATGGCTATTACACGAATATGAATAGACCTAACAATAATGTAATATACCTTCTCAAAGTGTATGTATTGCTTTATCTGCCGATTCGTTAGTACCATAAAATTCATTCGCGAAGTGGAAGGGCAGAAACTGTCTGCTGTGTTGTCGAATTAAATTAGTCCTAATTAGTTAACCTATTAAACGCTTTAAAAAGAAGTGCGCATCAGTAAGACTTCAATTTTTTTTTACTTTGTTTTGACTTTGCGCCTTAATTTTCATATGCTGAACAGCACTGCTTAACTCACGATGGGCGCTAGCAACATATTAACTTAAAACTAAAAGAGAAGTAAAATGATCTTTTCTAAAGAAAAAAAATGATCAAGCTGCAGGAAAGAAGTACGATACTGAAAATTTCGACTTATAACCATGTGTAGACAGGTCGCCAGCCGTTCCTTCTACCCATTTTGTTGGAGCGGGTAACTGTTAGCTAAAGAATACTTCCATGATGCCGGAGCCCATCCGTACCGGTTTATTACCACTCGATTTTTGAGTTGGAAATGTAATTGTTCTCCTTCACTACAACTAGATATAAGTTTGTTGGAGCTGGTAGCGTCTAGTTAAGGAATCCTTTCCAAGATGCCGAAGCATCTGTGCCGTTTACTTCCACTGGTTCTTAAGAGTTAGAAATGCAACCGTTCTCCTCCTCAAAAACTGGACATGAATCTTGTTGAAGCATTTCTTCATAGTTCCTGGTAGACTTGATTTTGGTTTTCCTCCTCAACATGTAGTAATAGGTAAGAGATCGTTTGGCTCTTCTACTCCTTCTTCCCACACTCTGGATAGATCTAATCGCCGCCATGAACCTTCCCATTACACAGATAAGTTATGTTTTCTTTATTAGGTTTCTAAATGTCTAGTTAATATCCACTGGTTATTGTTTACTATAGCTCGTAATAACGTTAATTCAGATTAAAAGTGTACAATATTTTTTTTTCTTCCTTGTTGGAACTGACAGATAAATGATAAAGAAACTATTGTGAAATAATTGTAACGACTATTGTTCATGATAATTAATCGAATTATTTGCCAAAAAATGAGATTTTGATTATATTATCGTCAGTCAAAGTTGTTTAGTAAATAAACTACGTGGTTTATTAAAATAACGAGTTAATATTGTTATTTGCTACCACTCACTCTTACTGACCAGGGTTGGTTTCGCGATTTTACGACGCAATGCAAATATTTGGTTATTACACTGTTTTGTCTAAGTTGCTTAAGTTTAATATTTTTTCTTGGTTCTGTTGATAAAATTCTTGATTTAAAAACTAGAATACAACTTAAAAATAGAATGTGGTGAAAAATAGCAACAGTACAACATTGGTCTTACTTTTAGGAAACAAAGCATTGGTATAACAAAATTTTCCTACAATAAAACCAATTAAACAAATGAATTACTAACACCCCTAATTTAGAGAACGTAAAGAAATGTGTATCTGAAATTTGGAATAAGATTTAATAAATTAATTAATTAGGATTAATTTAATTTGATTACACAACAGGTCTAGAGCAGACCATCAATCGCTTTAAGACTAGTTGCTTTATTAACTTCTTTAAATCAAGGTAGAAGTGGAAGGTCTCCTTTTGTTGACTATGGCGTCTAAACGTGTCAAGCAAAGCTGATCCCAGCCCTTTCCTCGGGCTAAAAAATTACAGATTAATTAATTGTTTGCATTTTATTTTTATAAGTAACTCAAATCCAAGTCTTAAACTTTGAAAATGTGGACTTAAGATCTCGTTTTGCAAATTATTCGAGAGACAGTTTCAAGCATTAAAAAATTACGTACTTAGTATGTTTAGTTTTGGAAGCCAGTGAAAGTAAATATGAAAATTTTAAGAAATAAAGATCTTATTTTTAGTTAAAGACGTTTAGGCACTTATCCCAAGTGGAAGAATTTAGCATCAAATATTTCTATAACAAAGAAACGTTTGATTCGAGGCCTAAGATTGAAATGTTATTCTTCGAAGAAACGCTAAGAATTTGTTACATTCATATTCCATTGCCAATTTTAGCCTTTTTATTTTTAATATCTTTCAGATTATAGCACAATTGTCTCAGTAAAAATGATAAATAAATCTTATATGTGTATTTTATAACTTACTCGTGAAGCTATATTTAACCTCTGAATTAAACAAAGCACTGGAAAGACGAGCAATTTAGAATAATATAAAAAAATTTCGCATTCGTTCAATACCTGTTGTCGATTGAGCTGGGAAATTTACATTTAGAAATTAGAATTACAGACTAGAACGATAACTTTATTCATTCTCATATTCATCAAAATTAGATTTATGACCCGCTAAGCCTACGGACTGATAATTTGCTTTCAAATTAATATTTGTCCTCAGATTTGTGTAAATCTGACGTGACGTCATCAAAGAGCAGTGGGAAATCCTCTATATCGGTTTTTCGATCCAATCTCGATCCAGCCTTTGACAGCGATAGGCCGTAATGCGTATTGCAAATTCTAAAGGATTGCGAATGCGGAATATACAAATTCAAGACGAGATAAGCTAATTACTGCAGTATTATTTTGCTTTTGAGTTTCAAGAGCGATTAAATCAGTATTTAATTTTATAGTAAAAGAGTATTCATCTGAGTGTAAGAGTAGTATATTTTATAGTACAAGAATAAGAGTGAGTAAGAGTAGTATAATTTTATAGTACAAGAGTATTCATATAAGTAGTGAGTAAGAGTTGTATATTTTATAGTACAAGAATAAGAGTGAGTAAGAGTAGTATAATTTTATAGTACAAGAGTTTCTCTGTATTAAAATATAAAATGAAATTTAAAATCAAGAGGCAGATTTGGGGTGTAGTTATTAATAAACGTGACTCACAAAGAAACATTTTATTTGTATGTAAAAAGCACAACGGAATACCGATGACTTATTTTTAATGATAAACAATTCTACAAGTACTACTAATTCTACAAGTGTACATCTGCTATATATGAAAAACAATTAAATAAAATTTATTTCCTCTTTTTAAGGCTGAATCTGTCGTTTAGCAGCAGTTACCTTAGTATAAACTAATAAAATAAAATATAAAAGTTTTGGTAAGGTAGGTTACAATTATTGATTATACAAATTATTATACAAATTTGATTAGGGACATTAAGGCTGATTAAATAGGTTAATTTTTCCAAACATCAATCCATGTGTATCAGTGGTTCTCAACCGTTTTTGCTCCATGCACTCCTTTCATCATTGCTGGGTGATCAGATTATTTTAATGGGTTTTATAAATTAAATAAGAAAAAATATAAAAAATGTTGATAAATACCAGAACTTGAATACAAGTAGTTTTTTATATTTATAAACGAAAATTAAATACTTAACAGGTAAATAAAAGGCTGATCACACACCCCCTCAAAACTGTGAACTTTGAATTTAAATTGTAGGTGGGGGAGGGGCGGAGACCAGGAGTGTTGAAAGTAGTGGCTTAGAAATTCTCTACTGAATTTACTCAGGAAACCTTTGCGCGCGTTGTATTGTATCGTGGAGGAGAAGAATACTATCGGAAAGTTTTTGAGATCTTTCATATTTGATCGACTGTGACCAAAAAATCAGAGTCTTCTCATAACGTTGAACATTCATTTTAGCTCTGTTTTTCATGAATTCGGCAAGGAAACTTTTCTTACCTTGAAAGTTTTGTGTGAGAGAGGACTTAAATGTCTTCATTTGAGACTAGTGCTTTGATTCCAGTTCAAATGATGACACTCTATCTCATCGTCGTGCAGTAATCATGACAGGAAGTCATCCTGTTCAATTTATATTGTTTCAGAGACTGCCAAATGACATCTCCTTTGGTCCTCAAGTTGTGAGTCAAATCGATTAGGCGCGTTGTTCATGTAACTTTGTTATGTCCGTAACAATCACATGGAATGTTTCAATATTTAAGCGAAAAACGTCTGCAATTCCTTTACTGTTCAGTATTACCTCATTGAGCTTATGGCGTACTTTGATTCATTATATGCCTCTTTTCCGCCAGTGATGTCCGTTCTGGTCTAAAGAGTTTGAACCAATCTCCTTTGCCAATCATATTTTTTTTAATCTAATGGCGCGCACTTGCCTATTTGGCATTGACCACTCCTAAGTGGTGGCCATTTTATTGTAGAGATACCTAACAGGTCACAACCGTTGCCTCCTGTGAATGGACAGACAATTACAATTATGCCTTCTCCGGGATTCGAATCCGCGCCCTTCAGTACAGCAGTAGCCTTCCCTAATCGCTATACATATAGACGGCCTTTTCAAGTAACATAAAATGTTCTTCAAATATCCTTGTCATTCGTCGGTGAATTTTAGTTGGGCCTAATCTTTTTTTGCAGTAAAAAAATATGCTATCGATTGTTGTTCTTTTCATGCTTCTATCTCTGAGCATGCCTGAAGTAGCGTGATGGTAATATGAAAGTGAAGCAATGATTGTGCAGAAGCTTGACTGGTCCTACTTACGCCTACATACAAATAATCAGTTTGAAATCTTATGAAATGCTTTGGATTTTATCCTCCAGTCTACAACTTAGATACCTTGGCAGCATAGTCTAAGACATCGGTTTTATTCATCAGCCTTCAGCTCTCTTTGTACTGAACATACCCTATAAATCTAATATATTATTTTATTATTTTTGAAAGTTTCAACCTTTATTTATCACTAAATGACCAACGCTGTTTCAAACTGAATAGGAATGTAAAGACGTGGATGGGTTTCTTGTCATATTATATGGTGACGACTACAGATAGGATCTCAAAGCCATTACTCTAGTCGTCCTCCCAAAAAAAAAAAAAAAACACCGTCTATAATTTTGTTTTTATTAGCGTATAATCAATTCTCTTGCAAACTCTTAATTTAATTTGCAGATGAAATCCTTGTAAACTGTTACCTTTACCCATCCTTAGCCAAGACTGATTTCTTTGGCTACCTGACTTTGTTCCGATTTTGGCGTTAGCTTATACGTCTTCTTTTGGAACTCTGATGATATTTCTTAGAATCCTTTCTCCTTAATGTAGGGGAATCGACTAAATTTTACATCTCTGTTTTCTTTCGGATTTTTTATTTTCCTTAAAACCCGGGAATTTGAAACATTTCATTTGGTTTTATATGACTCATATTTAATTTTTTTGTCAGTTTGACTTGTGTTTAGTGGCAGTTGCCCCTACAGTGGTAGAGAGGTTAAGGCTACTGAATGCTGGTAATTAAACCTGAGGTCGACCCCAGATAAATCGGCTGGATCCACGGTTGGTTTTCGTGGAGCCAGTACTCCTTATAAAGTTGTCCACGAAGGCATTCCTTCCGTTAGGCAAATAGCCCTTATGCGCTTTGTCACATCTAAATAACATAAGCGTTGGTAGTTTTCGTATTACAGTTCTTTAGTGCTTTTGTTTTGTGATTGCATACGTGAAATGAATTTTCCGTTAGATAAATGAGGAATGCAAAAAGTACCGGCAATAATGGAACATGGAATTTTTCAGTTTTACATTTCCTTCTACATTTTTAATGTTACTAGTACTAATATTGCATAATTTTAGTTATTTTTCACCTTAGATAATAATACTGGATATCTTTCTCTTTGCTTCCATTGCCACTGCAAACGGAAATACGGAATAAACTTAAAAAACTTTTTTATTCAGGTTGTCGCCGTACATATGAAATTCAGATAAAGTGGCAAATAATTGATATGAGGAGGATAGTTCTTCATGCTCAGTTTTTAAATACCGCTTGGCCATTTTATCGAGGATTTTAAACCTTTTTACTTCCTTGTACGAAGTAAACGATGTTTTTTAGTAACATCTGTAGGTACGTACAGAATAAAGGACTTTTTTGCTAAAACGCATTGAAAAATGGATTTAAAATGGATACAGAAGAGATTTTTTTGTGACGTCTGTACGTAAGTACGTATGAATGTATCTCACATAACTTAAAAATGAGTAGCCTCAAAACGTTGAAATTTTGTATATGAGACTGATATAACATGTAGTTATGCATCTCCCTTTTTTGTTGCAAACAGGAGCACCAAATATATATATATATATATACTTACTGTGTTACACGCCTCGGTGAGCTCAGTCTTTTTATTCTTATATACAGGTAAATCGTGCATTTTTTGCTTTAAAAGTGATTGAATTATGATTTTCTCATATTCCGGTTAAGGGTTTTATGCATTTAGATAATCTGCATGCAATAAATGTAAAATTATCGAAAATTTAAAAGTTGTTTAAGTTCCACTAAGCTTTGTTCACATTTGAAAACTCTTAGTAGAATAGTAAATTAAGTCAATTTCTGAACTACAGTGTTGCGGAGTAAATGAAAAGTTGCAGACTAAAACCAAAAGTAAACTTTCAGTTTCGTGCATGGAAAAATTTGTCTTCTTGTCCGCTGGCCGAATTTCTCTTTTTTGCGTAGAAACTCTAAATTTAATTGTAAAATTGTTTTAACTGTATTTGGTGTTTGAACGTTTTCTGTATTTTACAATTTTTTATTAAGATATTTTATGTATTTTTGCTTTACGATAAAGGGAGAACTGAATTAATTGAATGAAAAATACATCTATAATGAAATTAGAGGAAATAAATTTAGATGAAATGTAGGAAAAATTTGTATAATTTAAAAGGCCGGGCAAGAAAGTCATGTGGTGTCTACATCAGAGTTTCTATTAGTGTTTTTATTTTTTACTTCTGAGGTGTGTAATGCTGCGCTTTGTGGCCTTTCATTTATATATGTCTTTTCCACTTAATGCATCCGTGATTGTTCTCTAACTGGTAAGAGTGTTCAGCAGCTGACATATGATCAGGAAATTCATGAATATATGCATCATTCAGTGCCTTGCGATCAAAAATTCTTTTCGCGTCGGAAGCAGTTGAGCTTACTATTGTTTACACTTCTTTTTACAAGTGATATGTCTAGTTGTACTTCTAAAAATTATAATCTCGAGCTACAGTTACACTAAAATCACAATGCTTTTACAAGGTTTGATGCATTACGTTCAGATTATTCAGCCGGACTTTTTCCGCTAAAATTATTAACCTGTATTGAAACCGTTAATAGCATACCAAAATTACCTGACTACGAAGAACATCGATGTATTTTGAAATGTACGTTTCAGAAACTAAAATATTAGACATTTATAACTTTTCTAAATATTGTACGAAAATAGTTATTTTTAAAATGTTGTTGCTATAATTCTAAGAAAAACTGAAAATTTAAATTTTTGAAAACGAGATATTCAGATGTGTATGGATAAAGCGCTTAGTGCAGGAAGGGTAAAAAAGTCCAAAGAAATGTTTTCATCTCAATATGATCACAAAAATTTTAATTCATAATAAATACTAAAAATTAGTACAGTTCCTCGACATCTCTTATTTGCAGCTGAAAAGAAAACTTAGATTCAGTAGTTATCTATTTAAAACTTCTAGAATTATTTTGGAAAAAAATTCAGTTTTCAGGGCGAAGAAATTGAATGAGTTCACATTTTTATCCAAAGATTAATGCTTAGAAATTATCATTTCGCACATGTGCAACATTAATTATTATTATTGTTACTTTAATTATTTACTTCATTTTTAGTTCTTTCTTATTATGTAACTCATTTCGGTGAAATTATTATCACAGAAAAGCGTTCTTTTAACTTTTACGGTAATGGTAATTTGATCAACTGTTAACATTTTTAAAGCAATTAATAAAGTTATTAGTAGAACAACGAGCGAGAAAGAGAAGGAAGAAGCTCAAAGAAGAGAAGTTAAATTTCTCTTCATGTTCTTTTATTTTAATTTTGAAGATACTAATCATTCTGTCATCTTTGCTAGAAGGGCGTCTTTGCAAGGATGACTTAATAACGTTTATTATTGTTCTTAAAACCAGCAATCGAATAGTCTTACTCGCAAAAGCATCACTTAGCTGCTAGTAAAGCACTTAGAAGTTAAGTAATTTTGACACAAGTTAAACAAAGAACTGTTATTGGCTGTAATTACTTTTTTAAATCTTTAGTCCTGTTCTCAGGAATTTTCTTTCATCTTTTCTCAGAGAAAGGAAAGCTTTATTAATGAAGTTAAATACTTTGATGACATTTTATTTTTTGAATACTTTCTCATATTTATCAAATTTATGTTATAAGAATTCGTGATATGAAACTGCTGCATATACTAATGCAGCTAAGATACTAATCCGGAGATTAATGTATTAGTTTGAAATATATGTTATTCGGGTATTATCAGTTTCTAACTTGGATTAATCTATTTGCAGTTTCATTTATTAATGTGTTGATGGCGGATTTATTTTGGTTTTCAAATGATACTGTAATGTTGTACCTTCAAGTGATAAAGCAAAGTATGATAAATATGATAAAGCCTTCAAGAGAAAACAGCCTTAAGAAACATTCCTTCTAAAGAAATTTCTCTGAGCTATAGAATCTTCGTGTATTCTTTGGAAGCATACAATCTTGAACCCTATGTCGAAGAAAGAAAGAAAGATTTAAATAACCTTTTTATTTATATATAAATTTAAATCTGATGCATGCACTTGTAACAATTCAATAGTAAATTAAGATAACCTAATGACTGACTCCTTAGCTTAACTAACGCTAAATCGATTGCACAGAGCAAAGCCGAGCCGAGAAATATCAGTATAAACTGAAAAGGTGTCAAACACCGAACTAGAGAGCGAATTTTAAACTCGTAGCATAAACATCGGAACTAAGCTAAGTCCGCTACTACTCTTGAACTCTTGAAACGCAGCTTAAATACTGCTTCTGAAACACGTTGAGAATTTCCACCTAGGTCATAACAAAATTTACATTCCGGCAGGAAACTGAAATCAGGAGGGAAAGGAAAGAAAACTAAGAATAACTGGTTGATGTTTAAAAAAGAATCCACTAGCAGTCCAATGTATAAAACTGGTAGCACGAACAGAGTTCGAATCTCGGCGAATAGTCTGTTTAATGAGCATATTTGTGGTTTCAGTAGTGTGTAACATGAATGTAAGCTAGTTTACCTCGTAACACTTTTCTTCTTTCTTACCAACGGCCATACTGGTGTAAATGGAAAGCACGTACAGCTAACATTAGAATAAGCGGAGTTCGAGTCCCGGATAGGGCATCGCGGATTCTTCATGTTTTCCGGCACTGAAATATCTAATGAGTATACAACCTTAGACGACGCGAAGCCATTTCTTCCCTTCAGGGAGATAGTTTTCGTATTCTTTGTTTTAATAAGCTCCTAACCTAATACGTAAGAAAAGGGTTAGAATAAAAAAGCAAGTATCAAACTTACTATTTTATTAAGCCTGACTGGCTATTATTATTATGTAATTGTGTGCATTGAACTTTCAAAAAGAGCAATGGAAAGTACTGCAGTGACTTTTTAAATGACTGTATGCATTGCTTATAGTTACTAAAGTTGTGTTATAGAGTAGTTTCTTCAAAAGTCCAAGAACATTTTTCCTTTAAGCTTAGTTAGGCAAATTTTGAGAACTCGAAATATTCCGAGAAAGTGTAAATGTAATGAGAATGCGATTTCGCCAAATCCAAAATAAAATCAAATTTACTTACAATAAGCGACTGTTTTCGTTTGCAAATGTGAACCATATAAGAATTGCACTGTTGAAAGCTTAGAAGAGTAACAGCTTTTAAATGCAGAACGTGCGTAGGGCAAAGAGACAGCAAATGATTAACAAAAGTCTCTAATAGGAAATTCTTTACCAGATTTCGTAACTATGCATTTAAAAGATAAGAGAATAGTTGATTCAACTTGAAAAATTAAGTTTTCACTTTAAGTGCTTTGGTTTACTCATAAAACTTCTCACTGAAAGCAAAGAATATTTTCTTAAATGTGAGTCGTGATTAGTGGCAGCAGTTCTGAAGCCCACTTCTTTTTCTTCGACCAAGCATTGTGTGAAGCATTGCAATTTCTAATATGTTCGCCATAAAAAGAATTTTCTCCTTCCCCAATGCGTGATCTCATGGTAGCAGATTTAGTTAAGAATCGGAAAATCCGAAAATCGACTTCCAGTTAGGGTACTGCTGATTTTTTACTTTACCTAGCACCTCAAATCCTAATTGTCTTTACAATGGCACTCCACGAAAATACGGAGTTTGTCATCACCTTGAATCTGCTTATTTACTCTTTCTAGTTGCCATTTAAGAATTACCACCTTTCCTTTGAGCATGCTCTGCTGGTGGAACTGGTAGCACCGGCCAGTAATCGGGAGATCAGCGTTTCGAATCCTGACGAGAGCCTAATTGAATTGCCAAGTTTCTTGCACTGAGAAAGCTAATGTGAAAACCATCAGAGAAACACTATCATGAAGGTTAACTGAGTTTCAATAAAACTGTTGTCAACGTATTTTTTGCTTATTTATGCTAACTTTTAGGTTGAAGTTCCTAATTTGGTTCCTATTAAACGGCACAAAGCTTTTTCTTAGAAGAATTTTATTCAGAAGTGCTATTAAAATATTTAGAATTTTAAAGCACTTGGAAATACCAGATTGTGCCAAGCACAAACTAGTGAAATGAGATTCTTAACAAAAAGTTCTCGAGTTTTCTTCAGAAATTAGCAATATTCAATTTTCATTTCCTTATGCAATTGTGTATGAAAAATAAGATATCAATAAAAAGAGATTCTTTGTATTTGTATAATGCTATTATAATTATTGTTTGCATAAAACTACTTATAAGTACATTATTTGCATGATATAATCAAGAAATAATCAGTCTAACATGTGAAATTGCTCGAGAAATTTAATATTAAACTCAAATATTCATTCAAAAAAATTTAACGTTTTTTGTTTTAATTAAGTAGTATAAATTTTCCGAATACTAACGCATTTTTCTGTTTCATGAAAAATATCCTAGCTCAAGTGACGAAATAATTCTTACAATTTGTCTTTAAATCGGAGCATTATGTAAAAGAGATGCAGCGAAATAAAATATCAGTAACATTCATGTAACGCAAATCGTTTCATCTTCCCGTAAGTCCGGAGATTAAGCCATCATTTTCCGAAAAATGTTTTCTTAACTGATAAATGTGAAGCCCAAACCCCTAGGTTAATTACGAAAGAGGAAAAAAAATCATTGTTTTCTTATCACACCATCATTTGCGGGGAGAGGTGGCACAAAAATTTGAGTTATCCAAGCTGGGAGGAAACACCATTTATCTTCCACCAGACTTGCGACCTCCATTAACGGCAGGCATGACCCAAATGTTAGGTCGCTTCGGCAGGTGTCTCGTGCTTCTTAACTTGATTCTTTTTACTTCTTTTTAAAACTTAGAAAATCCTGCAACATCGGCAAGCTGAGCAGGCCATTAATTCAATTCTAGGCATTCAAAGAGGGAAGGAAAGGGAAGAACCCCTCTTTCTTCCTCCTCACACCATTATAAAGGAATTACCCTTATACCACATTCATTCCAATGACATTTTTATTCGGAAACGCTGCACCTGTTGGGAGGAGGCGTAAGAAATCCTTCGAATCTTGTTGAAACAAGACAACTATTCAGACACTTCGGAATTTCGATACTCAAAGAGAGCTCGCTGGAAATATTTTTTTATTTATTTATTTTCTTTCCCAACATTCCACCCATTTCGGGAATAAAACGAAAGGCATAATGTCGGTTCGAATTTGTTCCAGTGGACTGGATGAAAGAATAAATCCTGTTCCTTTTATATAAATGTTCTGCGGCGGGTTTTCCGGAAAACAGCCATTAATGAGTTGTTCCGAATTTGATAAAGGATGACACTTGTTCTTTTTGTTGGGTGCAGAGTTCTTAGGAACAAAAGAAGAAATGAGTTGTTTTACAAGAATGTGAGAGAGATACTCTGTTTATTATTTACCACTAGCATTTTATAGTAGGCTAATATATATTCTTTAACTCTCCGTAGTCTTAAGAATTCTATGGGTTATTTCCTGCTAGTTCATAAATATTTTCAAATTATTAGTAATTTGGGTGCAACATAATTTCTAAGGAATATTAATGCTCCATTTCACACTCTTCATCAGTTTAACTTCTGAAAATTCCTGATCTGTTATAAAAGATATTCAAATTAATCACGGTGAGACTGAGTTGTATTGTAACTCCTAAATATTACTATCGTGAAACGTCACGTGTCTTTATTGAAAACAGAGGCATAAAATTGCTTTAATATGCATTTAATTTTACTCTCTGCCTCTATGTTCCTGAAAGAAGTATTTATGGCATTTTCTTCTTCACATATGACATTTCCCTCTCCTTTTATGGCTCTTTCCTTCTTTATATATTCACAATTGGTTACTTCTGAAACAAAATGTTTCGAATCATAGATATTTTATATTTTTAAGTTATACAAATTTGCAAAAAAATGAACATACGAATATGAGATGGAATTTCTACGTCTTTTCTGTCTTCATTTTTAATATAATAGCTGCAGTCGAATGCAATCTGCAAGGATTTATAACGTGTCTAACTTATAAATTTTATAAATTAATTTTACTCAAAACTGCAAAAAGTTAAAGATGTTTGTAATGACATCTTGCATATAGCACTGTATAAGGTTCGTTTTGTGACTTTAATACCAAGTCGATATTATATCCAGTTTTACCACAACTTTGATGTAATGTTTCGTAAATAATTTTATGCCAATTTTGAGTTGGACGTCATTTCTGTGAATAAGCGCATTAACATAGATGTTCAGTTACAGATTATTTTAATTTCATAATTTCATATTAGAGATTTGCAAATAACTCGGTAAATATGTTATCATACATAGAAAATTCTCAAAAATGCTTTGTTTTTAAACAATCCAAATATTTGTTATTTTTTCTTTTTTGAATGATGACTGTATTAATTTTAAACTGAAGGCGCTAGTATATCGAATAATAAAATCTATGATATACTTAAAAATAAAAGGAATTATCGCAAAAGTGACTGAGCTCTCTCAGTATCGAGTTTAGTTAAAATAGACAGAATTAGGCTTTAGGCAATGATTTAATTGCTTTACATACAAAGCAAATTTAATAAACTATAAGTACTGATTTCTGTGTCTTATGGCAGACGTTAAATTTTATTATTATGAAAATTTTAAAATTATTAAATGCTTATTACCAGTTCTTCGTACAGTTGCTAATACAATTCAATTATAGATTTTTATGATTGAAAGGCACATTTTGAAATTACTGTAACCAATGTTTTCACCCTGATAATTCAAACATTAAAACTCTGTTGCATTAATTATTTTAGGAGTATTCGAAGAATTTTATAAAACCCGTGTGAAGAATTTTATTTAACACGATATTAGTTCATAGTGTTGTATTTGTAGAAGACATAACAAAAATTGTAGAAGAAAATGAAAATTCTTATAATCCACTGTAAAATAATTCGAATCTATGTTCTAAAATGTATTAATGTAACGTATTTAAATGAATATAAGATGTAATGTAAAGTCAGCAGTTTGTATTAGTAATGTAGCAATTTATAATAGTAAGTAAGTAGCCATTTATATTAGTAAGAACGTGGAGAGATAAAAAATGGCACGTAAACGTCTCCTCGTCACAGAAAACTGTACACAAAAGTGTCAGTGCGATGTTTGGATGACTTCAGTAAATTACTCTCAATATTTCGTAATGAAAATCCTTATCCGGTTTCAGGCTAAGATAATATATACTGACGGAAAAAAACCCCAACACCAAGGAAATATTGTTGTAGAATAAAAACATCTGGACAATACATTTGTCTAGTTAACCTGTTTAATTGATTAAATTTTCAAGATGACAGGATAATTTAAGCTCAAGAAAATGCATTTCAAATGTGAAATGCTGTTAGATTAATAGACGGTGTAACCTCCAGAATTTTGAATGCAATCCTGCAAACGGGCATGCATTGTGTCATAGAGGTGTTGGATGTCACTTTGTGGTATGGAGTTCCATGCTTACTGTACTTGTTGTGCCGATACTGGGACGTTCAGTGCTGGCTGTGGATGATGCTGGGGTTGCCGTTCAATGATATCCATACGTGTTCAATTGGAGACAGACCTGGTGATCTCGCAGGCCAGGGTAACATGTCAACACTCTGTAGAGCACTTTGTGTTACAACAGCGGTATGAGGGCGAACGCTATCCTGTTGGAAAACTCCCCTTTGAATGTTGTTCATGAATGACAGCACTACAGGCTGAATTACCAGACTGCAGTCAGTGTGTTTGGAATAACCACGAGAGTACTCCTGCTGTCATAGGAAATTGCTTCCCAGACCATGACTCCAGGTGTAGGTGTAGTGTGTCTAGGCCGCAGACAGTTTAGTTGCAGGCGTTTCCCTGGCCTCCTTCTGACGAACTCATGGCTATCACTGGCACCAAGGCAGAACCTGCTTTCATCAGAAAGCACAACAGATCTCCACTCCGTTCTCCAATGAGCTCTGGTTTGACACTACTGGAGTCGCAAACGCCAATGGCTTGGAGTCAGTGGAATGCACGCTATAGGGCGCCTGGCTTAGAGCTGTCCTTGAAGAAACCGATTTGTCATAGTTCGTTGTGCCTCTGTGGTACCAACTGCAGTAGTAGTAGTAGTAGTAACGGAGGACGTGGGCACCATTCCTCCACCGTTAAGGTTAACCGGTATAGCACCACATCCGCCCTTATCTAGAGTTGACCATTTGGAGCCACATGGGGGTCTCGCACGGAGCACCCAACAGACATGGTATGTTTCCCAGTGACACGCACCTAAATTACGTGTGATACGGTAGAGCAAATTTACACATAAATGCATACAGTGCTTGTGCGGTGGGTTGCAATCGTTAATACCATTACTGTGCATATATTTACATAGAAGTAACCAGCTAATTTCATGCATAACAGTCTTGCGAATTTCAGTATGGTACTGTTGGACAAATTTACACATAATAATGCATACAGTACTTGTCATTAAATAATTTTGACATATTCAATGCTGTGTGATGCAATCATGAATACCATTGAAGTACATAAAATATTTACATAGAAGTTACCTGCTAAATTCATGTATAACAGTCAGGTGAATTTAAGTATGATACAGTTGAACAGATTTACACATATTAATGTTTACAGTACTTGTCAGTAAATAATTTTAACATAATAAATGCTGTGGGATGCAATCATGTATACCATTCGAGTACATATAAAATTTACTTAGGGTTACCTGCTGAATTTATGCAAAACAGTCATGGGAATTTAGGTATGATACATTTGAACAAATTTACACTTAATAATGCATACAATACTTGTCATTGAATAATTTTGATATAATCAGTGCTGTAGGATGCAATTTTGATTACCATTAAAGTACATATTATATTTACATAGAATTTAACTGTTAAAAACATGCCTAACAATCATGCGAATTTACGGTTGAACAAATTTACACATGATGTTGCATACAGTACTACTAATTAAGTTGTGTTACTAATTAAGAATTATTTTGACATAGCGTTGTGGATTGTTAACATGAATACCATTAATGTACATATAATATTTACACAGAGTTATCTGCTAAATTCATGCAAAACCGTCTTGGTACGTGTCCCAGCGTCACTCACCGAAATTATGTATGATACGATTGAACAGTTTAACACTTAATAATGCATACAGTTCTTGTCATTAGATGTGAACATTTGTACATTTTAAAGCTGTAGGTTGCAACCATGATTGCGATTATTCGTATGTATGAAACATTAAGCAGCTTGATTTCGTGAAGTTACTTATGCAGCTTGACACAATTCTGTGCCAAGTGTCATAAGTTTTGACATGATAGTAGTGATTTGACGTATTGTCGGCTTGTGCTTGACTAGGAATTTGCAGAAGGCCTGATGATCCGTTATTGGAATGGCGATATGATGTTTCTCTGTAAGGGGACATGTAGTGACATAATGGTCTGCCGTACCCTCTTCACCACAGATACAGACATCAGTACTGGTTATTGCAAATCGATGGAAGTACTGTGGAAAGGGGCCGTGACCCGATATATAACGGACCAAGAGAGGATTGTCAATGTGTCTTTGCAAATCCACCCTTGGTTTGAAGTAGAAAGTTCTTCTTCCAGTCAAGCTATTCGACCATTCTTGCTGCTATTTTTTGCAGACAATTTGTCGTATAGACGTTTTCAGGTACGAGGTAGGCCATGGGATATGTACTGTAGTAATATTGCTCCCAGTGGCGGCTTCTTTTGCCAGGCTATCTGCTAACTCATTGTCATTTATACCTATATGTGCTTTTATCCACTTAATTACATACTGGCAATGAACATTTTCTCTTAGACATTTCTGGATGTCTGCAATCAACGGAGCTCTGTGTTCTACATTGGCAATTGCCTGCATAGATGATAGGCTATCCGTATGTATGAAGGATTTTTGAATTTTATTAGTCATGAAATATCGTATTGCCTCATAGATAGCGAGTGCTTCGCTTTGAAAAACGCTGTTTCCCGCGCTGAGCAGTCTTAGCCATTGGTACACGAGCCGTTGCTGGTCATTGAGCACGCAGAAGGCGCTGCCTACTTTCTCATCTATGCGGGAACCATCTGTGTAGATTGAGACAAAGCCGGGTGGTGCCAGGTTATTTGGGTTCTTAGTGAGGTGTATTCCAATACCTTTAAGTGCTGGGTGGATTTGGAGATGAGGAGTCTTAGTCTCAAACTGTTCTTGAGAGAATGTGACATCGTCATAGGTGAGAGAGAGTTTTAATTGAGTAACCTGTTGCGTGACTGCTTCTTCCTCTATCCGAAGGTGAAGGGGTATTAGTCCTGTCAGAACGTTCAGTGCATCGGTTGATGTTGTCCTGAAGGCCCTGGTAATAGAAAGCAGGAAGGGCCTCTGTAGTGCAGTAAGATGCCGTACTTTCCTTCCCTGCATGGGGAAGGCCCGGTACCAACTGCAGCTCGAATTTCTGCCGCAGACTCAGTACTATGCGCCACAGCCGTACGCAGAATACGGCTGTCTTCCCACTCAGTAATTCCACGTGGCCGCTTGTAGCCCGGTCTTCTTCCGGTCTCTTCATTTGACCACTGCTCCCAACAATCATGCACAGTGGATACATTCCGGCCAAGTGGTTTCTGCAGTATCGCAGAAAGAAAATGCACTTTCTCATAGCCCTATTACACGACCTCGTTCAAACTCGGTGAGCTGTTGATAACGGCTTATTCGTCTTCTTAAAGGCATTCTTGGCTAACATCAACTCAATGCGTCAAATTTCAAAGATAAATAGCGCTCGAGAACTTTACAGTACGCATTTAAAGCAAACCTGATTTGCGAATTCTGAGTGGCGCTGCTGGCGCCACACTTATGCGCAAAGTGCGAAATTTGAATCGATGTCATTTTTCAGATGTATAAACACGCTTACCAAATTTTGTTTATCAAACACAAGTCTTTCTTGGTGATGGGATTTTTTTTCCGTCAGTGTATTTCGTTGGAAACTATTGTTAGAGAAATGCTTAGAAAATAATCTATTTCAAATGAATTTCTTGGTGACTGTAGAATAGAAATTGAGAGAAGCTTCAAGCGTAAACGAAATAAATATTTATGTCAATGTCAGTCAAATAATTTTCGCAGGACTATCTTCTTCATTGAGATCATTAAACATTATACCAATATTCTAATACCAATAATGTAATACCATCATGACAATATTCTAATACAATCATGCCAATATTCGAATACTATGCTAATACCAGTATTCTTTACTTAACAGCTCTTTCTTCAATCATGTAGTTTCATACACTAGAAGAAAATTACTTTTTAACTAGTACTATTATATGATATATACTGCCGCTCTTATCGATACTGCAGTTAATGATACTGGCTGCCGTACCGATGGGCCTGGTTTCGAGTCCCAGAGAAGGCACGGATGTTTGTAAGAGTGTCAGTGCGACATGGGGAACTCAAATACTAGAGAGGCAAAAATCCTCTCAGGTGGTTTTGTGGCAAAGGAAGAGAGATGGGAGATTCTCAAACCTTCTTCGGGGTATTCTCCACTGCAAGTAGAGAGCAGCTGCATACTCAGTACGTGGGACTAAACGTGTACTAGCAACGGCCTTGCATCTTTAAGACCACTATAAGACACTTCTTCGTGGTATTAACATTTAATTGCAAATTTGTTGAGACCAAAAGTTTGATTCAGAGATATTTTAGCAACCACAAACACCGGAAAAAGACACTAAAGTTTAATGATATCACTGAAGAGGAAACGTGTTCCTACAATTTTCATTACCGGAGCTGTTCGGTTACGAATACTTGATATGTATCATGATTGATATTTTCCCAAAAGTCTTAATTTCTCCACAAAATGTCACTGGATGATTAATTAAAAAATAGTAGATTTGATCATGCGTTATTTTAAATAAGAGTAATTCACTATGAATAGTGGCACAACCTGTATGCGCTAATACATGTTAGGATGTTTTATCGCAGGCTTCAGCTTTATTTGGAACATATATTTTATGCTATTTAATATATAATTCCCATGTGATTCGCTTGTAAACATTACGCTATAAGTCCTTATTTCTCAAGGCAATGATGAAAATTATTGCCCCTTGGAAATAATCATGAAAAGAAAGAAGGAAATATAAACCTTGATTCATATGTATAAGATAAAGAATTATGTAAATCAAAGCACTAATTTGCAATAGTCTTCTTAATTCTTCATTTTGTCATGGATATTTCCCTTTTCTATCCTTTTCACAAGCGCTGGTGACGCAGAGGGTTATTACGATTTGAAACTCAAACGGACAATGATAACATTGCAGAGTTATTAATTACCCAATGAAAGATATCAAAATCGAACTAAGATTTGAAATTTCTGAACTAAGATTTCATCTCGAACACACGTGTTTTTGGCTTTTGGTGCTAGTTAGACGTTCTGATTCTGCTTCTTTTCTTACTACAGTGACATAAAAAACTTAAATTTTCTGAAATACACTCATGTCCATAAATTAAGGATAATGCAAAATCAGGCAAAGGAAGAGTTAGAAGAAAAACAAATTTGACTTATTTGTAAAGCTTATTTATTAAACAAAAAGTAAAGAGCAAAACAAGATGCTATAGATTTGATATTATTAAAAAAATTAGCGATTTTTTTCTTCCTGGATCAAATTACAAAAAAAAAACCTATTTACAAAAAACCAATATTACATGGATGGTATGATTCTTAATACATTGTATGTCTCCCAAACGAAGCAATACAGTCCGTACAGCGCCTAGGCATGCTGAGTATCAAATTATCGATCTGATCTTAGGGACTATTACACCACTCAAAAAGTAATGCTCTCAGAAGTTCCGGTAGACATGTAGAAGGAGGTTGACGGGCTGCAACTCGTCGGCCAAGCACGTCCCACACGTCCTTACTGGATAATGCTGGCCAGTCCATACGGGGATATCCTCCGACTGAAGGCATTCGCTTACGATGTTTGCACGGTGAGGACGGGCGTTGTCATCCATAAACACAAATTGCGCGCCCATGGCGCCCCGAAACAAACGTACATGCTATTCCAGAATGACGTCCCGATAGATTTGGCTTGTCATGGTTCCAATTTGAACAGGTCAGTTCTGCAACCCAAAATAATTCCACCCTAAACCAGCACTCCTGCGCCACCGTAACGGTGTCGTTCAATGATGTTGTCTTGTTGGTAACGGGTACCTGGAGCTCTCCATATGAAAGTCCGGCGAGAATCAGACTGCAAGCTAAACCTGGACTCGTCGGAAAACATCACACAAGCCCACTGTTGCGGTGTCCACAATGCATGCTCTCTACTCCAGGCTAACCGCAGGCGACAGTGAGTTGCAGTAAGTGGAACGCATCTGACAGGTCTACGAGCATATAGACCAATCTGCCCTAAGCGTCTGTACACGGTCTGCCTTGAAATTGTCGTACCAGTGGCTGAAGAGAGCTGACGAGACAGGTTTGAGGCTGTGCTCCGCTTGTTTCTTTTGGCAGTAACTGCCAAATACCGGTCCTCATTCGGTGTTATAACTCTGGGGCGACCTGTGCTGTAACGTCTGCTCACATTCCCATCATCTTGGAATCGTTGCCAAAGCCTGGAGATGACACTCTCGGAAATTCCAAGTTCGTCTGATACTTCCGGTTGGGTACGCCCACATTTCAGACGGCCGATAATTCTACCACGTAAAAAAAATCCAAATGTGTCCTTTGTGTCATAACTATTCGGTTATTGCACTGAAATGCTTATAAAGCGCCTGCGAACAATTTTACTTCTTTGCCTGTATTCCTTATTCCTCTCTTACACTCTCGTCATTGTGACGTACTATCGGTGTCATCTGGTTACTTCCTGAAATTTGCATATGATTCTTGAAGATGTGTGTAGTGATTTTACAGGTGATATATTTATTTTAGAGTTCGATTTCCGCGTGACCCCGGATTATTCTTAATTTATGGACATGAGTGTAGATTCCCTTACTGGGATAAATTTATTTTTTGCTGGCTGATAAAAACATTTGATTGGGATAAATGGAAAGAGATTTTTAAATCTGGCCACGTTTGCAATTTCTTTAGTATGTATCTGTAACGCATTCTCTATTTTCAACGTATCCAAATTATTATATATATACATTATTATTCAATCTTTTTACATAACCTTATTTCATCTATATGTCATTCGCTTCTAAGAATTTCCATCTCTTAATGATGCAGCCATTTTTAATAAGACTAATAATTGTTTCAAAATGTAATTCTCTATTTAAATACAATGAATTTAAATTTCAAGAACTAATATCCTTAATTGATAAAATAAGTTTACTAGGTTTAAGAATAGAGCAGTTACTCTTTCAATTGCTTTAGAATTTTGCAACGAAACAAGAGCTGAGTTTATGCGTATGGCAAAAAGCTATTTTTTGCATGTAAAGCTGAAAGCTTATCTACATATGTTAAATCTTTCAGAGTGAAATTAAAAAGGCTTTTCAGTAAATGCTTCTACTCTTGATGAAGCAAAATTAACTCGCTCAGATCTTGCATCTGAAGGAATGATGGTAAATGATTTTAATAATGAGTTAGTGGTATATGTAAAGGATATAGCAATACAATTCTAAAAACTGAATTAACTGAAGAAAATGATGATGGAAAGTAGATTAGTTTCCTACAAAAGTGATAAAAATGTTATAATATATATGCATAATTTTAACAATATTTAGTCCATACATAACAGTAAGTCGCGTGCCTTCGTGGTATTATTAGCACGTCTTATTAAGCAACCGGAAGGTCCGAAGTTCGATTCCTGCTTAAGACATCGCAGATTTATCATGCTTCTGACTTAAAAAAATTCCAGTTGACTCTAATGCAAAGTCTTTTGAAATATAAAAATATAATGGTCTGCACTACATATTATACAGTGAAAAATCATCTAACAGATGCATTAAGTTCTGTAAAATGTTATCCAAAATAATAAATATTTTACCAAGCCATAATCCTTTTTAAGCTAATATTTTATCTGGCTTACAATCGTTTTAGTTCTATTAATTTCATCATGCCAAGTGCAGTTACGTATGCTTTTATGTTTATTTAATATTTTTTGTAAAATGAAATAAAAAGTTTAAATTACAGCTGCTAAAATTTGCAGATGTAAAACGTGCTTCATAAAAAAGATGAGAACAAAGAAAAATGTAAACTTTTAGCTTGGTTTCGAGTCAGATTGAATACTTCTGTTTGCATAATGATGATCAATATTTAAGACAAAAACCAGGGAAAGTTTTAATTTTTTTAAAATTCGGTTAAAACAAACTTTTTTATAAAATAATATGATATTTTTGAAGCAGTGGTATGTTTAGCAGCACGTGCAATTTTATCTATATTTATTTTAGGAAGCAATTTTAGATGAGCTTAAGGTCTCGCCATATGGTATATTGCTTCAAACTACTTGGCTGATGCTTCAAAAGTAGTAAAATAAGGAACCAGATCCTTTCCAACAAGGGCAAACTTATCAAGCGAGTACAGAAAACATACTTATTAAATGCGTACAGAAAGAGTATACGACTTATGATTGGTGAAGATTCTCTAGCGACAGTTGCTAAATTAACTAGGCGCCAATATAATCTTGTTAGGATGAACATTGATTGATTTTCGTCATATGACGTTCTGCTAGAAGAAAAAGAGATATTCTAATATGAGAAAGAGCAGATAAAGATTTCTTCGATGTCTGCACATATTCAGTTACAAACGGTTTTGGATCACACTATAGAACATTTGATAACCGTGCAGGAAAGTGTGAAAATGTACCTAAGAAGGAATGGAAAACTCTCTTTTATTACAGAGTGGGGATATGATGGCTTCTCAAGACTTAGTTCTTATAATCAAGTAATTCTATGGATCTCAAGCCTGTGATTGACCTGCGTTTGTAACATCGTTTATTCCTTCCGTATATAAATCCTTCGTTTATTATACTTCTTTGTTTAGTTCGTGATTCTGATAATAGTAATCCAAGTGACATAAAGTTTTGTACGAGGATCAGAAACAAAGGCTCCGAAATTATCCATTCAAATTAGAAAACAGAGGATCTAAAACAGTATCCTCTGTTTTGTTGTCGGCTGGACAGTTAATATAAAAGGCTCAGGAATTGCGATGTATAGATTTAAAAAGATATTATGAATGATGTTTCAGAAAGCGTAATTGAAAATAATGAAATGAAATATTTTAACTTATTTTTATTAAGCTCTAATCCCACTGTAACTAGCAAAAAGAAATTACCTAAAATAAAATTCCACGCGATCGTATAATAAAAAATTTAAAATGCTTATTTATTTAAAATGAACACATGAATCCTTTTTTTTTGTTAACAATATGCATATATTTTTTAATCATGCTTTCATAATATCTGCATAATATTAATTTCTTTTAGGAGAAATGCATAATAAATCCTTGTGAAGTAAATATAGTTACAGAATCCGTACAAATTTTAATTTCATTCTCAAATAGGTTTCAAAGCGAGAAATGTCAATATATTTTCAAAACATTCTATTCCAGAATACATTTCAAAACTTCAATCGCATCTGCCCAAACAATCCTCTCTCGTTCAGATATGCATTTGTCTTTCTCCTTTCCATTTTTGCTTCTCCAGGTAAAAGATTTGTTATTCTTCGCATTGAGGTTCCATTCGACTGGAAACGTGGCATTTTTTTTGCCTTTTATTTCTGAAGCGATAGGAAAACCAAGGAATACAGCTTACGGTAAAGCAACATATCGATTTTACAGCAGCACGTAGCACTTCCTTCTTCAGGAAAAGTACGAAGTTCAGAACCAAAAAAGTGCTAATGATGCTTTGATAGATCTACTGGTGCTCTGGTACTCATGTTAATCTGAAATACGCCTGTATTTTTGAGAAAACAAAACTCGGTTAATGCGAAAAGTTTCTTTTCCTGCAAAATAATATTCCCCTGAGAAGGATGAGTGGAGCATTTTCTAAGCAAATTAAGTTGCAAATGGAAAATGCGAATTTCTTGAACTAGTTAATACAAATCCGTCATAGTCTGTACCAGTAAATTCTACGAAATAAAAGTTTAGATTGGATATATGTAACAAACAAAATTAACAAATAAATTTTTTAGTTCTTTTAATGTCTGTGCTTTTCTTTATCTCTTCAGTAATATGACTATTGTATTCAACATTAATTTACAACATTAATCTACTACACACACATTATGCACGTATGTCACAGATAAATTTTCCATTTATTTTAAGAAGGTCTAAGAAGTAAATTTTACATAAAACTTTGAACTTTTTAAATCTGACACAAGATTAAGACCTCTAGGATCCATTGCTTTCTGATGAGCCCTGAAGTAAGAAATTCTTTAAGAAATGTGTAGTGTCGTTAGCTTCTTTTCGTTTAAACCAGGAGACTTAAAAAATGCGCAATGCCTTGCGTGGAACTCGAAACCTGACCTTTTGAACCCGCTTTGAATCACACCACGAAAGCATGCGGTTAGGAAGGAGAAAATACCTTATATTCTTCCCGTTTTAAGGGGCTACTGGGCATTTGGAGATCAAGTCGCCAAATTCTGGTGGTGATGAATTATCGCCCACCACATTTCAGTTTCGCCGCCACTTGTCTTAGACTTTTTGAAGCAAGAGACGAGAAAAATATACAGTGCAAGCGCCGGGACTTCTCGAATACACTTTGAGTATGCTTCGAGTTACACCACGAAGGCATGCGGAAAGGAGGGAGTAAGTACCTTATAAATGTATTAGAGAAAGCTGAGTATTTTGTTCACCTAGATCAGTGGTCTCAAATTGCATGCTGGCGAAATCATGACCTGAAAGCAAATTACGGGCCGGAATTTTTTTAATAAAATAAAAATAAAATAAGAGAATAAAAGCATTTTAAACTACATTTTAAATTTTAATTTTCTTTTATATTTTATCAAAAATTATGTCGAAAGAATATATGAACAATAGTAACAAAAACCCAAAGAAAAAAGAACTTACCTTTATTTTTATATGAATACTGAAGTTTTGATACATCCAAGAATTTTCTCTGAGTTACACTTTGTAATTCAAATGCATTGACAACTAAACATTAAATTTTCAGATCTCACATTTATTTTAAATAGTTGTAATAAGTTAGAAAAAACATTAAATAACTTACCTAAAAGTAAAGAAATTGGAAATATTTTCCAAATTTTGAGACGAAGTTGAGAGTAAATAACAACAACATCAGCATATACAGAAAAAATATATGTATGTAAATAATTATAAACTGAACATTTTGCTTAAATTGGTGTTTAATGGCGCAACTAATCTAACAAAATTCATAAATGAAGAAGTTTATCTTTTGAGAAGCCCGAATAAGTTAATCAAATGTATATCTTCAATCCTTTGAGTAAGATTTATATTACCCCGCAGAGCAAATTAATTAGCTTCGTGTGCGTTATTTACATTCGTTTTTAATTGTGATGAGGATAATGTAAAATTGGATCATTAAAAGCATATGAATCTAATAATAAGCATTCATTGCATATAGATCTTTCTTCAAATTCTAGTCGTAATAACGTTATTTTTCTTGCATATTCTTGAAATTTATCGTTTGAAATAGTAGGGCAGGATTTAGATGTAGGAAATGAAGAAATGTTTTTTATTCTTGTTGTAATTCCCGTAATTGTAATTCGTCTTAAAAAACTTGCAAGTTCATTCTTTTCTTATAGCTCTTTATTGAGAATATTTAATGCAACTTAAAAAACATAAAACACAGTCAAATATCCTGGCATAGAAGTATGCAAGTGTATATGATAAAGGCAATGCCCCGTTTCTTCTTTTGTTTTCCCATAGCTATTGCTCACATAAACTCCTTTATAAGTCTTTAAATCTATAAGCATTGAATCTAGAACAAATACGTAATTCAAATATATTTGCGTACCGCGTCAAACTGCTGTGGGGACCAGATGCTACCCGTGGATTACCAGTTTGGGAGAAGTCATCTTTATGATTTGCTTTATCTGATACGCAAGTAAATTTATGTCTATTTGTTTAAATTTTAACTATGCTGCACAAAAATTGTCCTTGCGGGATAGATAGATTCTGGTTATACAGTTTCACGAAGAACAGAAAACCTGCGCAAATGACACTTTTCTTTGTTATAAATTAAGAATAAAATCTATTTCGTATTGTAATTTTCATTTGTGAATACCTTGATTTAGAAGAAAAACTGGAAACATAATAAAATTGTTTTAAAGGAAGAGACTTTGATAAAATGTTTTTTAGAGGATTAGAGATTCCCTAATTGCCAACTTAGAATTGGAAATAACTGACCTATAGAGACTTCATTGTATATGAAACTTAAAACGTAACGTTGAAAAAATAGATAAAAAAATCTGAAAGGTTTCAGGGGTGGCCCAAAAGGGTTGTAGAGTCATTAGGTTATTTCGAAGCAGGAGATGTAAAAAATTAGCAATGCCCTCGCCGGGACTCCAACCACGAATCTCTCGAATATGCGTCGGGCGTCTAACCATTACACCACGAAGGCATGTCAAGAAAGCGGGAGAAATACCTTATGGGGTTTGTTAACGTTTTCTACGTTCTCACTGAGCTCGCAGTCTACCAGTCTGCTCTTGCACTAACATCTGTCAACCCACTTTTTTTGGTCCTTTTTGCTTTATTATTACACATCGTTATTTTTGCACTTACGCCGTATACAGTTTAAAAAGAAAAGCACGATATTTTTAAAAACTCATAGCAGCATATGTTTAGAACTCGATGCTGTATTAAGTATCGGCATACATTTGTATATTTTTTTTCATCTCAGTTGTCTTAGTAAGAAGGAAAGAAAAAAAATGTCTTTTTATTATTAACTTTTAAGCCTAAATATTATTTATTAAATATCATGTTCTTCGCCCTTACACCACATAAAACTGAATTACACAAAGTCACAAAATATTTAAAAACAGCATATTTTTAGGTTTCCCGATGTAATGTGAGAGGTTAACATACGCATTTTTATATTTGCTGTATTATTTCTCTAAAAACTAGCTACTCGGCGTGCTCCTCCGCCTAAACCAGTTCATAAAAACAAAAGGTATATAACGACTTTAAATGAGCCAATAACTACATTTTCTTAAAAATAATGTACATTTCTAATTATACAGCTCAAAATTTTAATACATGGTTATTTAAATCAATCACATTAAAAAGCGGGAAAAAAGTATTGTTAAGAACTGTATTTATTGCTTTTAATTCGCACTCAATAACCTTCTAGATTAAATTTGAAAGTCTCTTAGGCTTTACTGAAAGATAATTCGCTGGCGCGGGGAAGATAAATGTATTTTACTTTGTAAAAACCCTTGTGACTTCTCTCTTTTTTTTCTACGGAGCTGGCAATGTTCTAGAAAGCGTTAGGTGCAAAATCAACCCTTTTGAGGAGATTTCTCAGCAACTTGGTCTGTAAACTTTAATGTTGTCAGATTTTTTTGATTGAAAATATTCTCTCTCGTCTTAGATAGTTTTGCTCCATTCGCTGGGATACTTCCTGTACCTTCCATTTCTCGAAATTGCTGAAAAGCATACACACGGGCCAGTTGCAGTTACAGAAGGATCAGACATATTATCAAATGATAAACAAGCTTCGCGACTTTTCGCAATTTCTCGAAAACCATGGCTGCAAAATTAGCCGTAAAAATCATCGCAAGTTTGGCTATTGACGAAATTGTCATTTACCTATGTGTTAAGTGAATTTACACCGTAATCCTATTTTACGGGTGATGCTTCGCTTTCCAAGGACTTTCATGTTGCACTATACAAGAGATATTACAATTTACATCTAATTTCACTAAAATTATATGTATGTATATATATAATGAAAGTAATTAAAAGTAAATTAATAAGCCCAAGACGTGCGCTAAAGCTGCAAAGTAATAATAATATATTTTTATAATTAACATATATATATATATATATATATAGGTATAAAATTCGTAACATTGCCCTCTTCCCAAGAACTGAAGTCACGCTTACAACTAAGGAAAATCAATAAATGAATACTAAACGGAATACTAAAACAGTAATTTCAACAAATAACATACAATTAATAAAATACTACATAAACAAATAAATGCATGAATTCATAAATTTACTTGCACATAGAACCATGGTTTGGTCTGGTTTGGTTTAGTAGATCATGGCAAAACACACGAGGTCTATCTGCCTAATGGGAGGGATGCCTTCGTAGAGGACTTGGCTCGTATACACCTTACACATGAGGAAAACAACGAAAACGTCTATGTAGCCAGCACGTTCCCCAGGATTCGAACCCAGGCCCGAACTATCAGTGATCAAAAACTTTACCGGTCAGCCGCTGGTGGGCCCATAGGATGGTCTTAGTATACTATTTACATTATATACACTGTAGGAACTACTGCCTATGATCATAGTAAGAAGCTAACCTCTCGTATAGCCGATTTCAGGCTTAATATTTGATAACTCACGCATCCGAACTATGACGCCATTCAGCCTGTTTAGGATTGTGTAACGACTGTCCTAGGGTGACTGCAGTTTAGATGCAGTTTCTTCCCGTCAAATCGGTTCCATAACCATAACTTGTCACCAGCCTTGAATCGATGTTGTCCCCAAGCTGACTCATTCTTGTGCAAAATTGTACATGAATTCAAACCGTGCCCAGAGATCCTCAGTAAACTCCTCAGGCGATGCAGGCGCATTAGAAAGGCGACCAAACAACAGATCACAAGCAGACGATGGTCACGTTCGAAGAGTATCTGGGATAAGAAATAGTCAGTAGTCTCGTGGCTTGCAGTGCGATAGGCCAGCAAGGGCAAAAGTAACTTCAGGTCCATTCCTGTTGGTTTCTGGAAACAGTCAGAGAGAGAGAGATTGTTAAGGATGTTCGATTAAAGTCCTCTACCAGGCCGTCTCAGTGGGGATGTAAAGGTGACATTTGAATTTTGTCGATGCTTGCAGAGTTCTTTAATTAGAGTTGAGGTAAAATTTGTTCGTTAATCGGAACATAACTGAAGAGGCACTCCGAACCTAGAAATCCAATGTTTTATCATTACCTCTACTACTGTGGCAACCTCTTGATTAGAGATAGGATATACTTTAGGCCTTGTTAAGTAATTAATGACAACGAGGAGGTATTTGCGCTATTAGTAGATTTTGGAAGAGAACCCAACATATTAAAGGTGATTCCTTCGAAAGGCGTGTCGCAACTTCCATCGCCAGCGTTTCTTATGCCTTTTCGGACCCGAATAGCCATTATACCTCATACCTTGCTTTATTCCCGTACAAGCGCTCTCAAACTCCATCCAAAGTCTTCATTACTCAGAAGCAGCCTCCTGCCGGTCTACTATGTAGACATTTAAGAAAGTCCGGGAACCGGAATTGTGGAAGTTTCAGCTGGCATTGGAATGCTTTTCCATCATCCGATTCGAACGTCTTGTGCAAGACGCAGTTTCGAATATGGAGTGAGTCCTAGAAAGCCCAATATAGTTTTGTCACAGACTCATAAATCGAAGGGTCCTGCCAGGTGGATTTCCTATTTGAAGATTGTCTTAAGTCCTCTAAAGGTTTTCATCACTCCATGGGTGTGGGTCAAACGATGTTGAATTTGTAACTTGATCTACTACTGAATAAACAAAGTCGTATTTCGCTTCGACCCTGCAACAAAATCGGCAGCTTTACGGACAAGGACTTCCAGAAAGGACGTCGGCATACTCGTGCGATGATGGAAAGCGATGCTATAATTTTGGAGTCTCTTTACCCATCCGAATATTTGGCTTTCGGGATTCTTGATATATAAGAGCTGGATCAACGATGCATAATCAGTGAGAAGTAGGAAAAGTTTTCCGTAGAGAAAGTGGTAAAAATGCTTTGTTGCTTTAACTATGGCGCGAAACTCCTTACTGGTGACATAGTAATTTCTCTCCGCATTATATAGAATTTGGTGTCACGTTCAGTTGTCCACAAAATTATATGCTTGGTCTCTGTCAGTTTGAGAAGAGGTCTTGAGATAGAAGAAAAGTTTTTCAAAATTCTTTTGTAGTAGATGCAAAGCGGGAGGAAACTTCTCCGATGATGGACATTTTTGGGGCTTCTCCAATCTTTAACTGACGTTTTCTGAATTCGAAAACATAATCGCGTCAGAAATGACATATGCGAGGTAATTTACTTTGTGTATAAAACATTTACATTGGGCAGAACTTTAGATTGGCTTCCTTCAATTTATGAAGCACCTTTCTATTCTGTAAATGCTTTGAAAAACCTTTCTCGGCTATGACGAATTCCTCCGAGCATATGAAAGAGGCTTAGTATTAACGTTCTGACAGCTCGAGTTCCATGAGGCATTCGAATGTTGTCGTCGATGACATAATCCAAACGTAATCCTCTGGGACTGACACAGTCGATGTCCGGTAGTTAATGCCGACTTTTCTCAATCATCAGCGATTTTCTCTACCTGAATCAGGTATTGTCTTTAAATCAAGAATTGAAAAGTAGTTGCTTCCAGAAATACTGTCCAGAAAGTTGTCAATTCTAGGAAGCGGCTGGTTGTCTTTCTTCGTGGCGTCATTTAACTAAAGAAAGTCAACGCAAAATATAGTTGAACAGTTTTTGTTACTGCAGGAGGAGGGGAGAGGCTTAAGGACTTGTTGAAGGTTGGACAACATCACTTTCTTGCGTATATTTTAGAAGTTTTCTTACCTCTTCTTGGGTAGCCATTTGGTAGATTTCTTTGACATTGCTTGATCGGCAGATGATCCTCCTTATCATTGTTATGATATTCCAAACTGATTCGATCTACGTCACAAGATATGGAGGTAAAACATATTGAAATTCTTGAATAACACACTGTGTAGCATTTCTCTCTGCATTGTTGAATTGTGTATTCTGCGGTAACGCTGATTGTAGCCTTTCTAGAGACACATCGACTGGAGGACTGTTGGTTGGTTCAACGAAACTCATTGGAGTACATGTTGCAACCACTTTGTCTTTATGAATGAATTTCGCCTTGTAACGTACGTTGGAAACTCTCACTGTGATGACGGTCGTTGATAGTTCAACGACTTCTAATACTTTTATAGTTGTTACAGGTCTTAGGATATTCTACTATGCCGTATCGAAAACTTCTGTTTTTAGCTATGGATTCAGGAAGTAAAAATTCTGTTCCTGTTGATACTGTGATATCGTCTTGAGCTATTATTTGGCGGACTAATTCAATTCTTTTACTTTTGATTCTGAATATGGTTATGTAGTCAAAGGCGGAATGCATTTCCTCATTTTTTGAGTAAAAAAAAATTGTATTTCCTTAGAAAGTCTCATCCGAATATGCAATGGTCTGGGAAGTATGTACGTTAACTTTAAAATTTCCATCGATGCAGTTTTTATCACCGCACACAATCAGGAAAGGTAACACGGACCTTAGAGCCATTGAGCTAAATCGTTTTCGATGATGATAATATTGGCTTCTGTACCGATGATCACAATGAAAGAAGTTCTATTTATATGTCCCATGAAGAAAAGTCCATTTCTGCAGCCACTGATTGCAAAAATCGGATGCTATTTAAAATGTTTTTTCTCTATATCCAGCAATGTTCTGTAGTTCCTTCGTAAGTGGCATTCACCACCACACCTCCAGCACCTTAAGATAGTTTTGCCGTTAATTTTTTGCCTTAAGGCATTCAATTGCCTGATTAAATCAGCTAAACGAGCAACCAGTTGATTTGCTGGCTCCTGGAGATGAGAAGTTATGTTTGGCTGGCGGTCTCTATGGGTTGCCTGCTGAGTTGTCTTGAGTTTCATAGAGTACAATAAATCGCTTATTAGGTCCTTGACATCCGCCGTTCAATAGGCTTTCTCGAAGTGCTTCCGTTGTCCTCTGTTGATGATATTGAAACCTGCTATTCGTTTTTAAATATCTCTCGCCAAAGCGCAGGTCCAGCGCGCCAGTTAGAGCTTCGAAATCTAGCTTCTGGATTTCGGGCGCAGTTTAAAGGATAACTCTGCGTCTGCTCTCAGAAGTAACGACATGGTAGGGCTTAGTTTCAGAATCCGAACGATTTTGGTCCGCCATATAGAGAAATGAGTCCTATGCACTTGCCAGGAGGTGTTTTCATCATACGTGGATAGCTTTATATAGAGTTGAGGAAACATAGATAGAGATTTGAAGCTTTCAAAAGTGTTTCCAGCTGTCAGTAAGGATTTCTTCAAGCTGTAAACTTCTTTGGTAATAGTAGAAACTATGTTGTTATGTATTACTTATTTCAGTTGTGATTTAAATTGTTTTAAAGGTAATGATTTAATTTATTTTGCTTCAGACTTAAAGATTAATTTGTTTTTATTTTTTTGTAGTTGAACTTAAGTTTCTTTGGCTTGATGAAAAGTAATTGTAGTCATTTAATTTGTTCTCTTGACAGTTTTGATTAACGCTGATTTTTAAGTTGCTTGAGTAATTAATTTTTTCTTCTTTACTTTTGGTTGGTTAACTATTTAAATTTCTGTTTAGTTAAATTTTTTCTTAACCTTGGTTGTTAATGTTAATTTCTTGATAAGTTGACCCTTAAGATCAATCTTTCAAAGGTTGTTTACACAAGTTGGTGTTTAAAGTTTAATTAAAGTTTTAATGTGCCCCCTTTTCTGCTAAATTTGGGATCCATATTTTCTGACTATGGCGGTCGTTTTGGTGTTGTGGAGAAAATAAAAAAAATTTTTCATACTTGATTATTGTATTTTAACTGAAGTAATTTTTATTTCCTTACTATGGTGGTCGTGTTTGGTGTTGTAATAAACCCAAGAAAATTATCTATGTAATTATTATATTTTTATTTAAGTACTTATCAGCATTGAAGTTAATTTGTGTGTAAAATCAATAATTAATACCTATTCCTCAAAAACTTTTCCGTTGCCTTTCCAAATAATTTATTAGCTTGTTTTCGATTTCTTCACCCGCCAGCATCTGTCAAGCATCTGTCATCATTTGAAACGTTTTGCACCCTGCTGAAGAGGCTAGTTTCTACACTACTAACCCTGCAGCAAGGTCAAGGGGACGGGGTGTTTTGCTTACTCGCAGGCTTTTTCTATGCTGGAGTGGGACCCCTCGACGAGTCCAGAGTTCAGTGACCTTGGTGTATCAGCGATTATTCGCCAATTTCTGGAGATCATACTACATTGGCTTCACCTTCCTGCGTGTTTTTCCCCTGGGGTTGCCGGGCTGTTGGCGGTTTTCCTACCATCTAAAATCGCCAATCGAGCAGTTTTGGCGATTGGAGTAAAAAGCTTGGGAGCTAGCGACGAGGCAGCCAGACGGAAGGAGACGGAGCGGAGAGCGAGACACGAAAGAAAAATACTATCTGAAGAGTAGCTGTCTGCGTTCATAGAACGATGTGTGAAGGAAATGGATGAGAGAAGGCTACTATGGAGGGCGACGCAAATGTCTAAACTTTTTCTTAACTAATTACTTCCTTTTTTCTCTCCTTATAGAAGGCAAGCAATGGCTCTCTCTACCAATATTGTTGACGTCTACTGCCATGATTTCTGTAACAAGTAACCTTGCCTTTTGTCTGAGCCTACAATGTATCTACTATGTTAACTTCACTGTTTGCAACGTTAAATTGTGGTTGCGCTGTGACGTGGCCGAAGTTTGCTTGTCGGATGTCTGAGCCTACAATGTATCTACTATGTTAACTTCGCTTTTGGAACGGTATGAAAATTTTATTTATTACACCACACCGCCACCAATGTAACTATTTGTATTTATTCAGTTCAAATTTATTTATCACAACGCAACCTTAATTATTCTGTTGGAGCTCTTGGTCACTATTTACTATTGATTTGAACACTAGTTTTACAGTATATATTGTGTTTATCATGCATGTCACAAACTTTTCATATTCATGTGATTTAGAATTGATTATCCAAATATTGACTTTCATTTGATATTGAACTGAAAACATAAACATAAACTCTTAAGTATTAAAAGATCCAACAATGTCATCGATTTGTTATTAGACGGCAAACACTCTTCCTTCGATTTGTTAGTGGGCTACAGAAGCCATTCTTTTGATTTGTTTTTAGCTAGCAGAAATTCTTTCTTGAATTACTCCGACTTTATTTTTTACCCTGTCTATTCTGCCTTCCATAGTCTAAGATTTATTTCCTATTATGGCAATAATTTCTCTTTTAGTTTCTGCTTTTTATGCTTCAGTTTTTCTTGAGCTACTTGACGGAGCCTTCCTCCTTTCTTAGTCCGCTTTCGTCGCTTCTTCAAACGGAGCAAAGAATGTCACCATTTGTCTTTATTGCTCTACCATCCCTCTTGTCGCTGGCATTCAGTACCACAAGCTATTTGCGAAGTAAATTTCTTAGCAATGGGTTCCATGAAGTATACCCATATGTTGATGAACGTGCTGAGCTCACTTGAGGAGCTGGACGAAATTCCATCTCCAGTTTCTCAAAAGTCTACTATATTACAGATAGAAATCTCAAAAAATGGAAGATGTATTTGCTGATGTTAAAATGTATTGTTCGCGCAGCATTTGCACTTAATTTGCAAGAACATTGCTGAAACAAATAAAACGTCAGTTGTCGTAATTTAAATCCTCGGCACGGAATTTATTAAATTTAAGAAGCATTCTGATCAGATGCTTGTTAAAGGCCTTCCAGATAATTGCAAATGCAAATATTGGAATTTAATTAATTGCATTGAAGGAAGGGATATCTCTGAATTATATTTCAATTTGTTTTATAATCAGTAATATCAAGGATTTATTTTCCATTAAAGTTTTCTAATCAGTATTATGTGACGTTTGTTTTCCATTAATACAAATGCCGAAAATAATGAATTTTAATTTGATATTCAGAACTTGCATATAATGCTATTTGCTGTTTCGTAACTTGCGACCGACTGAAGTGCTTTTTCCAAAATTCATTACTCCATAAAATGGTATAAATCATTAAGATAATTTTGAACTCGTGCTTTTTTAAAAATTTCAAAGGTATGCATTTCAAATATGCATTTTGTAAGATCAAATGAAATAAAGGGGCTTGGCAGTCGGACTGCTCGTGAGAAAGTTGTGATTGATATAATAATTTTTTATGCAGTTTTATTTAATTTGTTTTGTTTTGCTTTTTGGTTCGTATTCTTAAAACTGATGTTTCACATCTTTCCATACATCCGATTTTCTTGAACTTTTTCACGCAAAAATATTTGTAATGAACAACAATATTTCATAGAAATTTTTTAAAAATTTAATATACACATACATATATATATATATATATGTTTAACATCGCATATATATATGTGTGTGTGTGTGTGTGTGTGTATTATTTAATGGGCCATTGTTCTCACAAATCTTTTGTTTAATGGTTTAATTATTATGTTAATGATTATTATTATAAATTAACTGTTAAGTTTAATGGTTTAATTATTATGTTAATGGTTATTATTATAAATTAACTGTTAAGTTTAATGGTTTAACTATAAGTATACATTTCAGAAATTTTAATTAAATTTCTGAGAAGAAAATTAAATTTATTTTGATTTTTTTAGAATCAGAAATTTAATTTAGTTATTGAAAAATCATTCGACTTTCCAACTATTGTGCAACTGTTAATAATGAGGGAGTTTTAAATGAAAAAATTATCCTTTTTTGTTAGCTGGCCCATGAACTTAAGAGATGATAAAATCGAGTTTCTAAGTAAAAGAAGAATTTCCAGCGTTCCAGGGATTTCAACTTAGGTCTCTGAGAAGCGCTCAGAGACTTTAAGCTAAACTTCTGAAAGATGAATGTCATATGTTGAAGAAGTAGTTCCTCAGATTGGCTAAGAATTCGTGGTACTATCAACTGTTGGAAGAATCTCGATATTAGGTTCCACCGGACGAGTATCATTTCAAATCTTACGTTAGGTATTTGTTCAGAGACTTTACCATTATGTAAACTCTTAATGCTATTGAGTGGTTATCTGTTCATGATTGTAGGTGGTATTCCTTGTAATTTCTTCAGTCTTTTGTCGTTATTTACATTGCTCGGATCCTAAATGTGTTGCTGTAGGTGATCCAACTTCAGGAAATTCTAACTTCCTAGTCCTTAGAAGATTTCGCTGAAATACTCTTAAACGCTTTTCTAGCCGCATTCTGGTATAATAACTGTGAATCAAACTATCAATGCAGGGTCTTCATTCAGTTATTATTTTGTAACATCCCAACTTAAAAAGTTTTCAAAGTGCCTATGACTTTAGCCCTTCTAGAACAAAATAAGTATACTCCCTTACGTATAAAAGCATTTATAAAATCCCTTTAGTTTTATGCATTTATGATATTAACTCCTCTGAGAACTAAGTTTTTAAAATGCATAATATTTTGTGATACGGATAAGAAGCAAGTGAAGGAATGCAATGTAAAATTATCCCATATAAACATAAAATTTATTGTTGATTGCCATTTCATCCGCCCAACTTTATCACAGCGTTGTTACCTCTAACCACTGCAGTTAAGATCCTAACTAATATTACAAATACGAATGTGAGTTTGTTTGTTTGTTATGTTTTCACGCCTTAATTACTTAACCTATCATCATGAAATCTTCAAGAAATATTTTTGATATATTAGAAAAGGTTATAGGCTATAAAATGTAACTTATCTGTTGAAACTTAAACTATGTAAACGGTTTTATAGCTTAAAATGTTTGTCGTTGTATAAACACTAAATGTTGAAAGTTTCATAATGATAAGTTAAACTGTGCAAACGTTTGTCTGCGCGCGCAGGTGCGCGGCTTAAATCACGCAAACATTTTATAGCCTATAACCTTTTCAAATATATCAAAAATATTTTTTGAAAATTTCATGATGATCGTTTAGGAATTTAAAGCATGAAAGAGTAACATTTATTAATTAACGTTTATTAACTTTTATTTGTTTAATTTAACTTATTATTTAAATTCCTTCAAGATTCCTGGCTTTTGCCTCTTCTTTCACAAATATTTTTCAGTCATTAGGAAATATAGGTAGCAGTTTTACTAGCTTTCGTGGCCATACACTCCACGTAAATACAAAATATCCGCGGCCTATAGGTATTGAATAAGAGCAGTATTTACTGAGATTTTAGGCGGAGTGTATTTTTAAAATTCAAGCGGAGTTAAAACTTATTTACGGACATCAACGCAAGCGAAACGGGTAAAGATAACCGCAAGCGTGTAAAAGCTATTAATACTTAAAATACCAAATTACAAACATTGCATTGTTTTATAACTCAGTTTTATCAATAGATTTCTGTTATCATTGCATAAGAGCTTATTTGTCAGCATGCTTCCAATGCTATTCTTTCCTTAATGTAGATTGTATTTAATTTATTGTATGCTTTGGCCGTTCTATTAATATGAAGCTTAAAGTTCAATATTTTTTGTATCTCGGAGATTAATATTTGACAAGAAAATGCACAAATACTGAGCACTGAGATTTATCAATGAAAAATATTTCATTTAACTTTTTAATGCTATGGTCATGTTGAAAAACTAAGTAAAGAAGATTACTTTTAATTTGCTAGGAAAACAATTGTCATTTGATTTATTCCGGCTCTGAAATGAAAATGTGAAGAACATAGGGCAGAATGGGGGGGGGAGAGTTTAAAATTCTTTATTGCGACATCGTTTTTGTTATATGTGCCAGTTTCTAAGGACTTAAATAACGTTCTTACTGGTAGATAAAAAAAAGTTTAGTAGAACAGTTGATTGCAATGATCACCCAGCTATCATGTGGAGTTTGCATTTAATTTATAGTATACTTTGTCTATTATATTAATATGAATCTTAATGTTCAATATTAATTCTATATCAGCGATTAATATTAGGCAAGAAATACGCACGAATCCTGGGCATTAAGAATTATCAATGAAGAACATTTCATTTAGTTTTTTGACGCTGTTATCATATTGAAGTTTAATTTTCTATAAAAATAACTGTCATTTGATTTATTTCAGCTTTGAAATGAAAATGTGAAGAACATAGTCCAAAAAGTTTTAAAATTCTTTATTGCCATATCTTTCTTTGTTACATGCACCGTTTTCTAAGGACGTAAATAACCATCTCCCTGGTGAATAAAAAAGAGTTTAGTAGGGAAGTTGATTACAATGATCGCCAAACTACCATGTTAGACTTCTCAATAAAAAAAAAAACCTTCTCAGTACTGACTGCAAACGACCTTCTTTGACACTTTTAGTGCTACAGGCCAATTTATTGCCTGATCCTGGCATTTAACCTTCACACTCTTGAATATAGGCTGACTTCAAATGCTTAATTAAAATTCTCCCTGATGTTTCTAATCAGAAAAAGTACATATTCCGAAATAAATTAGGAGAGGTAATGGATAAATTTTAACTAATATTATAAAATTGCATTACAGGGGAGGAAATACAAGGGCGAGAACTTAAAATTGAGAATTTTAATCTAGCGTAGTTTATGAAAGTATGAGGATTTAACATTTAAAAGTTTCAAAATGCTTTTACAAAACATATTTGTACTGAACACATTTTTTAAGATCGGTTTGTAATATAAGAGCAAACTCGACAGACATATAGGTGGCATTTCTTTTCATAAAATGAAAACTACGTGTCTAATTTATACCGTACCTCAATATAATAGTGCGCACCTTCATTCATGCTTCTTCCTCGATTTCTACGATTTTTTTTTATATATTCCATTTAACGAACAAAAGTTCTTGTTATAACATCCTCTTTCAAATACTAACCACAATAGTTTCTCTTAGCGCTGCGTCTTTTAAGAAAGCAGAACCGATTTATTATATGACAAAGGCGTACAATATCGCAGGGATACAATTTATTGGAATTCATTTTTCAATCTGGTGGTCGATGAAATACAAAGAGTTGATATAATGTTTTTAGACTGTTGTAGAAGAATGGTTTTGGAAAAGAAATAGCAGCATTGGACAAATGCTGTTTGAAAATACTTTTAATCTGGAATAAATGGACTTGTAAGAGATAAAATGAAATTTTGGTATCTAATTCAATGAGAGAAATGAATTTAATCATAATCTTTTACAAAATGCTTTTGTACAGACAGAAATTTTCAATACGATTTTAAACTATTTCAAGAACAACATCTGTAAAATGCTTCAGCATTCAGGAAAAAAGTATTGAATATTAAACTGAAGGCGAAGATTGTTAAAAGAAGAAGATAAGACATTCTTTAAAAATTTTCATTTTCGAAACATTTTATGATTTGAACAAGAAAAAGTTTTAAAACATGGAAAGAAAGCGACTAGAAAGTTTGCCTGAAACCAGTCTCAAGAGTCTTAGTTAGACTCCTATATTTAAAAGACTAAATATCATGATCTGGTCTTTAACTTTCTATGAATAAACATCACAGTTTTTTCAAAGTATAATTCTTAATTCTTAAACAATGAAGTTACCAGTTTAAGAACACTCACGCTTGAGATGAATTTACAGAAAAAAGCTCGTATGCAAAAATACTTTTAAAAATGTAAATATAGAAACTTTACCGCAGTTAAATATCTATTATTTTCTAAGAGGAAATGTAAAAAGGAATAATAAGTTTTAAAAGTTGGTTAATAAAATTTAAATCCAAAAATATGCAGTCAAACTTAAAAACTTAAAATTTTTTTTCAAATAGCTCTTTAACAGAATATTCCTGTTTAGAGATACATGGTAAATGTGTCGGACAAATACTTTTACATTATCGATTCTAAAGTATCTCAGATGTAATCATTTTCTGAAAACAGAAATTTGCTATTTCGGTTAGGGACAGTTATGATTTTGGGTCTGAAACATAAAGTCACGCAGGCAGTAGAACTACACATTCACCAGTTTTTGTCTAATTGATTTTGATTGGTGCAATAAAAACCCCTATACTATTAAAATCTGAGGGCGTCTGTCTGTTTGTTTGTTTCTGGTATTATCTCCTCCGCAACGGCGAGGAGTTGAGTTTCCTCCAGGCTCCAAAAATTCGTGGGAAGCCATTTCGACCATTTTCATCTTCATAGGACATTAATTAAGGGAGACATTAACTAAAATCACTGAAAACGCTAATTTTCGCTCTCATTTTTCAGTTTTGCGCGTTAGAGATAAAGATCTGCTTTACTTCGAGAAATGTTGCCATTGCTCGCTTTCACATCGTAAAGTTTGTTAATAAAAAATTTCTAAGTTTTACAAAATATGAAATAGCATTTCTAAACATTAAAATGTTATTCCCGATTCCAGAAATTCGTGGGAAGCCGTTTCGACTGTTCTCATCTTCGTACGTCTTTGATCAGCCGAGGTATTAATTAAAAACTCTGAAAACACTGATTTTCGCACTCAGTTTTGCCAGTGGCAACAGTCTCGCGCGTTGAAGGTAAAAATCTGCTTGTGTGGGTGACCACCCATGTGATTGACACGGACAAATTTTCTTTCTTCTGTATTTACATTTGTTTACAACCTGACAGAGCAAGACTCTGTTTCCTAAATTTTAACAAAGCAGAGACTTTGTTCTTCATGTATTAATTTATTACCATCATTTTCAAATGTGCTTTTCAAGTTTACGCGTTTTATCACCCCACAAAGTGGGTTATAGACTTTGCAATATCTGGCTAAGCAGGTTTTGGGACTTAGTGATTTGTATTGTGTATTTTCATCTTCAAATCGTTTTAGTTCCAAGTGTAAAGTTATAGCATATTCCAAATATTAAGAGAAATATGTGTTCTCCAACTGGAAATTATATTTTCATAATACTGATACTGACTGAGCCCCCCTCCCCCTACAACAGCTCAAACTCATGATTAAATGTCTCGCTTTCATTTAAAGACTCTTTTAGTGGCGGCACTCGTCCATAGATTCGCCTTTTCGGCGCGAGCACTCTTGTGCTTTTAAACATTTAAATAACGCCAGCGTATTCTGACTTGAAGAAAGCACGCAATCGCATGTGACGTTACTCTACGTCAAAAATTGTTCATTTATCAGTTCTTTTATACCAAAACGTTTTCTTACGTTTTTTTCAGTGGTACATAGAACTTACATATTTTGCTTTGGCTGCAGCCCGCTCATCTGGCGGGCTTCATCGCTATTAAATATATAATAGCTGATAAAATACAGTGAATCCTCAATCTAAATGAAACATTATGACAATCTTTACAGCTACAAATATTTACAACCTAGAAAAAAAAAAAAAAAAAAACCTGACAAATTAGTACAGACGCAATCACATGTACCCAAGGTTCGATTTACAAATACACTTTACAAGTCGTTTACAGAAACCATATTTCTGAAATACATATCCTAGCTACAAAATTATTCATTTTTATTATACATTTTCCTAAGTACCCAAATAACTTAAGGTTAAATTATTGAAATTAAGTTCAGAATAAACATGCAAACACAATTTAACCTAATTTCGAGACTAAATTCCTGAATAAATATTCACATTTTAAATATAAGTTTCTAGGTATGACATTGCACATTAAATTCATAAAAAAGGTCACTCAGTTTTGCATAATTATCTTTACATGCAAGAAGGAGGTGAGAGTGAAGTACTTACATTTAGCAGGCTACGGGAATCATGTAGCTAGAACAAACCCACGCAGTGATGAAGGTTAGCCTTTTGAGAGCCGGGTTGCAAATGTAATGAAACCTGTCCTTAATATAGTCAATTGCAGTACTTAACCCAGTTCAATATTGTTCATAAAACTCATCTGTTTACTTCATCACGCTAGATATCATTTCCGAAAAGTCATTGTATAACACGTCGGAAAACACGAACACTATACCGGGGTAATTTCACACTGTCATTCGAGATTATAGCTGATATTCTACTGATCCGGAAAAGTCTATTTATGCTTCGGGAACAAGAACACACGCCGGGAATATCACATAGATCATAGCATTTTCTTCTCAGAGATTTATGAGACCATATATTTAGTTTCTCCTACATCATACATTTAATGATTTAGTACGGCTGATCCTCTTTCACAAACCGAGATTTGTTTCGTAACTTTTCTTCTATCTCATACATGTTTGAAAGTCACTAGCGCAATACCCTGCTTTGTCTTTTAACTGTTACATCTTTCTGCTAGTTATCACCAATAAAATGTTCTTTCTGCATCTCAGGAAAACCTGCAAATTTTTCTACTACTTATCACCCACATTCTATCTCTCTCCGTTTTCTTCTTAATTGTTTCGTAACTTTACATAAGCTTCGAGCCAGTAACAAGATAAAACCAAAACCAGTAAAAGCCAGAAGGCCACAAGAGTCTGGAAACTCGAAAGGTTTGAAGAAAATTCTGTGCCCTCCTTTTCAAGAATATGTCACCTTTTTTAACTCCTCGCCTAACTAATCGCCAGAAATTTCTGCCTCATTTCAAATTAATTGGTCAATCACAATCTGCAACAAACTTTTCCCAGTCAATTATAACAGAGCAAAATTAGAGTAGACGCCGAACAACTTTGTCAACAGCATGGCAAAAGTCTCAAGATAATTTCCTCTTCCTGGAAAAACTTGAAATACATCATGCCCCGACAAAATGCTCTCCTACGATGAACAATAAATTTGTCTATATCTTCTATTTGCATGACAGATCAAGTAACCCGTAGCAATAAATGGTGTCTATCTTCGAGTCAAGACTTATTCTAAAATAGCTGCCGCCTACAATAGAAACAATCTTAACATTCCCTTCAAAACATCCAAATCATCGCCATAAGAAGTCTTTATTAAAATGCCGTTCCTGCAGACCGCGCAGTGGCCAGGTTGTCATTAAAGAAAAGGAAAGCAATCTCACTATCTCTACAGCAAACACACAAAACGAAAAGGGTTCTTATTTTTTGCCTGTTATCTAGTAATTTCGAAACCTGTGTCGCCACTTCCTGTCCAGGAATCTCAGTTAGGAAAAATCCCTGAAACGTGAATTTCCGCATAACACATTTTCTATCTGGATGATAAAATGGTGAGAAATTCTTCCGGAGTTTCAAATTCTATCTGCGAGTTTATTTCAAACTGCGATAGAAAAAGTTAAGTAATCCTACATTTTTTTTAATTCGCATTTATCTTTTTAGAGATAAGTTGCTTCAAAAGGCTTACATTAGTAATAAGATCTTTAGGCTGATGAATTCTAAGTATGACGAATTATTATAGTAGACTTTTATACGAAGTATGACATTTTTAATGTGCACTACCTCAGACGATTTCATGATCAGAGCAATAACTGTTAAAGCTTTTTCTCTTTGGAGAGCCATTTCTCAAATTCAGCTTGGTTAGCTTTCGAAGTTTCTGGCTTCATTAATTGCCCACTCGCGACATTCCTGAAGTTCTGACTATATTAAAACTATTTTCGCTTAGAAATGCCATATTTCAAAGTTAGTGTTATACAGTTTCTCAATTTGGATAATCGGGTTCATCATTTGCATTAATTGCGTACAATGTAAGTGAAACCAAGGAAAAAAGAGTAATTTCCTTTACCGTGTTTTACACGAAAAAAAAGCAGATACTTGACATGCTGCTTAGACATATATCTCCAGTGCACTCCTCAGCCTCTGAGAAACTGGGCTTAATAACCTGTTGTTGGCTTCATAGTAAATGCAGTCCTTGATAATTTGCTAGATTTTTGCTCCTATTTTAGTCTATATTCCATGTTAGGATTTCGTGCATCATATTATTACAACTCGCTGGAGAGAATTACGGCTATTGGTAGCGTTGATAACCAGAACGACACGCTGTCTTCACGCACTTCTTGGTCTCAACCGCGGGATTATACAGCGTTAAAAGTTTCACTTCATCAGCACTGAGCAGTCGCAAGGGGAAATGAGAAAACACTTCTAAAACTGTACGTCATTTTTTCTATTAAAGTGTCATATTTTTATTTAAATGTATCCTTAGTATTTTGAAAATTATATTTAAAACGTATAAAACATATATTTAAATAACTTGAGGGAAAGCCCAGTTCTGGGTGAAATTTATCTCATTTTTTGAATTATAAGATGTTATGTTTAATTCATGTTTTAACAATGTTTCCTATACAGTTCATTCCACTTCATGAAACTTAAAAGCCAAATTCACATAGCCCTCTACTAAGGTAGTGTAGAAACCTATTAGAAAGCCTTATGCTTTCTAATGGGTTTATTATATTTTATTTTAGGACAATGGATGAATGAAAGATGTATGCATAGAAGAATAATTAAAAAAAGGAGCAAATTGAAGAGATTGTAAGGTTTATCCTAAGTTTATAAATAGTTATTTTAAGTTTTGTATCTTTCTTATGTTATTCTAATTTCAGCTTACAATTTCCTGCTAGAATGTAAATTCAGAAACGCAGTTAATGCAAATGAGAAAGAGTACTATTTAAGTCGTGACTTCATCGACTTCAACAGAGAGAATCTGATTGCCTGACTAGCGCGCCTTTGCCTTTTGACTACGTCTCTCTGAGCTATTGCTACGCTCGGCCATACCTTAGGTCCTTGCTTGCTTTCACCGATTTAATTAATACTTAGCGGCCAATTAGTTAGATCTCTGATAGCTTCGACTATACCTTTCAAATAGCTTAGTTAAGCTAGTTTTAGTTTAATTATTATTATTTTAAGCTCGAGTGGAGGCTTTGTGTAAAGTTCCAAGTAGGAACTGACTGTAAATATACTGAAAAATAAAGGGTTGTGAACACTCCTTAAGTCTTACGCGTTTGTTCGCACACTTAAGGGATTATTCGTTTGTCAGTGTTCATAGGGTTCTAAGTTAGAACTTTAGGATCAAATAGTTAAACCACACAAGGTTAATGCTACTCTTTCAAGAGTAGAAACGTTAATGCTACTCTTTCAAGAGTAGAAAAGTTAATGCTACGCTTTCAAGAGTAGAAAAGGTTAATGCCACACTTTAAAATCCTAAATAATATAATATTCGTAGAAGAATTTTAGAAAAGAAGCTAAAGAGTGTAGAACTAGCTACTCGAGGGCCCGTGTACTCTATTTTCAATGGATCAAGAAAGTAACATTTTTCTGTCAATTAAAACTGCAAGAAGAGCTGACTTTCCTGTTTCAAAATGAGCATTATGTAACATAGATTATAAAAGGAGGTTACATTTTCAAGAAGACATAACATTTCATAAAGAAAATAGATATGTGCGAACATAAGTGAAGAATTTTTAAAAGGCCCTTCTGTTATCAGGATACAGCGAGGCGAAAGTGTTAAGACTTTAACTACATAAGACTGCTCAAGTTTAACTACAACAAAGAAGTGTTAGAAGAAAGATAATTTTTTTAGGGTGGCACTTATTTAAAATGCAACATACTCGAGGATGTTTCATGTAATTCATGGAAAGTTTTCAACTGTAAAGCGTTTGTTTTCATTTCAAATGTCAAGTTTCAGCAGGGTCGTGCTGATTGACTGTTCTTTAAATAACTTATGGTACTGGCAAATGTACATCAACAAAGGTGGTTTAAAGTTAAGTAAACTTGAAACTGAGAGAAACATTCGTAAACTTTAACTGTTAGATGTGTTGTGATTTTGTATTTCTGAAAAGAAGAAGCAGTTGAGCTTCTTCAAAGAGAGCGTAAGAAAGATGGATTGTTAAACGACTGAAGTTAATCAACTATGCAAGAAAGACCAAGTGAGCCTTTTGAGAATCAAGTGCATCTAGTGCCACAGAACGCTATACTAGATCATAATAGAATGTATCATTTCCTTTCAAGAAAACTGTTTTCCAACAAAAGGTGAAAACTGATACAAAAATAAGCTTCTTTGTGATTTCTCATTAAATGTTTCAGTACTATGAAAAGATGTATGTGTTGAAAATATTAAAATGCATGGAAAAACAACAGGAAAACTGCAAAACAAAACAAAAAGCTGTAAAGAGAGAAAAAGAAAGAATTAGAAATGTTTCGTCTGATTTTTTATGTGTGTGTGTCACATTGAAGAATTAACTTTCGGAAGGATTCGATCTTTTTGAAGGTTTCGGAAGGATTCCATTCATTGAGGGCTGAAACTGATAAGACGAGAGATTCTAATCTAGAAACATCTGAAGTGCAGAAAGGATTACTTGTACTAGTATCCTTCTACTAAAGGAAAAGAAACGTACAAATAATATGCGTGAAAGTCAGGAAATAAAGTATTTACTTTATAGCCTGCTCATAACAGCCTACTCTCTGTATATTATATCTCTAATAATAACAGCCTGTTCTCTGTGTATTATATCTCCAAGAAAAGTTGTAGTTTTGTCACCAATTTACGCTAAAATTTCTTTAATAGAAAACTACTTATTACGACAATCCTTTTGCTTTCATCTCTTAATACGTGCTTGCATTCCAGTCATTTGGGTTTTAAAATTTTAAGGCAAGTTGGTTCATTTTTGGTTACTAGTTTGATTTTTTAAATTTCTTTTTTACTACAGTTTTTAACTTTAATTTTATGGATTATTACTTTTAATCTTCTTAAGATTTTTTAAAATTTGCTCTTGAATCTACTTTTGTATTTGAAATGAAAAGAGAGTGTAGGGGATATGTCTTCTAAAGTAAGCGTCTCGTCAGATTAATAAGTAAGATGAAACACTCTCTCTTATTTTAGTTACTGTTAATTGATGTTAGATTGTTTTATCCCCTTGATAAATCGATTAATCTGCTATCAATAACAATAACTGGTTTTTCAATACTTAAAAAGTTTACTTTTGATTTTGGCATTTTTGCGATTTAGTTTTTCCTTAAATGTGTTTAAGCAAGGAGGATTAAATTCTATAATTTGTTTTAAATTCTGAAAAATACCTTTTCAATAATGTTTATTATATTATATTCGTCATATATATTCGTCATTTCCGAGAAAAGTATGAGCGATAGCAATTATGGAAATGGCGGGATATTTCACTTGAAAATAAACTAAAAACAAAGATTAATTATGCGTAATATCTGTAATACCAAACCAATGGCTTATAGCCTATGTTTCACCATAACTTACCATCGCTTTTTGATGGAAAAAATTGGCTTTGTATATATTCGTCATATATATTCGTCATTTCCGAGAAAAGTATGAGCGATAGCAATTATGGAAATGGCGGGATATTTCACTTGAAAATAAACTAAAAACAAAGATTAATTATGCGTAATATCTGTAATACCAAACCAATGGCTTATAGCCTATGTTTCACCATAACTTACCATCGCTTTTTGATGGAAAAAATTGGCTTTGTATTCGAAATGCCTCAAATTATACATTATGGTCAAACTATGCATTAATGTTACATTATGGTCGCCTCAAAAACACTCAAGAGTGCATCAGAGTCAACCGCTATTGCACATGTGAGAAGTGGATAGACAACTACAAAACCATGCTCTAGCTAGGATTCGAGTAAGGGGCCAACAACGTGACATCTGCAATCGCTAGCCACTGTACCGAACAGTAAAGTTCAGAATATTTACTATGCAATATTAAAATAAAAGTTCTTTTATTTCACCACATACCTGTTAATTGCTTAGATACAATTTTACGGCTTTGTTTTCCTGAGATTAATCATTGAAACACAACTAAAAGTTAGACGTTAATTTTTTCTAAGTTATACATTACTGAGATTATAAAGATTACCGAGAAACTATATTTAATATTTCAGAAAAGAAAGCATTCATATAAATGTAATGTACAACGTTCGAACAAAGAAATGTTGGAAAGCGTGATGTTCTTTTAAGAAATGATCACGTAAATCATATAGAAAAGAAATATATTTTTCATGTTTCGCTTACTATGAGAATGTTATGTAGAAATGTGGCTGCGAATTTTAATTTAAAAGGAAATCTAAATCCATTAAATAAGTAAAATGTAATGAAATTTAATGTAAGAAAAATTTCTTGAGTTGTGTTCTTACATATAGGTAATAAGTAGTAACTAAAAATTAATAAATTATCCTGAATATACTTTGTTCGTTTTGTGTGAAATCTTCAGATTTTACACGGTCGTTTACTGCGTCCATTCTGTCCTCCCTCTTATAGTTCCTAGTTGCTCTGTTATGCCGATAATATCGTGTTACCTCACGACACTTTCCGGCTGTTTGAAATAAGGTCTGTATGAACGCTTGACGATGAAGGTTTATCATGTAAGCCTAAGTTGGGTGCGGATTGGAGGTGCAAGGGAGAAGGAGTGACCGGTTATCACGTTGCAGTAGCAGTCTCTGATATAAGCGCTTGGAAGTACATCCTGAGTTGAAGTTAATGCAAAATATACAGCATATAATTTTGAAAAACACAGTAAAGTATAAATAAAATAGAAAAACATTAAAAAAATTTGTAGAGCCAAATCAATTTCCTAAATGAAATCTCAGTAGTAAGCTGGAACATTTTATGATATCGCTAGCCACTGTACCGAACAGTACATTTTGTTTGTACGCACAAAATGTATAATGTACCGAACAGTGTACATTTTGTGCGCCATTAACATCATGGAAGTTAATACTTTACAGAAAAGACAGAACGTACATATATAGTAAAAACAGTCAAATACATTCATGTGACTTACCAAAATGCTTAGAAAATTTAGTTCCGGATTACAGAGATAATTTTTACACTCACAACTGGAAATATCGTTCAGAAAAATTATCACCGGTGCAAGAAGTAATACATATTTTGCAGGTCTCTGATTGGTTGAGCAAACTGAGAGTGCAGTCCCTATAGCTCCGGGTGTAAGTTATGCAATGTTATGTACACGGTGAAGACTCATAAAAAACTTGAAAATTACGCAGGTAGGCCAGGACTGCGTATACATTAGTATATTAAATAGAGAGTTCTGAGCGTGATGAAACATTTATGTTGTAAAGGGTCACAAGTTTCGATCTTCATTGATGAATTCGTAGTGAAACGTACTAAAAGTGTGATAAAAAGTCACAGTTCATGGGACGTTCAAAGAGATGAGTATTCGTTTTATCTGTAGATAAGGTTTATAATATATTCGATTTTTAGATTCCTTGTGTATTCTGCTATTACTAGCCGGGGCACGGCCTCGAAAGAAATATTTCTCAGAACCTCCATTTCCATGAACCTTAAATAGCCGGGTTACCATCTTCACTTGGTAAAAGACTTGAAAGCCAAACGGTAATAAATTATCCTTCAGACTGGCGAAGGAGACGCTTGTTTTCAAATTTCGTGTTGTATCTTGTATTGCTCAAATTCTTTCATTTTAAACTTGTTTGTTATTTATGGAAGATAACAGAAGTGGTGGTTAAACTCACATCAAAGTGATAATCAAGGTGGAGGAAAACATAAACACACATCAAAGTGATAATCAATTATGCACTTATGTCTTAAATGATCAAATGTTTTATAAATGCATAGCTGTTAAATTTCTTGTTATTCATAAGCCATGCTTATACTATGTAAATCATACATAGGATATAATCATGTATTATCCCCAAAACAAAACGTGTACACTCTCGTTACTATTCTCATGAATTATTTTTCAACTACGTATTCCATAACCAGAACTCATGAGTACAGTTGCTGCCAGTTACGTGATCATTAAATGAATTAGAAGTGACTTCAAATAAACGTTTTGGCAAAGTTCCTTTTTGCATTCATATATGCATATAAATAAATACACATCTAATGAATCATGTATTTTACATATGCCGAAAGAGAGAGAGAGAGATGCGATGGTTTAGAAGTTGTTGATGGATATTTATTAGTATTAATGCAATGAATAAGATTTATATTAATGAATGTGTATACAAATGTTTTTCATCGTGCATAATAATAAATCCATAAATTCCGAATGTTTCAACATGTAGCATTTGCAATAAAAGTATAGTTTCTAATGTATTTATAATCTAAAAAGTATTTTATTAATAACATGATAATAATAGTATGCAAATTTAATGAGTTTTCTCATTATTACATATGCTATGCTTTCCTTTTTATGCACCTTTTATGTTGTTTACAGTATGTCGCTGACTATGCTACACGCAATTTAAATTAGAAATATTTGATAAAAAAGGAAAGTCCCTCATATATAAACAGAATTTAAAATATTAATCACCTTAAATGTAGTAAAAGCAAATTCTATTAATATATAACAGTGATAATATTTTTACACGGTGCGCTGTGGGTCATGTGCTATAGTGGTATGAAACATTAACAAATTTGGCAAAATTTTGGAGACGAAAAATTTGTAAACAAATCATGAAGTACAAGAAAAACACAGCATACAAATATATTTTTTTCGTATTTATTCAATAAAATCGGCTTCCGTTTATATCCTCCACGACGTCAAACTACACCCATCGCCATATTGGAAATTACCGTGACTTTTCAGAAGCAGAACTTTTGTCTAGTTGCTTAATTTTTACGCAAGACAGACTACCGAAACACTCCAACTGGAACATTTTCGGCAAAGTTCCAAAATGCCCGCTTAGCCGGGACGTTGTTTCGTAGGCTAGACGGAACATCTTCTCCAGTCTTGTTGTTTTTTTCTTAGAACCCTCTCGTTTAAACCAATGCTTCCAGAATCTCGTTTCTCAGAAATGTCCCGCCTAGCTGCGACCATCGCCAGGTGTGATAGGGGTTTAATGAAGTAATGGGCACTATTCGAGAATTGAAAACTTTCGACTGTATTTGAAGTTGATTGATGTCGTGATCCGTAGCCGCAGCCCAAGCTGGAGATGCATATCTGAGTATAGGTCTGATAACTGCTAGAATGTCTTCTTTTTGCGGCGATTAAGTTTAAAATACTTTCCGATTAAAGGCAGGAGACAACGAATTAAAAGTTAAGCTTTCTTCTTAATATACTTGATATAGTCTGTACAGGTTAATTTCCCGTTTAAAATGATACCAAGATATTTAGTATTCTAGTGTTCTTGACAAAAGGAATAATTTCATAAATATTTTCAGATTTTTCTTGATTGGATGAGACGTTTTGGGTAAAGTATAAAATGAGAGGAGATTGTAGGGTAGCGAAATGGAAACGTAAACTTGTAATGTAACACTTCATAAGATCTTTAGGGGGAAATAAATAGAAGTCTGAAACATGTTGATCTGATCTTGCATTAACTTTATTATTTTCGATTAACTAAATAATTGCTCTATTCTTTGTTGATTATTCAATATTTTAATATCAATGGGAAAATTTTATTTTACAAATGCCAACCATTAGCGCTTAAGCCATTAGTTCACGGGCTGTCCAGTACATTTTAACAATGTTCTCATACCGAGAAAATGTAATAAAATTATTTAAATGTTCAAAAATCATAGGCTGATTGGAGTCATGCAAAATACAGTTTGGGGAATCTTGGAGAGGTGGATTCCCCAAACTGTATTTTGCATGACTCCAATCAGCCTATGATTTTTGAACATTTAAATAATTTTATTACATTTAAATAATTTATTACATTTTCTCCAATTCTGTAGAGGTGGTCTCACAAACGGTCATGTCTGGTCAGACGTCTAAGTAGAGCTACAAACTGTCGTTCTTGGAAAACTGGGAATTATTAAAGGTCAGTGGGAAAATTAAAAATCTATGTTTTGCAAAATTTAATTACATTCTTTTAAAATTTTATTTATATACCTATGTTACTAAAAGTCCAATAACAATTTGAAGAATAAAACAAATAAATTAATAAAACTTAAAACCCATTTAAAAAACAGATATAATTAATCAAGGATTTCAAAATTTTAACTTACGAAAACTTGTTATTAATTGTTAAAAGGTCTAACATATTTCGAAATACAAGCAAATAAAGAAATCCTTATTTGTTAAGATCTCAGTAAGCTTAATCACTGCTTAATATTGATCAATGATTAAGTTTATTGAAATTTTAACAGCTGATGTAATTGACTTATTAAAAATTAATGAGTTCACTTTCCTTGCTTATTCGTAATTAATTATTCACTATTACATGTATAGTTGGTTAATTTCAGTTGAGTTTTTTTTAGGTCTTTCTGAGGAATCCAAGCAGCTTTCATGAGTTAAAAAATTAGTTCGCATGCATGAATTGACACTATAGCCGACAGCAGATAAAATGCAACTTTGGTCAAGTGCCATATTTAATATGAAATGTTAGTATTATCGCACTTTGCAAGCATCTTTTAAATTCTTTCAAAGTAGTGTGTCAGTGAGATTTACATCTGGCTGTTAATTTTATGTAACATTTATAGTTTATCCCAATTGTCTTATTACTTACACATTTAAAAGCATAAATTATTTTGCAGGTGAAAAAGTATGCATATACTCCTGCAGATAGTTAATTATTCAAAACCTTATTTTGATACTACTACACTTTCGATTCTAAACAAAATAGTACTGAAATAAAACAAGAAATATAAGTTACTTAAGTTATATCAGAATGGAAAAACATTGCTTCAGTACTACAGCCTTGTACAAATAGACACGAAATATATTCGGATGTAAATGTTAAGTGCTACTTCGTAGTTATCTGTCAAGTAGGATGAACGTATTCTATTTTCTTAACTACCTAACGAAGGAATGCATTCATTAAATAGTACTTAAAGAAAGGGAAGCGATTGAAAGAAGACCCAGCCTATTCAAACATGAATAGTATTTGATTATGATACTTAATCACGTAGAAGCGTGGTTTTACATTTTCTTTATTTAATATGAAGATGTCCTAAATTTACTAGAAATGCAGTTATAGATTCCAGGAAGAATCACTGCTGATGCAAAATACATTTTTATTAATATTTCAGATTTATTTTAAGAGCGAAAATGTACATAAATATAACCAATGTAGAATATTTAGAAATTTAGACAAGTATTAAAAATGGAAAACATTAATTTCTCTCAGTCAGTACAATCACGAAAGACAGACTTTAATATTTTATGTTATTGCAGATAATTTCACAAGACATCAAATGATGTTTATTGTTCTCTTCTTGAATTTTAAGGTTAGTTTCTGATTTGTTTGTGTGTTTGAAATCTTTTGCAAAGTACTGACAATAATCTATGTGTGTTTCTCGTGCGAAGAATGTATAACTATTAGTAGAAATATCATCAATTCTATTTTAAATATTTTAGCCTTTCGTTCTATTTCGGATAACCTTTTTATTTTTTACGTTCCCATCATAAATAAAATAAAATTCATATTATACCCATGTAACCTTTTTCACTTCGTATGAATTTCAAAGTGCTTGCACTTCAGATAAGTCGTAACTACGTAATTTAGTTGTAAACTTTCTTTCATCTAAATAATATATTAATATCTTGAGAACATTATTTTATTTATTTATTTTAGATTTGACGTAGTTGCTGGTGCAGTAAAAGAACGAAAATAATGATATGTATATCTATGGCATGTTTTAAATGCGTCATGAATGGATAGAATATTTAGGATTACGGAATCCAGTAATTTTAACATCTTTCGATATTCGTCATGGCTTAGAAGACCGTAGTGGCCATGGCTGAGTGCACAGGCATGATGACGCATTTAACATAACTGAGCTTGAAGTATCACAATCTTTATATTTACGCATACTAGATCATTTTTCTGTAGATAATTTTTAAATCATAGTTCAATACAACAATTTCCATGTATACGGTTTTAAAGTACAAAGTCATCTTAAGGACGAAAGCAGCAGCAGCGTGGATGAGAATCATTTTTCCAGCAGTACAGCTTAGGCCAAAGAGTAAACACAGCACTCATCACGTTGCCGAAATGGATGACACACGGCATTAAAATTAAATCACTTTTCTAATTTTTTCTTCTGCAGTCACTGGAAAACAACCTGCACACATCCGTCGACTTTTAAAACTGTACTGAGTTTTACTGTGTATTCGCAATCCGGGTACTTTACAAACTGCAATCTCGATGGCAGAGTGGCAGGAGAAGAGGAAGATGTTAAAATCAAACTAAGTTCAACCAATTATCATCTTTATTTCCAGATTTCCAGGCACACTAGAATAATTCCTCATAGGCAATATACTCTTTAATCATAACATATATAAAATTCACACAGGTTAATGGGGTAAACATCATTTTAGACGGAGAGCTCTTTTCAAGTAGCGTTATATAACGTAAGAAGATCTCGAATTTGGGAGACCAGATGAATTTAGGGGAAGAGCATAAAATCTAGAATCGTTAATTTTGAGATCGCGAATTATTTTTAAAGCAGCCATCGTGTTTTGTTATATATATATATATATATAAATTCAACATAAAAGTAATTAAAAGTAAATTAATAAGCCCAAGATTTGCTCTAAAGCTGCAAAGTAATAAAACAATAATTTACAATAAATCATAATAAGTAAAACTTTCCATACAACATCTCCAAGGAACAGAAATTCAATTTAAAATCATCATCAAAAAGGAACTGTCAGAATTTTAAAAAAGAATTTATGGAAAGTGTTTCTTATTTGTAATTTATTGTGAATTATTGCTTTATATATATATATATCAAAGATTGAAGTAACTATATTAATTAATCGTAATGAATTGCCTAATACGTACTTGCGCATTTTTAAAGTTTTCATTTTCAGCTTTCTCATGATTCATATTTTGTGTTTCATTTTACCAAAAATTTTCAGTATTGATTTTTAAATCCTTATAAGTTGCTTTATTGAACTAAAATTTTACTACCTTTCTCAAGCGAGAAAATATACTCAATAATCTATTAGTAAATAAATTATATACAAATATATATATATATGTATTGGGGTTTATTTTGTTGGTGTTTTATTTTGTAGAAAACGAATAAATAAATATATATTATGCTGTTCCTTTTTGTAAGGCAAACAATAAAATGTAAAATATTTGCAGACTTTGTTTACTTTTCGAGCCTTAATGATGTAAAAGATATTTAGACCAAATTTCAAGAAGACATATTTAGGAATTAACGTTTTTTTTTACTTTGATCAGTTTTGTAAATGTAGGCAAAAAATACAAATGTTCAATATTAATTACTTTTATTGGAAAAACTAGAAACCACGAACTTAAAATAATTTTAAAACTAGACACTGAGATTAATAGGCAGTATGATAGGTAAAACATTTATTATATTAATCAATTTTGATAGATGCAATTCTTTATTTTGCTCGCTTCGAAAACTTTTCTGTGATGTTCAACAAACCTCAACAACAATTGCTTTTGTTGTTCGTCCTTGACCAATTTGTTAAACTTTTTTATCATAGCAATTCCTCTTTCTGAGGTATCATTGTCCACCTTAAGAGCATTTACATGGCATTTTAGAGAATCCCTCCAGTATTTTGTTACGCCGTAGATCATAAACAATTCAAAGAACGTCTTTGTTCTGTTAGCAAAAAAATGGCTTAGATCTTTTCCTTCAAAAGACAGGTTTTATCCTCTAACTGTTTCATTTTCGTTTTCTTTGCATGTTTTCCAAATTTTGAGTCATATTTTCCTTATAATTCTGAGTAATACGCTCGTCCAAAAAAGCCAATCCTATGTTTGTTTCTGACAGATACCAAGGATGTCTCTTTCCAGCTGTCAGAGCACGTTTTTGACGTCTGCATCTAGGTAAGTGCTCAGAAGTTGTAGCATATCAAAAACATTATTTGGAGGCCATCGAGCTTTGGAACATTTGACAGTTGCCTCCTGCCAAAAGCGAACATATATGAAGCTGACAAAATGTGCAACTTTTCTCATTCCTTTCAGTTCTCGTTCTCATTGATGAATATTCAAGTGTTTAGTGAAGAGAACAATTTTATGTGCATATATTGCCTTTACCATCCACCTTGCTGATGCAGAGTTCCTGGGATCCTGAAAAGGAAATCGTTTTGAGACCAACTTCTTAGGTACAGAAGTTAGAGTTGTAACAACTCTTTGTAGTCTTTTCTTGGACGACTTTCATCTTTTCGGACATTGCGGATTCAGTTAACAATTTTCTCCTGTTGCTCTTAAAGAAAATGTTGAACGGGACATTTTTCATCCAGTATTATCGTATAAGACATCTTATGGAGTGAAACCCACGGACTTTGGAACTTCTATCGGCAACCAGATGAATGTTCGTTCGAATTCCCTTTCAGTTCTTGTACATTCTTCGGATAAACCCTGCATTGATGCTTGAATATCAAAAGACATACCGATGATATTTTCACATAACCCACTTCGATTATGGCCCACTTAAAAATAAAGTACTTACTTGTCGAATAGAGAACTATTATTGGTCTCAAGTAGATGTGAGTGTCTGATCAAAAGATTTTAATCTAGCACTTGAACGTCATTTTTAATTTGCTGGAGACGAAAACTCGGCCTCTTAGTCAATAGGTGCTGATGAAGATGGACATGAGACTTCCAATATAACTATCTTATTGATTTCAGCGATAGCTTTGTAATATTTGTTATTCTTATATGAGTTATTTTTGTCTTCTTTTGTACCCTTCGTTTTTATTTTCGAGGCGAAAACCTCATGGATGAATTCATACAATCGTGACCTAAGACATCTTTTTCTTTGTGACCTAACCTTTATCTTCGTGACCTAAGAAATGTTTTATCTTCTTGTGATACGCTAGTCACATCCATCACATTCTGCCGGAAAATATCAAATAACTCGTCAAGATCACCTTTCTAAATCTGCCTTTTCACATTTGCTTTATCCGTGTTTCTTGATTTCTTTTTATACAGATTTTGATATTCTTTGTACACATTCTATGCACATGGATATTATTCTCCGTTTTACCAGGGATATTTGATTTCCCGCACACTGTCTGTAGTTTAGAATTGATAGATTCCGCAGCATCTGAAAGTGTTTCTTTCACTTCCTTATGATAGTAAACAAAAAATGTTGATCCTTTGAAGGTAGCAGAGCTCCTAAAAACTCACCACTAGGCACCTTTTGTAGCAGCCAAATTCCTCTTTTGCATCCAATTTTAAAGTTCAGTTACCTGCAAAAGACGAAAGAAATACGTGAGAAGCCCATTAGTGTAGCTAAGTAAAACTGAAATTAAAGTTATTAAGCTAAAAGCGGCTGTCGCTGAACTAGAAAGTAGTTGTTCTTAAAAGAGGATAGCCTAGTATTAAATACAAAAATTTATGAAATATAATGCAGGATATTAAAGGAATTCAGTCACGCAAATAGAAATAAGAGCATAAAAATTGGAAATAAGGATATAAATTATAATATATATTATTATGATTTATTTATTACTTGTTTCCATTCTATAATCGGCCATCAGAAACTAACAAACGCAGTAGTAATTCACGTAAGATTTGGTTTTTGAAATTCGATTAGGCAGAATGTATTGGAACTGCATTCTTGCGGACTGTTCCTACATGTAAAGCGAACAGGAGATAAATTAGCTATCAAGAATCCTGTGCAAAGACAAGAAGATTGTTGATTTCTTTGATCTGGCTTTCTATCTCTCTGCCTAATTTACATAAACGTCAGAGTTAACACATAAAACTCTGGATGTTAGCAGCGTTGCTTTGTTGCAAGGTAAACTTTTCAGTTTTTGCTCTTTTAAAAAATGTATTGAATCTTTCAATACTTTATTAAACAGAATTAATCTCCGAAGAACTTCTTTGAAAAATCTGAAACCGAGATTATACTGTTATAAGTATTTGTATTTATTTGTTTGTAATTCTTTTGCGCATTATATGTATTTTATGTAGGTTTTGTGTACTTAATTGCATATTTAATTTTACTCATTTATATATTTATTTAGTGTACACTGTAAGGTAATTTTAAGTTCGTTTACTGTAGATTTTCCTCAGTTTTTCTAATCATTTGTTGTCACTTTCTCTGTTTTCGTATGCCTGTCCCACGCATTATTTTGCAAAGTACTTTATACTGAGTAGATTGGCATTGGGCTATAAGAATAACTAAAATGGAGAGACGAGGACATATAGGCAGAAACTTCCCTAACGACCTTCGCGAAAACTTTGGTCACCAGGTTTGGATATTTGGGATGTTTTACCTACTTCATGCTATTTTCGAACATTACAAAAGTGGTTTTTTCTATGTCTTAGGAACAATTTTTTCAAGGGTAGCAGAAGTATTTACGCACCCTTTCGAGTAAAGGTATAAACAAGAAGCAGCATTACAGACGCAGTTCAGAAATGATCCTCGAAAGTACGACCAGTTATAATTTCTTCCCTTAATTTCATCTTATATTTGTTCAAAATGATATCTCTGGCAAGTTTTTCATCTTCCAAATGCATCTTTGCTACGTGCGTGAAATAGGTTATATCCAAGCGTCATGTTGTAAGTAAATTGATTTCAAAGCGAAGAGTTTAGTTCAGAAACAGTTGGATCAACAGATTTACAGTGTTTTACACTATCGTGTATTTTGCTAGGTAGTTCTGTTTTAGTCTTAGCTTTCCGAAGGACATTGTGACTTACGGCATTCATAGCATGCCATTGTTTTCTGTTGCGCAGTTTATAGCTACCTGCAAAAGCTGGTATTCATCTCAAACTAAACAAACCTTCAATATCTTGTTTATTTAGCTTAAGTTTCTGAAGGGATGTCTACAAGCCCACAGCAAGCAATAACAATTATTTTAGCGGTCTTATATTCTAGGTCGAAACAAATTCATTTTACAGATATTCTGTATAAATTACATTGCCAGTAGTTACTAGTTGCTGGTGATTACAGATATTTTCCTAAAGAAGCGGGCTGATAATATTCCACTGCACGAAAACATTTTTAACCATTAACCATAAATACTGCATGTATTACGGGTAAAGTATCTTAACAACGAGATTAGCTCTGAGTAATAATTTTTTAATTAGAGAAGTTACAAAAACAAAACTTTTGAAATGTGAGAGAAGAAATTTTGAAATATGGCATTCCAATGATTAAAAGTTATTACCGGATATGACGATGTATCATCGTCATTTTAAGATGTAGTTTCATTATTCTTGAAGAAACCAGAAATCGTTATTTTACCTATTTGCAGAATATGTGTGAAAATGAATGGTTTATAAGCGCATTTATTGTTTTTTGAGGTAAAATCAGAAACTCAGATCTGGCAGAACTCCAGAAATAAGTATAGAAGGAAAGAAGATTCATTTTATTTAGACTCATAAAGCATTGACTAACCCAAGTTCATTGTTGTAACCCAGTACTGGCTAGAAGACCTGAAAGGATCCTCCCCTTAAGGCACTAGTTTCCGTTTATCGACCCATTAACAGAGTATCAATTCGACTGCAAATTCGATCTGTAAGCAGTTAAAGACAATCTGTATAAATAATAAGCGCAGGTAAACAAAAATGTATCCCTGACTGCAGTTCCATTGGAGCTTCATCTAATGTATCTACACTACTGCTACGGTGGTGAGAGTAGTAAAAGTTCTATTGCTTGACGCAGAAGGTGGAATGTTTGGTCGAAAGGAAGCAGATAACATGTTCCAAGCCTCATCTCTGTCCATTCGACCAGTCACTCAACGCATACATATGCATCAACCGTCTAAACTATAGAATAATGAAAAATTGCTTAAAATTAATATAGAACTCTTCGAAACGGACTTGTCCTTCGATGTGTACCTTGAGCCTTTATTTAACCATACAAGTTTCGAACACATCGAAGAGAATTTAGTTTTTGCTTTCTGAGATCAAATTCTGCTAATCGCAAATAGATAGTCGTTTTCAGGTGACAATATGTAAAGGTTTTATCTTCTATATCATAAAAGTGCATTTCGTGATACTGCGGTAAATTAATCATTTAAAAGCCATTTTATTTAGTTTTCCTAACTAATTAATCTTAACTTGTTTTGCAACAAGCGTTATTTGACTTCATGAGTGTCATAAGTAAAACAGGTTTCTATTACTCCTTAAACGACTGAAAATAAAATTTCTAATCCTAGTTCTTGCCGTCTTATTATCTGTCCACAAAATAAAGTCTAACGGGTAAGATGAAGGCTTAACAAAATAATAATAATAAAAAACTATATACACATTCCCGTTTTTTAATATTTGGTTTAAACATTATTTTAAAGTTTTGTGTTGAAAATATTTAACTTTCTAAGATAACTGCTTTTTTATTGATTTTTATTTTTGCACAGTAAGTTAATTTTATTTATTAATTAACCGAGTTTTCTTCTTACAAAGTGTTTAATTTTTTCCTGTTTAGAATGATAGTGTATTACTATACATGGTAAAGAGCTGACCTCTTCTTCAATTACATCGAAACAGTTATTTTTGCTTCATGAATCTTGAAAAATTAGACAGCATTCGACAAGTTATCCAATCTTAAAATGAATTGTTTTTGTGATTCTTCAAAGAAGGAAAACAAATAATTTAAACATTTAAATTTGATTTTTTTAGCATTCATTTTTACTTCGTACTATTTCACTGTAGAATAAATCATTTTGAAACCTTTGTGACTAAACAGTCAGAGTGAAATTGTAATAAAGCTTTTAAAATGGCAACTTTTCAGGATGTGGTGATCAAATTTGTAGGAGGAAAAATAAAAATGTTTTTAAAATGATGGAAAATTAAAACATTCATTATTTCTGTTTTATTTCTAAATTACCATTTTATTCTAAGAATCTCTTCTGAGGTTTTACCTGAACAAGTACAGAGAATAAATTAAAATGTGTGAAGTTATTAGATGTATAACGTAGATCAATAAATTGGATGGAAGTGAATAAGTATTTAAATGATAAGAGAGAAAAGTCAGTACAGAAATAAGGAGAAAACAAAAGAATATAAAAAAGTAATTTCAGTTTTAATTTGCCAACACGTATACTCACCTAAAATTTGTTTTTCATTTCTAAATTTTCATGTTTTTGAGTAGAGTCCTCTTATTTTAGTTTATGTAAATTCATTTTTAGCTAGATAAAGTTTGAGAGCACCTGATTTTCAGTTAGAACTTATAAAATATAATTAAGCATCATTCATACACTATTTCATTTATTAATTCGTTACCAAGCGTTTATTAATGCTACTTAATTTCGTTTATCCATGTGAAACAAAACTTTTATATTTAAAAGTACGGTGTTCCTAATAAATATATAATTAAAAATTATGATAAAATATTTTACCGACTAAGTTTAAAATTATTTGTTTTAAATTAAGTACAGGCAATAATTGCTAAATTCGTAACAGTTATGGTATTTAATTATTAATTCGTCTTGATAAATTAGAGCTTTATAACTGAAACTTAATAACCTAAGTAAAATAAATCTATGTTATATATGTGTGATTATGTATCTAGTTAACATCATTTATATATAATATAACAAAATGTTTACATTACTCTGCATCTTTTTATGCAAATTTCTACCATTCGTACCTCCTTGCACTATTTAAAACTGCAGCTTTGTCTCTTGCAGAATATTGGAGCAAATTAAATCTGAAACAAAATAGAGACCTTGTTTACAAATGTAGTTGCCATTTACACTATGGAACCTATTTAATATTTGACATTCATTAAAGTTTTGGATACTTATCAATGGCATTCAATGTTTTCTTTTATGTAATTCCACATACAAGTATATCGAAAAGATGCTATTGAGAATCGTCACTAATTTAAAATCGCTTTAAGCAATGTTTAATAAATGTTACTAGTTTTAGAAAACAGGTTAATTGGAGAAAAAGAGCGTTCTCTGAATATCAGTCAAGTCACGCTAAGCGATAATTAACCGTAACACGGAAAATTTGTGAAATATGCCAATATCTGGAAATGTTCATAGGGAATTCGAAATCTACGTGAATAGTAATTGCTTACTTCTTTATTTATTTTACTTAACTCATTTTTTTTAACTTTGCATATCTTGGATGGAGAGAGCATAGTAATTATGAAAAGTATCAATTAAAAGGTTGGAATGTGCTAGATGAAAAGCTTCAAAATTTGTCATTAAATTCGAATTCAAATGCAGCTTGTTTTATTAAACAAATATACACAGGTACAGAGCAGAAAATTTCAAGTGTACGTCAGTAAGTGTGAGTTTTATATTATTCAACAACAGTAAAAATTTAAAAATTGCTCTTTTGCAAAGAATTTACAAAAAAAATAGTTCTCTTCTTTTACATAGTAGCACACAATTTCCTTTTCTTTTTAAAATTGTATATGCGTGAAATTTTGACTTGAAAAAAGCCCATACATCTCCCTTAAATACTACAAAAGAAAGTCAAATTTTATTATTTATAAAAGAGGAAAATTAAACACAAATTCTTCCTTTTAATTTTATGCTTGAAATGAAAAACAGCGACTGACACTTTTTAAATGGAACACTTTGGCAAACTTTCTAAAAAGTTTTACAAAAACCCTAAAAAGGTAAACAAAGATCACGAGAGTTATGTGATAAAGGCTGATCACGATGGTGGCATCGGTTAGCCAGAAAGCTGAAATCCTTCACGAAGGATGGCTTAGTGAAGGACTTTCTAAGAGCATCAGGTTTATATTTACCATACCGGGAACAAATACAACAATTTCAAAGCACATTAAATGCATTTTATCTTTCAAATACATTTATTACAGTGATGTGTAAGTTTTATTACTTAAAATATAGTTGACTCCAGATTAACTGGGGGGTTAACTAAACGAAACTTATCTAAAAAAAGTCAATTTATTGCGAAACCATGGAAAAATTACGATCATAAGCATCAGAATAAAGCAAAATTTCTGTAGGTAATGCAAAAAGAAGAAATCTCGGTAGATAGCTGGAATAGCGAATGATGTCACAATATTTAGGAACTGTTTTTATTTCTAACAGTTGGTAATTTAATTGTACATAATCGGGACTATACCAACGTTGTTAAATCATGTATTAAAATTAAACCGCTAATTCGTAAAAACAAATTGAATGTACAGCCATTAATCTTCTGCTTTCCATTTACTCCTCTGGAACTACAGGGGTAATATTAGCAGAATATCGTTTTGCTTTTTCGAAGTACATTCGTCTTGTCTAAAATTCGGATTTAATTTACATGATCGAATGAAATTTGTAGGGTTATTATTGTAAAGTAAGTCCTCTCAACTAAAATTCAAATCCATCAGCTTAAATACACTCAACGTTAATATGCATTTTTGCTGAGGAATACGGAGAAGGGAAGTTATAGTGAAGATCAAAATCGTTATAACTGGTTAATAAACATAAAATACGTTACAACGTATTCTACAAATTAAACTGTTTAAAATTATAGATGAAATTTTAATATTACTTTTCGGTTATTTATAATATGCGTTATTGCTCTTCTTTGCGTTTCTAAATGTTTTATCTATTAAAAGGAAACATATTTATGCGAAAATTTCGTCACAAATATTGCTTGGTCGTATCTGCACGCAGCAGTCATAGGCAAATTACAATGGAAAACAAATATGTAGCTAGGCAAAAACTCACAATATTTAATTGCATCAGAACTAGCGTTTCAAAGCATTGTAAACAACCTTTTATTAAATAATCTGCAAAAATAGTCTGATTATAGTACCATAATACAGGTGTTAACAAAACGGATTAATAATTCTCGGTGAACATATTTTCAATCGCTTGGTGACAGCTCATAGGTAACTTCTTTTCTAACACAGTATGAAAATGAAGATTTTGAGAAAAAATTAAGAGGTGGTAAAAAAACAGCGCCGTTAAATTGTTCCTTCTTTATATGCCTGTGCTTCAGGTCTTTTTCTAGCAACACACTGAACATGTTTCCCATTCTTTCCTGGAATATTTTTTCACTTCAGTTGTGAGAGTATACGAGTTTCCTTTCCATGGTTGTAATATTTTTTCTCGTAACACAGGCAAAACTTTAAGCGATGCTGTAAATCCATGCTTGCTTGTAGATCACTGCATTGGAAGTGTTTCATCGATTTTACAAGCTTTCGAAGAAGGGGAAATGCTTTCAAGGCATTCTTTTTCTCAAACACTTTTGAGAATGTTGTTTTTCTCTACATAACTAAATGAATTTTTTTTTACTTTCTAGATTTATTTTTTCAACCTTTGCTTTTTTCAAGCGACCGCTTTGGAATTTCTAAAACCTTACTGTTTTCGTAATAAAAGTGCAGACTCTTGTTGTAAAATTTTAATGCTTGAACTAAAAACATTTTAGTTAGTTTATAGTTCTAACGTAAACGTTAATCTCGAGTTAACTATTAATAACATAATAACGATGGGAAAAATACTCTTTTCAAATCAATCAGAATGCAGTTGATATTTCCAAATTTAATCAAAATCACATTGTATCACTCTGAGAATTTTCATAATAGAACTTAACGTCTCCAAATGAAAATTTAAATGCATTTGACTGAACAAAATTGTACGCATCGATGAGTAACTTTATATTTTTCAAGACCATATAAAAATTGTAATTGTGTGTAGTCACACGTAGTTCGCCTTCTTTCCTTCAACAAAACATTTTAATCAAAATGAGGGAAAAAACGAATAGAAGTAATATATTAGCTTAACCCCCAAGATTTTGTATTCTATAACAATTCAGTTAAATACCCTCGCATTGTTTGCCTAAGTAAGTCGAAATATTTCTAAACAGATAGGTGCTATAACAAGATAGGAATGAAACATGTTTGATACTACATTAAAGGAAAAGAAGAAATGACTTTAGAAATATATTCAGGGGTAATATTCTGCTAATATTAGCCCTGAATATATTTCTAAAGTCTTTTCTTCTTAAGCTACAGAAATGTTGATATATAATTTAGAAATATATCAACATTACTGTAACTTATGTAATAATTAAAGCGAAGTTATTTCTATAAACTTAAAAAAAAATTGTTAAGTGCTTGGAAATAAACGATGAAGAAAGACAATTTAAGCATTGTATCAGCAGTTCTTTATCTTAAGGCATAAATGCTTAATTATTTATCGGGAGATAAATTATGCTCTAATGAGTAAAAACACAAGGGAGTACAAAAGAAATATAAATTTTTAGATATTGCCTTATTCCAAGACTTCGAATTATGCATTTGGTTTTCGATTATTGGTAATTTACAAATATCAGCTGTTCAATCAGAACGGTATTCATTTTCTTTTGCAAGGAAAAATAATCGAATACAAGCATGGTAGAAAAGCAATTCACGATGTTGGAAATGATGAGAAACTCAACCGAAAGTTGGAGATAGAAAAAATTCACGTGTAAAATTACCAAAAATGCAGTAACCTTGATTAACATTCATAACGCAAATTTGTCTTTAAGCTTTTAGGATTTTAATATCCTTTAGGATAACAGTATCCTTTAAAATTAGGATAAAAATATCCTTTAACTTAGGATTTTTAATGAAATTAAAATTTCTCGTTGGCTAAACGGTCGACTGCATTTGGATTTTTCTGTACAACATTACAAGAAGACAGTATTTCTTTGACACAGAGGAGATAGCAAATAGTTCTTAGTGCTTTGCTATAAGTAAATAAGGAATTCTTAAACATAAAGTTATGGGAAAATGATTATATAACATGTGAAATATATTTTCGTGTTTTCTAAAGTTTTAAATGGTCATTTAATCAAACGATTGAACGGAGTATCGAATACTTCGGTTTTAGGTTCTACAAAACAGCATAAAACTTATCATTAAAAATCATCGAACTATTTCAGAAATTATTATTTTTTCTCTTTTTAATTTTTATTTTTAACTTAAAGTTCAGATTCAGTAAATACTTACTTTTTTGAAATTCTGTTCTGCTAGAATTCTTTAAATTATATTACCTGTAAATCGGTTTCTTAGCATGCCCTTAAGTAAACAAGGAAGTTTACTTAAAAGATAATAATGCTTTATGTCAGCCAACTAAATAGACAGCGATTGCATTAAGTGTGCTATCCGTTAATGTATAAGAGTCCATTAAATTGTGATGATTGATTCCATTTTGATGCTTGACAAAAGAATTAACTACTGCAGGAGGTTTGTGTAGCTTTTAATCCTGTTTTGTGTCATAAATACCAGAGAAATGCTATTACAAAGTTTTCCACTGTTGTTATTACAAAATTTGTCTTCCAATACGAAGCTTTTCAGCTGCTATTACCCTAAGCGCTAATTTTTAGTAATTTATAAAAGAGTAATCGTAATTTATAGGTTTCTTTTAGCTTGCTCACTCGTAATAAAATAACAACATTTATTCCGGTTATAGTTGATACGAGTACATTGAACATAAGTCATACAATAGAAAAATTATGATCTTCAGTGAGGTCTTCAAATACAATTCCAAAAATTACATATCTCAATGTTTCACACTTTCGTTTTATAACTTTTCAGCGCACTTGCCTATATAAGAGATTCAAAGTGAATTCAAAAAGCCCAGTAGCACTTTTGCATCGCATATATTCTGCCTACTATTGTCAACTGGGCTTCCGTTCGTATATTACATTAAGGGCTTTAAATGATGACTTTGAATCTGACAATGCTTCAATTTTTCAATGCTCCAGAGATAGGTTTCTGATGTCCAGGGGTTTTACGGTATCATACAGACTTCACACTCAGAGCTTTCCTCAGTTTTTTTATCGTGTTTGCATTTTCGCACTCATGCCATTCTAGAATATGAATCAGCACTTTCATACTTATAACCTTCGAAACATCTTATATTCATATCTTATTCCTATCCTATCCATTCAGCTACTCGATCCTCTATATTTCACTTGGATATCTGAAACTAGATAGCTAACTTGGTGGTGGTACTCAGATAAAATTTTTAGTTTTAGAGATAGTGGCGGAAATATTCTGCAACTATAACAATAGGTAGTAGCTCTTTCCAAGTTGCATTACAATTCCCCAAAAGCTCTGTAAAGTACTAACACGTTTTCGTCTGTCTATTGTGCTTGAAAGATGCACTCATTCCTTCAAATTTCATGTGTAGCATCTCTAACTCAGATGAAGGTATATTAAAAATGACGATAAACTATTTGAGAATGGATTTCACTGAATCCTTAAGTAAATTAATAATTTCTGACACTGATTATTCCCAGGACAGAGATCACATCTTCTACGGGAATTTTATGGCAAAGGTTGCTAATTTTCTTTTACGTTAATGCTTAGTTAAGCGAAATAAGCTTGGTATGATACATCTCGCAGACCGTCTAATTACACGATAGAATGGCATGAAGCATTAGTTTCAAAGACATCATCTTAAACTACCATAATCACTATCCTGTAACAAATATACAGTTTCTCTCTCGATATTCTGATCAGTTTCTAACTACCAGTAACCACTATTCAAATCAAGTTAATAATATTTTATTTCGTTCTTTAAAAAATATACGCAAATGTTTACTTCTCGTACAAAATGTATAACATAACATTTATTCCAATCCTATATACTTGCACTCTAAGCCAATATTCACAAATATTAAAATTTAAGCAATGCATTAAAAATTATAGCATATTTTTAAGTCAGAAGAAATTTTAAGAATGAATAGTAACGTAAAAACAAAAATAACGTTCGATGTGTAGATTTTATATGCTTTCTGAATATTATTTAACATATTTTATAATATTTAGTGGAGAGCGATTCTCTACAAATGAGATTTAAATATTTTTCTATTTGTCATAGGAGTAAGAGCCATACTGGAAAAATGAATATGAATTTCTACTAATGAATCCGAATATAAATCCACAGATTAATTAATTAATCATTAGTAAAGTTGTAAGGTTTATTATACGTTTTCTAACAGTTATTTTAAGTTTCGTATCTTTCCTATCTTATTTTAATTTCAGCTTACAATTTCCTGCCAGAATGTGAATTCAGAAACGCAGATAATGCAAATGAGAATGAGTACTATTTAAGTCGTGACTTAACCGACTTTAACAGAGAGAGTCTGATTTCCTGACTAGCGCGCGTTTGCCTTCTGTCTACATCTGTCTTAGCTATTATTACGCTTGGCCATATCTTAGGCCCTTGCTAGGCTTCGCCGATTTAATAAATACTTAGAAGCCAACTAGTTAGATTCTGATAGCTTCGGCTATATTTTTAAGAGCTTTAGTTAAGCTAGTTTTAGTTCAAATTATTAGTATTTAAGTTCAAGGCCGAGTGGCGACTTTATGTAAAGTTCCAAGTCGGAACTGAATTGTAAATATATTGAGTAATAAAGTGTTTTAAACCCTCCTTAAGTCTCACGTATTCTGTTCACACACTTAAGCGATTATTCGCTTGTAAAGTGTTCGTGGGGTTCGAAGATAGAACTTCAGATGTAAAGAGATAAACCCCACAAAGTTAATATTTCAGTATTAAGTATTTTGGTAGAAATAAAAATATAATTTTACGCTTTGTAATTAATTAATACTGAATGCAATTCCCATGTATTAAGAAGATTTTTATCTTTTTCGGTTCTTTACTTTATTGGTTTATTTCACTTATTTGAACATAATATTACTTTGTTCACTATTGCTTTCATTATGATTCCAACTATTGTTAAGTTGTCATATAGAAAAGCTAAAAACCGGAATTTTTAATTAACTGTTAATTTAGGTTTTTTTTTAATGGCGAGTTTTGTGTAAACAAATTCAATAAATTCAGCTAAACAATTATTTTGTGAAGAAGGCTCAGAAATAATTTCATATTTCTGCAAAATATACTCTTTATGATTAGAGTAGATTTTTTATTAATAAATTGAAGAGTTGAATGTTAAAACGTAAACAATGAAAGAAGATTGCATGTGATTAATAACAGGTTTATTTAAAATTTAGATTCTCTTCAATAGAGAAATTCAAAAGCTCTTATAATCAACCTTATTAGCATATAAGCCTCTGGCAAGAAATATTTCTCATTAAAGTCAAATTTTCTATAATTATGTTTATTAAAACTCGTATTTAGGTTTGTGATATCATAGGTTATATTTACATATTTGTGATTAGAATTGTGTTTCATATTTTTGTGTAGTAAAATTAGAAAAGCAGTACAAAAAGCAGGAAAGCGAATATTTCGTGTGATATATTAGAGGTTGCAACAATAATTAAGAAATATGAAATAACAGTTTAACTTGTAATTGACAAATTATATAAAAATTTGCTCAGATTATATCAAATGAAATTTGCTCTTGAAACGGAAACTCAAAATTTTGTGCTTGGTCCTTCCTCACCCCAAATAACAGAAAATATAAAGCATATTTCTTTTTAGTATCAGAAGCTAAACTATGTTGTTTAGAATTCCGGTATACATATACAAATTAGTTGGAAAAATCAAGGCGCTTAATAAAATTTTCGTTCTCATTTAAGAGGTACTATTAGTTCAAATAAATGCAATGCTGATATAAATGATTCACCAGGATTTTGTGCATTTTCACAAGTACATGATTAAATGAATAATAAAAAGAAAGAAAACCTGAAAGGTTTCAGATTTTAAATTACGTCTAAAGAGGCATTCTTTTAAAGTTTTGTGTTACCTTTATTTATTAAATATCATATTCTACTTACTCAAACCATAAAATTCAGTTCAACAGCAATATCGCAAAATAATTTTGAAATGAGCATATCTTTAGAATTTCCGATACAGAGTCTTGCGCGTTGGAGAAAAAAATGTTTTTCTTTCGTACAGTGTTGCAACTCATAGTACCTAAGTCTTGCGGATACCTGTGCAAAAAATTTGATGCATCTTGAGCTTGTAATGGTTCATAGATTGGAATAAAATTAATTAGAGCTTTGAAGCTTTGGAGCACCATTTCAAAATATTTGTTTCGACATCCTCGGATCACTTTCTTGAATGATGAATGGCAACAGATAAATCCTGTTTCATGGATTATGTAATCAAATAACCAAATAACTCTTATTGCATGCCTCACCGCAATTCTCATCTGGAAATGAATATCGAAATACCCTAACCTTGTATACTTTTATAGAGGTACAAATTTTATCTCACCCGAATTTAAAGGCTTTCCCAAAATTCTTGGCACGGAAAACACTTCTTTGTACTCACAGCCAAAACGCGAGAAGAGAGATTTAATCTTACATTTCTGAATCATCTCTCACTATTTATATCCTGGAAACAACAGCATTTACTAAAAAACTGTCTTGAGTACTGCAGATATATAAGAATGCAATTCACGAGTTATTGATAGATAGAGTTATACCGTCATGGCTGATTTTCAGCTGTGTTCTCAGTCTGCAGTAGGAATTTCCCTTTGTGATCGGAGCCCGTCTCCTTTACCTGAGATGACATTTGAAAAATTGCAAATAACTGTTACCACAATAGACAGATAAAGCAGCCGTTGAAGGAAAAAGAACTGACCTAATCCCCAAAATTTCAGACAAAGATTTTAAGGAGAGATCAAAAGCAATTACGAGGCCCAAAATGTCGAGGGATTTCGTCCACGCTACAGACATCTTGTAAAAGACCCTTCTTTATGATCAAAATAATAAAAAAATCTTCTATATTTAGTTTTGGAGTTAGTCTGCCAGGTAGGTGCAATCGTTAAGAACACAAAGATATTGCGATTTATGCAAGTATTTGCCCCCATATGCGTAATTATTTTCCCTTTTTTATGTTTTATTATATCTATAATAGTTTTTATTTGTTTAGTATTTTGGTGGTTTATTGATTTAGTATTACTGCACATTTTACCTATATATTGTGTAAGATGCATGATTTTAACACGTTGAAGGAAGTTTTTTATTTTGTAGTATGTGTAATTCTGAATAAACATACATTCGAATTGTGTAACTGGTGCGAGAAGAATTAGAGGTATAACTTGAGGATTGGCAACAAAATGTAGATCTAAGTTGAGGACATTTTGCGATGTCTTGCCAGATCTGGTGGTAGTTTGAAGTTTACAGAAACTTAGTTTCGGGAATTTAGTATAATGTTAAACAACAAAAGCACTTTTCCTGCCCCTTTTTTCCCCCGCATATCACAAGAGTATAAAGATGTGCTATATTAAGAAGGCCAGCTATTAGTTTAGTCATGTTGTAACCTTGATCAATTTAGTGTATTTTTTTCTGTTAAATGTGCAGTGATTGCTTTTGCTCAGTAGAGATGTTCAGGACTATGAATTGACTGCAGTTAGGGAATTGCGGTCAGACGAACAAGATTGTTTTTCTGTACTAGGTCCCATGTTTAGAAGAGCTCTCATAAGATCTTTCGACTGTACTAGTATTATCTCCAGATGTTGAATTCATTCGCAGTAATCATTATCTCTTAGAGATAGAATGAAAATTCAAGTTCTCTTTTCATTTGGCTCGCATATTTTGGAGATTTACTCGAAAGCACTGAAGGAATACCATGATAGATGCAATATTGAATCCGGCCATGTTGAATCACTAATTTGAACAAATCTTGCTGTTAATATATTTGCAAGTTAGCGAATGGCCTTTTTAATAATCTGAAACAATTTTCTAGAAAAAAGGTGATGTCTTACTTCAAACATTTGATTAACTCTCAAGTTCTTTCACCTAAATAAGCAGTATAATGTCTGATTAATTTCGTAGTTTAACTGATAACTCCTACGAATTTGCAGAATCTAGCCTATGTTTGTTTTCCAATTTTTTGTGGATGAAGAAGAAACACTCAAAAGAAGAAATAGAAATGCTCAAAAGAAAGTATTTTTTTTTAAGTTCTCTCTCCTTTCTTCAGGTTTACTATTCTTATTGAACCTAAAGTCGCCACCTATTGTGGCAGTTAGCTTAATGGCACTCATTAGTTTTTAATTATATGCCCAGAGTCAAAGAGATTTCAGGAACGTATATATGGTTCTACTGGAACTAATTTCCAAACTACCAACAGAAGTTTAAGCATAATTACACAATATAAAGAAATAATAAAATATTTAAAGAAACGTATTCTTACTTACCATAATACAAGACGCAAAAGTAATGCACAGAAATTTAGAGTAACACGAAGAGAAATATATAAGAATACAAAATAAAAATCAAATGTAAGAAAATATGCGGATAAAACTGTTTGTTTTCGGCACTTGACCATTGATAATATTAACAATATTTAATTTATCTGCATCGCTTATACATAGAAAGGAATAACAGATTGAGATTTCCCCGTCATTATTTCTACTTCGTTTGGAATTCAAACCAATGGCTGACGATTTACTAAATATTAGATTTCTGATTTAAACGGTATCCTCTTGTTATTGGTTCACATGCCATATATTTTGCCCAAGCAATGCTAGACCATCTAGGTGTTAGTTTTGATTTAAAACATGGTTTTAAATAATTATTTTAAATTTAACTCTAGAAAACTTAGATCTGGAAATACTTTTAGAATTTTTTCAGTAATTTGCTTTATTTATGGTATTTAGATTCAAACAGAACGACTAAATGTCTAAAGTTTCAATGCTAATTAACATTTCACTATTTGTGTCAAATAGTATTTAGTAAATATTAATGACACTATCTCAGATACAAGTAGTTTACTTGAAAAATAATAGGTTTATAAATGACTTCACGAAATGTTAAGTGTTTCATGTTACTGGTCATTAGGACGGATTTTCTATACTCAGGGTATTGCAGCATGCCATTTATACACTTTCTGATATTTTGAAGGCTCTCAAGATGGTCGTATTCACTCAATACCAGTATTGTGTCCTGAGTATTGATATTTGGTATCCTTTTTACTGTTATGTAATACATACTTAGCTATACTTTAGTTGCTGAATTAAAATATCTTAATTGTAATGATTTATCTTAATTCTGTTATCAGACTTAAAAGTTATTAATTTGTTTTTAATTTGTAGTTGAGTTTAATTTTTTTTGCCTTGTTGAAAAGTAATTGTTGTCATTTAATTTTTGGCAGTTTTGGTTAACTCTGAATTTAAGTTGCTTGAGTAATTATTTTTTCTCTTTTCCCTTAAGGTAGTTTGGTTAACCATTTAATTTTTTTGTTTAGTTAATACTTAATCTTAACTTGTTTGCTTAATGTTTAATTCCTGGTTAAGTTGACCCTTAAGGTCAATTTTAAAAAAAACTTTTAAAGTTATTTGCCTTACACAAGTTGGTGTTTAAAGTTTAATTTGGTTTTGTTAACGTACCCCTCTTTCTGGTAAAGCTGGAATCCATATTTTCTGACTCTGGTGGTAAGGTCGTTTTTGGTGTTGTAGAAAACATAAAACTTTTTTCTATGTAATTATTATATTTCAATTGAAGAAATTTTCTTCGGTCTTTTATTAATTTGGTATTTAAAAACAAATTCTTCATTCTTTTCTAAAAAACTTTTACGCTGCATTTGGGAATCAAGATTTACGATTTTGTTTTGACGTTTACTTGGAGTAGAATTCTCCAGACAGTGGTCTGGAAAATATTTTTCGCCAAGTGCGAAATCTGCACCCTGCTGAATTAGCTTGTTTTGTATGCAACTACGCCACGCCAAGGTTAAGGGGTCTGGGTCATACGCATTCTGACAGGCGTTCAGCATGTTAAAATGTGACCCTGAACGAGGCTAGCTTCTGCTACGTAGGTTGATGACCCTGGTGGGTCGCTTGTAAGTTATGAAAAATCAGCGATTATTCGCCAACTTCTGTCTAATCCACCCCCTTGCCTTCCCCTTTCAGTTTTGATTCCGCTCCTAGGGTTGCCATGCTCTTGGGATTTGGACCGTCTCAGGTCGCCAAACGAGGGGTTGGCGAGAAGAAGAAAAAGGGTCTGCAGCGATCGACGAGGAGGGGAGAGAGAGAGAGACTCCTGAAGTTTTGCGCCAGAAGAAAACGAGTAGCTCGGTCTCGAGTACTCTGTCTGCGGTATTTGGAACGATGGCGAAACTTACCGAGAGGAAACCACCGATGGTCGACGACGCAGGAAGGAGGGAGCCCAGATAGAAAAGGGTCGGATGGCACAAAAAAAATTCCCACTACTAACTTGTTTTTTTCTTTCATCTTCTAGATTAAATATGGCTGACAATTTTTGTTTTCACCCGCCCTCGGTAGGGGCTACTATGTAATGGTCGACTTCAAAAAACTGGACAAGAAATTGTGATGTTCATACGGGGTACCCCTGTCCGTATGTTAAAAATGTTTTCTCACTTCGACTCTTGTACCACCACCACCATATATTGTTATATTGTTGCTAGTTTTGTTAACCTCTAATAAATGAAAATTTAATTTAACTTAACTTGTATGTTTTCACTTAAAATTTAGAACACTGGACCCAATAAATTTAATTAAAACTTGAACGGGTTATAGCTCAAATCTAAACACAACGCTTGTTTGTACTTTACTGTTGGAGTATTATCGTTGTGGTATTTACTGTTATTTTAGAACACACTGGTTTAACTGACTAAATGTTGTATTTCTATGTCTGTCACCCAATTTTACACCCTTGCAGTATTTATTATAGTGATATGATTTAAAGTTGGTTTTTCTTATTCTTGACTTTCATGTGTAATGAACATTGGAAAATTTAAAGTGGAAAAATTACTATGAGATCATGATAATGTTTCTGCAGAGTCACATAGTGAAGAACTTTGCGACAGTCATCTCTTGCTAAAGGAAAACATTTTTCTTGTTAAAAATGAGCTAAAAATATATATGTTTTGAGTCCCTTTTTTGTGTAGAATATTTCTTCAGAATTCGTTTCAAATTTTAACCAGAAAATACATTCGCCCACCTTTTTTGTTAACTGGCCAGACAGTCCTTTATTTGCCCTTAAGTTTCAAATATCTAGGCCAACTAATATATAAATATTCACAGATAACCGAAAAATAATTAATTTAAGAATACACAATAGGAATTCTTAAGTTTTTAATATGAATTTCATAGAATAACATTTTAAAATATGGTATAATTAAAAATACTAAATGCACTTCCTTCTTGGAAAGTAAGTTACATTCTTCAAGAATTCTGTAAATTTGAGCTTGGTTTCTTAATCCATGTAACCTAAAGAAGTCGGCATATTACGGGGCCTCACGGCTGTAAGACTTTGATATTTCACCTTCATCTTTGCTTTTTACTTTATTCTTAGGGTTCTTTTTTAACTCTGCTACAACAAAAATGTCTTGGTCTGATGCAAATATCTATGTTTTACCGTGCTTGTCTTTCTCCGTCAACTTTCGTTTCGCTCATAATCTCAAACCCTTAAAAGCCGTGAATAATTTCAACCAATCTCAAGTCGGTAGTACTTCTCGTCGGCCAACACATTCAGTTCAACAATAAAAGAAATAAAAATTTTCAATGCTTAAATTAGAATTAAACTTTTAACACAATTCCAAGCCTTAGTAATGACGTTTATTAAATAGAGGGACACCAAAAGCAATGTGAAATGAAGTACAAAAATTATATTCTTATTTCAGTATAAAGAGAACGAATAAAAGTTATCCTATTTGCAAAGAAGAACAACTAAATTTTAAAACGTTTATTCTGCTCAACAAAGTAATGTTGAAAGACCATATTAGAGGGTAATGCTTACATGTGTTTCAAACATTTCCCTCTTTGTCATTTCCTGCAAAGCATCAAATATTCAGTTGCATATTTCATACTTCATTGTGAATATTTTTGTTGTTTCTAAATATGAAGAAACCTCTAGGATTGTTTGTATTTTCATTCCATTGTCAATATCTGATATTTTGCTTTCTCCATTATCACCACATCGTAAGCGGAAGGTTGATAAATCAATGTCAATTGGTACATACATAATCTGTGAAACGTAGGCTTTGTCTGTGTAATTTTATTTCATCCTTAGGAAATACTTTTCCCCAATTCTTTGTGAGAACTGGCAGATTACATTAGCATTTTATATTAAAAAAGCAGCTCAATCTCAATTTAAGTTATTGTTAATACTTGATTTTATTTCCGTCCATGGATTTGACGAAATATTGTGCTTTAACATTAAATATGATTAGTATAGGTTTAGGTTTCGTTGTTTCCATCTTGTCGAATAATCGCCTGAACAATTTTTGCTTTCTCCTTAAACGTTTACTCACCTATACAGCTTAGAAGATAAAGTGATTGCGCTTTGTGTTTGAAATGAGAACAGTTTATACTCGCATGAGAACAGAGCTCGTATACGATTTGAAGATGACTTTTAAATTGGTACAGTTTCAGAAAATGTCTTTACAGAATTCTAAAATGGGAAAAATTTGTAACATTTATACTTTTAAATTAATGTAAGATTTTTATAAACTTCCTTTTTCTTGAGAAAGGAAAGACACCTTTAAACTGGAATTAGACAGTTGAGTTGATAAACCGGAAGACTGTATTGTTACTGAATGAATTGCCTTTAACCTAACAACTAAACACAGACTTTTTATCGCACCAGAATCCAAATATAATATACTGGTTACAGTGACGTCTAAGAACAGCTTTACCTAATGACCTCCCTGAATTATATTGCAAAATGTGATTGGCTACTTCTCAGTCAGCTTCCATATTAAACTCTTGGCAGGTAAAGTAATCTATTCCTTGCATGTTATCAACACATGCCTTCAGTAATCTAAGTTAGCAGTTAATTGTTTCATTAGATGCGCCCTCGCAATACTCCTTTTTATGTCTCTGCTATTTTGTGTATCTGTGGGGAGTGAAAGCGGTATTTTTTAAATTAGAATACACAGAAACAAAAACGAACTTAGTAAAATCTAATAATTATGTTAGCTATAAAAAGCGAGTTTATATTCTTACAGGGTTAGCCTAGAGATAACAGATTAAAAACTTACACATCGAGAAATCATTGCTTTTATCAGGAAGCATTTAGAGGAAGTAGAGATATATATAGAGTAAGTCCTCAACGAAGCTTAGGATCTCTTCTTTGGTTGGTTTCGTGACATCAACACCACGCGGCCGCTGTTGTCAGGCAATATGTCCGCTAAATAGGTAGGCAAAAGTTTGTGTGTTTAAATATGTCAAAACAAATATGTCATTCAGAAAACACTTATAGAGGAAACTTTGCCACTGAATTAACATTGTTCAACATTGCTCTAACGCTAAAGTCACGACATTTAGCACCATATGACTACATCCCGAGGGAATACCTTTGAGGAAATACCATGCGGATGCATCTTGAGGAGATAGTTCTTGTTCCTTCCTTTTTTATAATATATCATAAAAGCTTCTGCGATTGTTGACATGGACATAATGATGTATATTTGGGAAAATCTTGTCAATCACATTGATATGAGTGTAAATTATTTTCAACTTAGCAACATAAACTTCAGAATTTGTTCTTCGAACCGTATTAGTAATATTTAAACCATACTGTTAAAACTGTCATTTTTGTAAAACTTTGAAATCACACACTGAAGAGCTAAAACATTATGACCAACTACTTAATAACCTACTAACTTTGGCATGCAAAACAGCTGCAATTCGCCTTGGCATGGATGCCACCAGTTTTTGGTAGACTACTGGAGACAGGTTGTAACAAATGTCTAAGAAGCGGTCACACAAAGTCGAGATATTTCGACAAGGCGATGTTTGAACTGCACGACATCTCAAAGTACAAGTAATCCGAAATTATGTTCAGAATGTCCGCAGTTTCCATGGTCTGTTATACCATAACTAAGGGTCCCAGAGCCTCCCATGAGAACGTAAAGCATAATGCTGCTACCACTACCCTGTGTATGACCTACTGCATAGGGGAAGAGCAACTGTTCTCGTGGAAGATGGTGTATTCTGACATGACTATCGACGTGATGAATGAGAAATCGTTGTTCATCCGATAAGGCAACTGTCTTCCACTTATGCATGATCCAGTCTCGATATAACTGGACCCACTGTAGGCGTAGCTTACAATGACGCTTGGTCGATAGAGGCACACGAGTGGGAAGTCCGCTGCGCAGTGTCATATCCAACAGTGTCCACTGAACAGTGATTTCTGAAACACTTGCACGTGGATCTGCATTGCATTGGTCTGTCAGCTGAGCCACTGTCTGACACCGAGTTTGTTGTACCAAGCGCGACAGTCTCTGACGTCCTTTTTCTTTGATGACGCGTGGACGTCTAACACCTTGGCGTTTACTGCTGGATTCACAGTCCTTTATCCACTTTGAATAAATACCGGCAACAGAAGATCGTGAACAACCTACCAGTTTTGGAGACACTCATTTCGAGTCTTGAGGCCATTACAATCTGCCCTCTCTCAAATTGGGTTAAACAGCAGCCTTTCCCATCACTCGCAAAAGTAAGTTCAAGAGTGATACCTTATTAATCCTAACCCTAATATTCTCTGGAATCTGGTACACAATCACATCAGGATTTTAACCAGTTCGTTTTGCATATGCCTTAGGCTAATTGCGTATGTAAATAGATCAATGTGAGAACGCACCCACCCGAAGGCGAAGATACTGCGGCCGTGGAAAGGGGAGTCAAGGTTTCGAGAAAACAGTTATGTTGCATGAGGAGAACGAGCGTGCATAATATCTTACTAGTTGAAATTCACAATTAAATAATATGAGTTGAACATAGAATGCAATACAGTGCGTTGAGTAGTAATAATGTGAGTGACATAAATCATTGAAATTTTCAAATTCTTAAATAGTTAAAATTTTTCTCAAAATTCTTGTAAATGCTGATTAAATTTGTTACTGAGAGAATTTCAGGTCGAGTCTTGAGCATATGCGGGTTAAATTGGAGAATTCCTATTGTGAGAGGCAGTTGACACACAATGATACCTTACCTTCTCCAGCAGTGGCTAAATACCATTCCCATTTTATCTCGTACCCTCCATATTATACAGACAAGGGCATTGAAAAATGTTGGGGTGGTCACAAGGCATTGGCTCACCAGTATATATTTCTTTTAGGCCAACCCTGAATATGATTGTATGGAATTATAATATTTACTCGTGCGTGTTCTTAGAGTTAAGCTGTAACCACATCTATCTAACAAACTAGAACATCTCTGATTTTGTAAGGTTTATCGTAAGTTTTTGACAATTAATTTTAATTAAAATTACTTTCCTATCCTTCCTATTTTCAGCTTACAAATTTCCTACCAGAATGTGTTTTTAGAATAGCGTTTAATGCAAATGAGTAAGAGTAGTATTTAAGCCGATGCTTTACTGACTTCGTTAGAGAGCCAGAGTTTCTGACTAATGCATATTCGCCTTTTGGCTACGTCTCTCTCTAAGCCATTACTACGCTCGACTGTATTTCAGACCCTTGATAGCTACGCTAGTTTATTCGACATTTAGGGACCAACTACTTAGAATCTTGATAGCTTTGGCTATGTCATTTTAGTTAAGCATTAGTTAAGTTTGATTTCTTATTACTTGAGTTGAATCCCAAGTGGAGACTTTACTGTACGCTCTGAGAAAGCAGCCGACTGTACACTCTAATTTTGAATAATAATATGTAATTAACCCTTTTTGAGTTTTACGTCTCTGTTCCCGAACTCAAGCGATTATTCACTTATATGTTCAAGAGGTTCCTACACATTTAGCTGTTAGATAAAAGAGTGGAACACTACAATTTGATTACAGTGAGGATATAGTTGACAGTTTGAGATTCTCGCACTGATTAGTCTTAGTCTCTACACTGTTAAATGAAAAATTATTTATCAATTAAAGGTTTGTAACCTACCAGTTTATCGTTTGCAATTTGCAGTGTTTAAAGCTGAAGAACGGCAAAAGTGCAACCGAAAATAAACTCGCAGAAGCTATTGTAATTTGGAAACAACCATCTAAAGGTTTATGAGTTACTCTTCAAAATTTAACATAATATGTTTCTGGCGTTTCTCTGTAATTTATAGTGTAATGACTTATGCAATTCGTTTAGATGAAAAAGAAATGCCTTTTGCTAGTTTTGTTATTTTAATAGCCTTATTCTTTGAAAAATATACTTTTTTCCTGAAAGTTAAAACTATTTTTATCTCTGTTAGGAGTTTATGATTAAAATAAAGCCCGAGTTCTTGCAATTTAACAATGATATATTGAACTACAAATTTTCTTTCCGATATTTTCAAATTAATGTTAGTCTAGAGTATCTTAAATTCAATACGCCTGAAGATGTAATACTTAAGTTGAGAACAGTTAATGCATACGTTGTTTATTTCAAGAGTTTATCGATACATTTTATTTGTGATATTTATTTCTGGCTGGTTTATCTATGCGTAATAATGACAAGACGAAGATTTATTCAGACCTCATAACAGGAAGAATAACAGCTGAATAAAGTGTTCTTCAACGGGGCAATTTAACGTCGTTGAAGTGTGGAATTCAATTTCGGTTCTTGGAAGATATATTCGCAGAGAATTTTTTATGCTCACAGAAATAAAGGAAAAGAAAGAAATAAATCTTGTGTTTTTTCCTTTAATTTACTGAATTTATTTATCAGGAGGCAGGTACCGAAGCTATGAAAACTTACACATAGCCTTTGCTTTGCAATTTTATCTGATTATAAGATTTCCACACCTCTTTTATCATCATTAATTTGGAAAGAAAAATTTTTCAGAAAAGCGTATTTCATTTTCCTCGTTTTAGTATGAAGGACACCATGCTTTTCATTTTTAAAAGTTTTAAACTTTTGATTTAGTTTAAGGCAATTACTGTATTACTGTTTTTTAGCAATATGATAACATATATATTCCCATTATTAGAGTGTCATACATAAAACATACAATAGATACCTGGCACATTATAAATTTATTATGAAAACCAGATTAACTCGCTGTATGTAAGATGTTGTTGTTGCTGAAGGTATAAACTTATTGCGTACTTTAAAATTGGGAACTTTTGAAAATTTAACTGTACCTTATCTCGGAATCGTATTCGTAACTTGAACTGTTAGCTAACCACTGCAGCACAAGCATACCTGGGAGGAATACATTTAATTTCTCAGAAACTACCTCAAAATTTACTTTTAGCTGATAAATCAAATGAGAATATGCTTAAAATTTATATGGTTATTTTGATTTTATTATTTGATAGGACAACGATCCACTTCCGTGTCAGATTTCGTCAATAGGCCCAATAGAACGGGAAATGTTTTTGCAGAGTGTACCCTATTTTCTGCATTGCATCATGTGAACTTTCATCTTTGAGTTAACATGGGGAGAAAATACCGCGTAGAAAATGTCGTTAATGAAATGTACTAATACAAAACACGAATGCTAAGAAGAGTAATTACTAAGAAACGCTGCTAAAATTTTACGTGTATAATTTATTAAATATTTTATAATTTTTTGTATACATACTATATTCTTCGTTCAGAGCTAGATTAGTACTAATACAAAACACGAATGCTAAGAAGAGTAATTGCCAAGAAACGCTGCTAAAATTTTACGTGTATAATTTATTAAATATTTTATAATTTGGTGTATACATACTATATTCTTCGTTCAGAGCTAGATTAGTACTGCTTAAAGCACTTCATACGAAGAAGGATGTTTTCTGATTTGGTCGCATTCCAATATTTTATTTCGACGAAGGTCAGGAGTCGGAGATGCAGATGAAGCACAAAAAAGAATTATTTTTATATTTAAGTGGTTATTGTTTAACAGATGTATTTTCTAATTTATTTTATGTTTTAATCATCTGACCGGCACGTCCGCATATGTAAGGCCTAGAATATTTTTGTGACATCTTTAAAAATGTATATATGTATAAAATCCAAAACAATTAAGGCAGTACGTTAAAAGTACAATCGAGACGTAAAGCCCTAATGGTATTTTGGAATTAAAACCAAGAAAATACCTCTTTCTCATGGCAATTTTGAGAAATTTAGGCTTTCTTAGAGAAATCCCTTGCCGTTCAGTAAAAGATAGTAGAGACAATCGGTATTTTTGTTTTTAAAGCAAGAGAGATGAAAAATGAAGAATGCCCTGGTCTGGATTCGAACCATGGGCATCTCGAATACGCACCAAACTTACTGACCACTACACCACGAAGCCATGCTCAGAAGGCGGGTGAAATACCTTATATACTCCCCCTTTTAAAGGGTGACTGGGTTTTAGGGGACCCAATCGCCAAATCCTGGTGATGGAAAATCATCATTCACCATCTTTTTTAGTTCGGGTGCCACTGTAGAGACATTAGGTATTTTGAAATCAGGAGAGATGAAAAATTAGCAGTGCCTTCTCCGAGACTAGAACCACGGACCTCTCGAATACGCCCAGAGCGTGCTGACCAATACACCACGAAGGCATGCTAAGAAGGCAGGAGAAGTACCTTAAAGGCTTTTAAATGCAACATTTTTAAATATATCTATGGGAGGTTTTCTTTAGTTATCAGGTTTATTTTATGCAACTGGAAAATAAATAATTTAGTTTGATTGAATGAAATAAGGTGTTTTTAATTGTTTCCATTCTCCATATTTTTTGCTAACCAGGATTATCGTGAATGTTAAGTTTTCGTTTTTTTTAATACACAACACATCGCAATACTCTGTTATCTTTTATTTGAATATTTAATTTTTTATATTTTTAATGGTTTGGTAGAGTTTAGGAGAACCTCTATACAATATCTAAGAGGTTTAACTGTCAAGTTTCTTAGAAAATTCAAATATGAAAATTTATTCTTATCTTCCTATACCCAAAACGAATTTTTTAGAATTATTATTCAGTTAGAATTATGGAAATTTTGGAAGTACGGCACGAATTACAGAAGTTACAAAAAAGTGTATAATTTTCAAAATGAGTTTTTTTTAAATATGATTTATATTTTGTAAATTATTATCGTTATACTTTGTTTCTCTCAAGACATAAACATAATTGGAAATAAAATACATATGTACATCTATTTATCTTCTAGATAGTGTTGAAATCAAAGGCACACAAATCTCTTGATAGCTGAAATACTGATGATTTAACTTGTTAATATTCAGATATATTAAAAATCTTAAGTTTATGGTTTATGAGGCTATATAGTTATGATAATATTTAAACTGAAATAATGCCGAAATTCGGGCAAGAACATTTCGAGAGGATATAGAAACATGGCATTGCTGAAGTGCCCAGTCGTTAATTTCTAGAGACATTAGGTTATTTCGGAAGCACAAATGTGAAAAAGGAGAAATACGCTCGCCGAGACTCGGATCATGGAACTTTCGAATACGAGTCGAGCGTGCTGACCATTACACCACGAAATCATGCTAAGAAGGTGGAAGAAATGCCTTATAAATTAGTATACACAATCAATGCTATTTAAAGCGACAGCGAAATTTTAAATGTAATTTTACTTTGCATACAAAAAAATCAATCTTGTACGAAATGGATATTAATATTATAGACATAATTTATGCATTCACATTTATAGGCTACGAGATAATATTACTGAATATGCTAATTTAGGCTCTAAAAGCCATTAAGAGACATACTTGGGAATAATTTAAATTATAAAACCTAAATTCATCAGAAGATTGTCTTTTATTGGCTGTATTAGACTTACATAGTAAAAATAATAAATATTGCAAAATTTTGGTATGCCGAAACGTTGTACGTATGTTACGTATTTCCGGCGCCATTTGGGTAGAGGACTCTGCTTGTGCCCGGATGCTGAGTGATAGTCAAAATGCTAAACGTGTAAGATGTGGAAGGCAGAGATTCCCTAATAATATATCCTCAATTATTTAATTTTTACTATATTTGTTGTTGATAAATTTTGCTATGAGTTTTGAAAGAATATTCTTGCATCGTTAGCGACCCCGAGTCATGATATGCACCAAACGCATTCTTGAAATACAGGTATTTCATTGAGATAATAATTTCCAAATGTTTCACTGCATTTCTTGACAAAGAATATATTTTCTATTCTTTCGTATTTGTAGACAGCTCTCAAAATGAATGAAGTCCTATTTTCTTAAACAAAAAATATTGTTTTCAGAAATCGGAAACAAATTAGGTGCGTACGCTTAATGCTCATGATATTGACCGAACGTAAGTTAGACGTTAAACAATAACGCATAAAAAGCAGTTGAATGAGTTATAATTGTAGATAATTTTACACAGAATTTTAGAAGTGGCGTTTAGTTCTGTTATCTTATTTTGGTTGTATAATTAACACTAATCATAATGACCCTTTGTGTCCTATATAAATAGGTCGGACGTTACAATGAGTGTTTGCTCATGTAACAGAATTTAATATATTCTCAACAAACTGTGGACTTGGGCAACGGTCGTTGTAACGGAATGGTCGCTATGAGGAATGGTCGTTGTGACATGCGTCAACGTATATGCTTTTATTTTATGTTGTAATTTACAGAATTAAGTTAAATTTTGTTTTAATATATGAGATTTAAAAGCAAATATATGAAAGAAAGAAAGCAGAATTTCATCATCATAGCAAGAACGAGTTTTATGTAAATGGATGCTGGCAAACACTTCAAAAAATTTTGTTCTTTTAAAATTTAAGCTGTTGGGAGTATAATTATTTTTTTATCTACAACTGCTTGTACATTTATAGCTGGCAGTACCATAAAACTGTAGTTTTCGATATTAATAATGCTCATGTTCTGTAATTAGTTCTTTCATTTTCTCTCATTGCGTTGCCATGTACACTGGAACTGGTTTCGTTAATTATTCAAGGAATATTTCTTCGATATGCAATTTTTACACCACATGAAACGTTGAAAGCAAAATACAAATTTAATGATTGATTTTCATTGTCAGATAATTATTTTGCACATTAAGTTTCTCTAGTTTACGCATAAGAATTAACTTAATTATCCTCGTTGCTCTATTTACGCGTGTAATCTCTTACCTCAGGGTAGTCAACCATGATAATTATTTACGGAAAGGTACTTGAAATATTTCTCCGAGTTTTCCTTTTTCTAATGCTTAATTTAGTGGAACTACAACATCCTGTCCATTTGGGGTAGCTATTTATTAACTAAGAGCTTGACTGAATTTATCTAGCTTTCAGATTGATTTAAAATCTTCAAAAGAGGCCTATTTCATGCCCATGAAAAAAAGTTCGCTTTATCAAAACGAGGAAATGGGAGTGTTCTTTTCAATTATCAGTCCGAGACTTAATTTAAGATTTCATTAAAGTGATAAATTTCTTATTTGAATATCTTTTTCTTATTTAATCTTTATCTTCTTTCTGTTCATTGTGGGCAAGCACAACGAACAGATTAATTTTCACAGTAAGTTATTATTCTAGTTGATTTCTTAATTACATTAGTTTTCGGCATATGAAGTGAATTTTGAAAAAATGGAAAAATTTTAATTATTTTTCATGAGTCGACACTCAGTACAAACTCACGTAACCAGAGCCTACCAATGGCCGATAGTTGAGACTTTTGAGTATTGATAGTTTAACTCGGGTTCCTAACCCAACGACACGAGCTGGATGTATAGTGGATTTTCGTGGCCTCTCTCATGTGTAGCTTGAGTCAGTTTCCCTTAGGAATATCTCTACAAAAGCATTTCTTTCCTTAAGCAGATAACCCTCGTTAGTTTTGACATATCCAAATAACCTAACATATCTTAACCTCACACAAGCAGTAAGTTTGCATACTTAAAAACATTGCGCAAATATCAAATGTAAACTAGAAATAAGAAAGTTGTGTTGAAATTGATGGAACGCAAAGACTGTTCGTGCATTTTTTAGAAGATTTTCGTTGTATTTACAGAAATATTTGACTTAAAACGTTTGTGTTTTAAACATTCTACATTATTCTTCCCTATCTTTCTACACCGTGATTTCCAAGACAATAATGCCTTTTGTAGTAGCGGAAGAGGTATTTTATCCCATTCCTCTTGAACAACTTTCCAAAGTCCAAGGACGGTTGTTGGTCGACATTTGGTCAGTAACTTTTTCAAAAGACCAAAAGCTCAAAAATCCATGGGTGATGTATTAAAAAATTTAGTAGGGATATGAGTGAAGAGCACAGCTTTAATACCCGTTTCTTGTTCTATTTTTTCCAGGAAATTAACAGTAGATTTTGACGTGTAGCTACTTCCTTTGTCATGATACAGCTCTATTGATTGATGGTTCTGTGTGCGAAGAACAGGGTTTCATATTTGAAAACTGAGTATACAACATGTGCCTGATAATATGTGGATTGATCTTAACATATTCTTTCACTTTCTTTATTTTTAATTTGGCCTTTTATGAAAAACTAGCAACAATCATAAATCCCTTCGAAAAACCTTGCTTTAGATTCTCCGAACCATGTTTTAAGACTTTTTTTCTTCCCCTTTAATGATAATACATAGATCTCTTTTTATTGCAGTGATTTAAATACACCCATGACTAATCTACTGTCAGAAAAGTTTTCAATTTTTGTTCGAATATATATTTCACATAAAAATTTCTGCAGCGCCTTCTATGTTCGCAGCTATGTCGTGAAGAAAGACGATGCACATTATGTTTTTTCGCCTTTTTAAGATTCAAATCCGCATTAATCACTTAGTTTACAGTTCACACTGAGCATTTTAAGGATTTTGCAACTGTCCTTTGACTTAGCAAAGTTTCTTTTAACATTAAAAATCTTACCTCTGCAACATTCGAGACATTCCTTTTTTTCTATGGATGCGTATTATTTGGGATAATTTTTTCACATGAAGCCAAGCTTTGACATTTTATTCTTTTATGATTGACAATATTACCCAACGTAGCTTTAGATATCGAAAAACCGTGGCTTTCAGAGCGTTTTTTAATAACTAGATGCGAATAATGTTTTTGGAAAGTGCCCATCCATTGCTTCTTTAAAAGCACCATTTCGCCTGAAAACAAAACTGTTAAGTTGCAGACGATTATTTGTACCTTCAAAAATATGGTTGCAGTTAAAAATCTAATTCCCATGTAGACGATTTTTTTATATAGCAAAGCATAATAGTCTAAAAAATGTGCGAACATCCATTGTATGTTCTATTACATTTTGATGCTTTTGACTAGTTTTAAGTAATCACATTTTCACATTTTTTATCACATTTTTTCCCCTTAGCTCAGTTGGATTCTTATCATAACAAATTTCTCCCTTCCTTTACGCTTTTTTCGCATGCCAGCTTTACAAGTGATATACAATTGTAATATGAGATACTATTTAATTAAACCCGCAACTGAGATACATTAATTTATTCATCAATTTATGTTATGATGTAATATATACGCGATGTTGCAGTTTTTGCGGAAGCTGAAATCAATTCACTATTTAGTCATGGCCAAGTAGACTGTTGTTTAGATGACGACTGGTGCGAGAATCGCAACTGACTTCACGGCTAAAATATCATTTTTATTTTGCACAAGAAGAATTATCCAAAAATACTTTTTTGCTTAAAAAACGATCCCCATAATTTAGATATACGCAATTTGTATTTCTTATAATAAAGCAAGAAGGCGAAGCGAAAGATGTAGTTTATTCAAGCAGCACGAGGCGAGAGAAAACAATGCGTACTACTTTCGGGTGTATTTATAGTCGGAAAGTCTTTGTGTTAAACCTGAGCAGCATTTGGGCTAAAGATTCGCCCAGCAGAGAAATTGCAGGGAAAAGCGTAACATGCGGCAGAGTGACGCAAAATGGTGCAAAGCTTATCTTTGAAGCAAGGATACGTTTAATTAAAACTTATGAGTTTGAAGACCGATTGCAAATTTATTACAGTTAGGTTTAATAATTTTGTTTCATATTTTAAGCGAATAAATCATAGAACATGTCCTTCAAGTAAAAATAAAATACGGAATTAAATTTTACTGTTCATTTGAAGTCTTAAAATCAGGACACTATACAAATCATGGCTGCAAAATGTACTTCAATCATTTTACTGCACTGAAAAGGAAAACCTTATTGAAAAGATGAGTAGGTGCTTTGATGTTTACATCTAATGGAATTTTTTCTATATAACGATGAATTACTGTTCCAGCACTTTTGGCACCTAGTTCATTAGTAAAAGTATCGACCCTCATAAATTAAGTGTAAGATATCTATATTTAATTACAGATTGTGAAAAAAACTTAGCTGATGCCCTCCGCAAATCGCGACCCAGGTAGACGGGTTCCTAACCCAACGAATATATTCGAATATATTCTGGAACATATGTCGCTTAGTGTCGAATCTGCTAAATTTAAAATTTTATTAAGGCTGTTAATGCTGCTGCCTATGCTAATGAATCAACACTTAGAAACTAAAATTAAAACTCAAATTAAAACTCAAATTATTTGGGTTTAGTGCATAAGAAGCTGACAAATATACTTTATTTTTAGATGAATACGTATGTTTTTATGATTTCTGAAAACTCGCGATAGATTGATAGCCTCATTTCAAGAAATCTAATAAGAATGTTTTCAAAAGCAGCGTAATTCTAAGTCAATCGTCTTTGCTAGTTTGATATGTTATGGTTTGAATAAAGGAAAATCTCGAAACAAATTTAAGTTCATAACTGAAAGTAAGGTGGTTCGGTATGTTAGATTTCTAGCCTGGAAAAATGTAACAATAAAATAAACTCTAAAAAATTATTGAAGTTTATACTAATAATGAATCAACAGCCAGGGAATAATCCAGGATCTTTATACCTGGAAATTAGATATTCCTAGAAAAATAAAACGCTATTTTGTAAATTAGAGATAAACGATTCAAAAACAATTTATGTGATCATTTTTGATATGAACCTTAAATATTAAAACTGAAAACAAATTGTGCTTAAGGAGCTAGAAAATAGTCCTTCATGGAAATTATTACAGTTTTCAGCTGAAATCCGTAGATATGAAACAAAGAACACAAGAAACGATCTTAATGTGGCCTTTTTTCTAAAACATATTTAGCATATAAAAGAATAAAAATTAATAGAAAATATGGTTATATTTATTATTGATATGTCCTTATGTATAAAGAACTGGAAAAATTACAGATATTTTTTAAGAGAATTCCCTCCTTATCAACAGGATCTATTTGATCACTTCTTATTAAACTCGAAAAACAATTTCAGTCTTCTTCCACTGGTATATTAATTTATGAGTTTGTAGGGATTTATCATTATTTTAAATAGCCAGTTAAATTTAATTTTAAATTACTTTCCTTTGAGACTTCACTCCCCTAACCGTAAGTGCCAGTATATTTAAATTTTTTAGCGCGCGTAAGGAATGCAAATTCCACCAGTGTAGAAAAAGTTTAAATATCGATATTCCAGTAAGGAAAGTTAGAGAGAGTCTGGGAAATCTCTGTGCGTGGCTGTAACGCAAGCTTCGGCTTAGCATTTATTGCTGGTTAGACGTGGCTTACTAGCTATTATCCTGCTGCCACTAGGTCATCTACGCGCTGTAGGATACAGGATTGTATGAGCCCTGTAGTTTAATTCCACTACTTGTTAATATCTTGAATTCTTGAGTTTTGATTCTACAGTTTCAGTTACCGCCCAAGCGGCGTAGTATGTTAGTGTCAAGTTGACGCATTGTAAATAATTTAAAGAGTTTAATAAAGGGTAGTTTTAACCCTTCTTCGGTGGCGTCACTACTCTGCAGTTTCTACGCAACAGATAGACAGTAGAATGTTACAAGTTATATAGTAAACCACAAAAAGCCACAATTAACAATGTTATCAACTTTCCTGAATGCTTTTATTCTCTGGAAAAACAACCGATTTTTGCACATATGTTATAGCTGCCAAAAAGGTATTCTGCGTATTGTTACTGAAGTCACTGTTGGATGAATTTCGCAAATTTATTCGCCTAATTCATTGATCTTTGCTTTAAACAGTAGCATATCTCTTTGTTAAATACAATTTGATTATTATTCAATTATGTGTTTCACACGGACCTTTAACAAATGTGCTTTTTATTTGTTTGTTTGCTTTGTTTTTGTCTGTTTGTAATACGGTCTTAAAAATTACACAACAACAGCACTCGAGACCGCTGATTTGCTTCATAAAATTCATTAGAAATTAATCGTGGTTTCACTTTTTCTGGACTTTCTGATGCATATAGTTGCTTGTCTGCTACAGCCACTGTTCCCGCGGTCTTTCTTTAATATTGGCTTAATTACAGCAAAGTTGTCAATTATTTTCAATTTTCACTCTCATCCCTGAACCTTTTAATAACCGTTAGTTTAAGAGCGTCAATCTTGAGGGACTCTGGATTTCTTCATAACATATTTCGTCACGGAAATCTCTGAAAGGCTAGAAATGAGAAACTCCTTTAGTAGTATTTAATATATTGTGATACAAATACATTTGGCTGCATTACGTTTGGACAAAGTGCAGTATATCTTCCTAGAAGTAATATACTTTTTTTTTCGTGCATCGAAAAACTAAAATATCAGATTACCAAAAGAAGATCCGCATCGAATTTTAAGTTAACCCATTTGACTGCTAACTGTCATTTAAAAGCGACGGGTAAAGTTTCTAAATAATGATTCAAGTTAAACTGTCAGATAGAAATTGGAATAAAGGGGTGAAAATATGTATTTCTCACCGCACCGGCTGAACTGCTTCTTAAATGAATTACCATAGTTTCGAAAACGGATCCTTTGCATTAATATAAAATTTTTAAAACAACGTTGATAAAGATTGGCCATGTCTGCAGTATCGAAAGCCTACACCCAAGAAGTAACTTTGCGTATTTGATGGGATATGGAAGGGAATAATTATTAGAAGAATCATTCTCAAATTCAAATAATGGATATGTAACTCTATTGGAAAAAGCTGATATTGATAAAGCGAGAAATTAACAGAGTAATAAAGTTGCACGAGCTAAAGGGAAAGGCTTGATTTTTCATCAGGATAATGTTCAATCCCACATGCTTAAGAAAAGCTGCAGGTACTTAGGTTATTTGAATTCGATTAAATTTATCCATTTTATTCTCCGAATTAGTCTTCGTTAGATTAACATAGTTTTTTAAGCTTTCAACGGTAACAGTTTTCAACATCATTTTTACAATTTAAAACAAAAAGAAAAAGTTCTACTCAAACAAAAGACAATTTGCTAGTTTTTATACCTTTATATTAGTTCAACAGAAGCCATATTCAAATAATTATGTTTCAGAAACAGACGTTCTTTTATTCCAAGTGCTTTAAAACAAAAATTAGTATCCATAACATTCCAGTCCTAAGAAGATTAGCAATAAACTGGGCTATTTATTTGCTAAACGATGCACTTATCGTAAAAATTCGTTTGGAATTTCTTCAGAATGAAAGATTCTTGCGAGTGGAAAGGAAGTTGTGAATTATTTTAGTAAATTCTTTCAGACGCAAAGAAAACTTTGAACTGCTTTAATAAATCAGGAAAAATAAAGCAACGGTAAAATGCATGAAAATGACAGTTGCGTATGTTCTACAATAAAACAACTATCTTTTATCATGGTGTCACCCACTAAGAGGTGTTGTTTTGCACAGATATGTATGGATACATGTTCTGTACAATTTATATGAAAGTCTTATTGAATAGTTTCTAAAAGCTCTTAGTATAGATAACGCAGGGGAAAATAAAGCAGTAACAGAACTTCATAATTTTATTACATGGTAGCACGAAACATCGCCGTAAAAGATAAATCATCTTACAAAACATCGAATGGTGATAGCATTACAGACAATCGCTTCACATTTTAAAAGTTCTAAATCTATATTTCCTATGGGAATATGCAATGATCTGTTAATGCGTGGAGAAAGAAGGCAAAACTTTTGCGTATATTGCTTGAAAAAGCCAAATAATGATAAACTATATATATTGAGCCCCCTCCCCCCCTGAAAAAAAGACAGTTCTATATCTTTCGTTCTACTGGGCCAATTGATGAAATTCAAATTGCGTTTTCATGTCTAGAAAGCATGACTTAGGATATGTATTAGATTTATATATAGCATCATTCTAACATCGGTATTTTGATACAAAATCGGACTTTTTCTGAAAGGGCATGCCAATTTTACGGCATACGGTTTTTATATAATTTACAATGCTTAAAAGGTTTTTCATAACTTGAGGAAAATAATAAAGATTGAAATCATTTGGAAAACTATCTTAAAATATTGTTTATGAAAAGGTGATATAAGAAAGTTTTCTTAGTTTAATTCTGTGCATATATAAGCCTTGTTTATGAAATAGTAAATTCATTAATAAGAACGCCAATTAACAACATTAAATAAGTGAAAAACATTATATAAAATAGTATAAAATAAACTGCAAATTAAGTGATATGGAATGAGTAACAGAATACAGATTATTTGATGTTTTATATAATTGAAAATTTCGAAGCTCCTAGTCTCCCGGTTTAAAAATGAAGAACATAAAAGATTTTGCTTATTACGCAAATGTTTACAGTAATTTTAGGAATAGAAATTTGTATTATTATAATTATTTTTTAGCATAACTGGCCTTTCCTCTTGCCGAAATAAAAACTCAAGGAGAGAAAAGAATATAATCAAATCGTTTGTAATTCTTTGTATCGTTTTCTTTTAGAGCATATTTACAATGAAGTTTCTTCTTTAATGGAGCAGTATTCCCTAGTCAGCATTCTAATATTATCAGTTTTTGATATCTTCACGCCAATCAAGCTGCAAAAGTATAATTTCGGCGACATTTAGACTATCTGCATGGGAAAATCTCGTGGTGGATTTCTTTACAGTTTTATGATTACAGAAGTTTAACAAAGTTTTATGATTTATAAGAAAATTTATAAAACTTTTATATTTATAAATCTGTATTATTACATTTACAGGCCTATCTTCGATGATGCACGGTCTCAGGTAAATGCCGTTCGAATTAAATTCTACTCCGGTATTTATCAAAATATGCTTGAAATGCTTGAAAAGTCATATAAAGGGATCAATTTGCATATCATAAAATACAGTGGAAATGATAGAATGAATTAATTGTCGTCTGCAGCTTCTTTCAGTTTTCACTACGTCGTTAACTATTTAGAAGTTCACTAGGTACTTAAAAAAAGAATAAAACGTCCGCTGAAAATGAATGTAGGACAAATCTTCTTGAAGAGTAAAGTATTATTACTTTTGTAGCAAACGTTTCCCACATACATCTATTTTGATACGATAATACAATCGCATCAAAAAGGGAGACATATAACTAAGCGAATGGCTCTCGCATGATAAGGATCATTTCGGATCATAAAAATAAAGAAGAAAATTCTTTGTTCAAATTTCGACATCGCTCTGAATGGATGAGAGATACTTTAACTAGTTCTGTTTGTCACTTCGTGTATTGCTTATGTAATAAACACGCTATTTTTCTGAGTATTCAATTACTGTAAGTTCAAGTATATAAGAATTTTTAATTCAACATTTTGATCACTGAAAGATTTCTCAACAAGATCATACTACTTATCGTCTAGACATTTGTCTATATATGTATAAAATATAAAATATCTAATATGTAAAATATAATATCTAACTTGCGAAATATAAATTAATAGCCCTTTAAAGTTTCATTCTAAAAAAAAGCAATAATTTTTTCTCCCTGTAGTTCTGATGCGCATTTACCGATGAAATCTGTACCCAAAATCATGTACATTAAAGTGTCATGTGAAATTTCGTATAAAAAGTTTAATTACGTCCCAACTCCAAGTTTTTCTCTTCGCTCGTCTTTTTACTTTTTCCGCTGTGTTAATAGCTACGCAAAGTTTACTTTCCTAAACTTGTCCATTGCTTAAGAGGTAAGCTGGACAAAATTGTGGGATTTAGAGCGCACCCGCACATTAGGTATTTGGAAGCAGGAGACGTGAAAAAATGTCGGACTCGAGCCACTGACCTCTGGAATACGCGCCCAGCTTGCTGACCACTACGCCACGAAGGCATGGGAAGAAAGCGGGAGACATCCATTATAATGTGAATTATCCAGGACTAAAATTATTTGTGGAATTTACCGTTATGTGTGTTTTTCGAGTGTCATCTTGTTAACTATGCAGCAAAGTCTTCAAGTTATGTTGCAGTCCTCTCCAAAGCCAGTCCGTTGCAATTCTCACCAAGTCATCTTATTTCAATAATGGCATACTATAATAATGCAAGTCTTATCACAATAATAACGCAGTTTTATTACATCAAATGGAACAGTTTTATTACATAAATGTCATACATTTCTAAGCATTCTATAAAATACCAAATAATAAACCGGCAAAAGTATGAAATGCATCTCCAATTCGTTTTGAATATCCATACATTTAATACATCCCCACAGGTTCCATACATTTAATACATTCATACATATTCCATATATTTAATACATTCATTCCATAACTCCATACCTTTCTTACATTTTCATGCATTGTTTTCTTTAATAAGAAGGGCATGCATTTTGTTTTGGACAATTTTAATTTTTCTTTATGTTATTTTGAATAAACTTTTTTAATGGCACTCATTCGTTATTTTTTCAAAATAACATTTGTGTTTTCGAGGAATGCAGATCTTTTAAATAATAAGTTATTAATAATAGCTCGTTAATCTTTTTCATACTTTGCATAAATAGCATTTGTCATTCCTTAGAATGCTTAGCAAATACATGCAATGCCTAGAGAACGTATATAATTATTCTCATATTTCATACTTAACTTAAAATGGCCAGAAATTCTATAGAGTGGCGGCGTTTCATATATTGCCGATTATATATGTATAAGTATATATGTAAGTTGTATAGTGTTGTTATTTCCTTAAAGATTAGTTTAAATTGAAAGACGTGGATAAGGTTCTTTACGTAAGCAATAGGCTATCACATACAATAAAATGGTACTTTAGCTTGCTACATTTTTATTAGAGTTTAAACAAAGATTAGAGTTTCTAAAAATGTAATTCAAAATACATAAAGAAAAATTAAAATTGTCCAAAATAAAATGTATGCCTTTCTTATTAAAGAAAACAATGCATGAAAATGTAAGAAAGTTATCGTGTTATAGAATGAATGTATTAAATATATGGAATATGTGTGAATGTATTAAATGTATGGAACATGTGGGGATGTATTAAATGTATGGATATTCGAAACGAATTGGAGATTCATTTCATACTTTTGCCGGTTTATTATTTGGTATTTTATAGAATGCTTAGAAATGTATGACATTTATGTAATAAAACTTTTCCATTTGATGTAATAAAATTGCGTTATTTTTGTGATAAGACTTGCATTATTATAGTAAGACTGTGCCATTATTGAAATAAGATGACTTAATGGAGCAAAAAGTGACATAGGTTAAAATTCTTCGTTATTTATAGTTCGAAGAATTATGAATTCGATAGATTTGTTGCAAGCATTTATTAGAAAATATATGTCATAGATTCTGTGTTTCTTAGAAAGGTGTAGACCTATCCCTAACAGATACTTATTCCATTCTTGTCTAGTTTTCTCGTTTTCTCAATAAACCTCTTCACAGAACACAGTTAATTTGTGTATTATTTGTCATCGCTTCTTTGCTTCCATTATCAAAATCCATATGCTTCTGAAGTCAGGGACAAAATCAAATTAGCAACATTACGTCCCTTCAGAATAGCAAAGCCTTATTCAGTATTAAAGAAGCCAAGGTAAGGGTGTGAGTGTTTGAAGAAAAGCTCTTCCCGCTAAATTAACGATGTTTTGAGTTCACTATTATTCAACCAAATATTTGCTCACAGATTTTGTTCTTAAAATCTCAAAATTTTGCCGCAGGCTATTATTCTCTTTAGACAAACTTCACATTTTGAACAAACAATGCTTAAAAAATATTTGTTTTTGCAAATAATTCTTTTGTTTATTAAAAGCAATAATTTTTCACAGTTTAAGCCTTTAAAAAATTCTTTAGTAGACTACAAGGTTTTTCAGAATTTTGACAGTCATAGTAGATCTTTAAAATTTATTGAGAAATAAAAAGCATGTAAGCTTTTATGTTCCATTAGTAAGTGCATATTTTTGACTAGCAATAGTAACTGATATTTGTTTCCTAAAGCAATTTTCCTAGGAAAACATTTAAAAAGCTGAAATCTACACGAAGATACAAAAGAAAATTAATATGTATAAAATGATAATTTAACTCTATTTTGAATCAACTTATTCCAAAGTTCACGCAGTATTTTTAAAAAGGCGAAAGAAGAGTAATAAAAATATTTGCTTAAACATTAAACAGGATCAACCATTTGAACAAGGTGAAGCGTGGAAATTTTCGTAATGTCTGTAACTTAAATACTTTTTTAGTAAACATAGTTATTTAGTAATTCTAAATTTATGAATAAGATGCTTTATGTAAGCAACAGGCTATCACATACAAGAAATGGTATTTCTTTTAAATAAATATTATTATTATTATCAGTAAATAATATTTCCCTTGTAATTAAAAATTTTCAGAATTTATTTTACATATAATTATGATAATTAATTAATTTAAGGCATTTAATGCATATTTAATGCCTATTTACTTCAGATGATGAGTTTCGGGGCAGAAGTCGGGAAATTATGTATTAGTGTCATTCTTACAAAGTATGGTCCTCATATGACAGTTTTTTATTTTTTATAAAAATTTACAAATACTTTCAGAAATAAAAAAATGAACCTAATAATGATAAAAAAAATCTGAAAGTTTTTCAGATTTTACATTACGCCCAAAGGAGTGTTTTTTAACGTTTTGTGTGTTATCTTTATTTATTTAATATTATGTTCTTCGCACTTAAACCAGAAAATAATTCATTTCAACAGCAATATCGCAAAATAATTTTAAAATGAGCATATCTTTACAATTTCCGATACACAGTCTCGCGCGCTGGAGACAAAAATGTTTTTTTTAACTCGTACAGTGTTGTCATTGTTCACTTTGAAATCCTTGAGTTTCTTAATCAAAAATTCGTTAAAGTGTTACAAAATATGAAATCCATAATAAAAGAAATTTCAAATTCTAAATTAGGGCTTCCAAATGCCTATATTCTGTGGTGATTACGTTATTCAAAATTTGATGGCTCTAGGTACCGTTGATGTTTTACAATGCGAAAAACATGCATGCAGTTTCTTCATTTTTAAATTTCTTTAAGTATAATGCAGGGCTCTAATATTTGGTGACAACAATTTGAAAAGTGAAACGGACATTTAAAGAGTTCAACGCAAAATGCCTAAATGAAATTAATAGCCCTTCTGCTCTAACTTCCTTTGGGCTAATAATAAGAATAATAATTTCATTTTGATATGTTTAGCACAAATGTTTAAGAACGGGGTTTTGAATATAACATAATTGAGAAATTACAAGATTCACAAATAAAATCAGTTATTTATAAAAGTATTTCTTGGAGGTAAAGTTAAATACTTTTACACTTTGATTAGAATTAACGCAATACAATACTTAACGCTCGAGTAAAAGATACAATTTTATAACATACTTGTAAGAAGAAAATTTTACAGAAACATATTTTTGAGATATTAAAAAATTATTTTATGCTATCAACTATGTTGCTCTATTTTCAATTTTTAATACTTCTCAACACCACATTTATCTTGCAGAAAAAGTTCTGCAGTTTGTCTTTCTTTTATTTTGTCTCTCGAAGCGACGGCTTTCTTTTCAACGTTGTGAATCATTAATTCATTTTTGCAAGTATGGATTCTTGTCTTTCTTGAAAAGCAATTTATATGAGTTAGCGAGCAGATTAATCTTTGAAAATTCAACTTTTCTTCAGTAAAGCAAATAAATGAGAATAACTCCTAGTTTTCATCGAATTTCTGACAGATGCATTGATGCATTCCACTCATGATTAATTCAAATTTAAATTACTGGAAGTTTCTTTTGCTTCTCAGAAATTTGATTCTGAAGGAAATGCTTATAGACTTAATAAAGGGTTATTTTTACCCTTCTTCTGTGCTGGTATCATTTCACGACTGTGCAAGAATTCGCCAGGTTCATTAGTAAGATCTAACTTAGTTCATGTTTCTTAAGAAGGTTAGATTTTATAAGTCTTTGAATTTACGTCTTGTTATCTTTATTTACCAGCGTTTGATGCTTTAATCTAATATGTTAGAGATTATGGAATCTGCAAAGTGCAATCTACAAGTTTTACTCCGTTCGCAGAAAAGTTATGAAATATGCATAAAATCGAAAATTCTCAAATTTGGCTGCTAAAGGATGTTGAGTACTTTGTATAAAAGAAATGGAATCCTCCTGTTCGGTGTATTCCCGGTGGAATGCAAACAGAACTGAACAGGTTTTCGAGCATTCGGAGTGATATCGCATTTTGATCATTGAAGTGTGTTTCGTTGATCAGAAACAGAACTGTCTCATAGCACTATCAGGACTACTGTTCCTTTCAACTGATTTTTGCAAACATCACTGGAGTCCTGAGTAGGAACAGGGAGCTTACTAAAAGCCATGTTAGTGCGTGTGTATAAGTTACAACAAAGATAAGAAGGGTTCAAATTACCCTTTATTTGCTTATCGATTTTACAAACGTTCCCGAACTTCGGGACACAAAGACCAACCACCTGTGGTCTGAACGTAAAAGAATATAAGACTACTAACTAACTAAAATTTAAATAAGAGCTAACTTTTAATATTTTACACAGATGACTAGCACTAAGACTGACCTTTTAAATTACTACGTCTGTTATACGCAAACTGCGGAAAACTATAAGACTTCTTTAACTTTCAAAAGGGTTAAACCTCTGGTCTTAAAGGCGGACAGTAAGTGATGGCAAACTCGCGTGAAGACTTGTAGCAAGAAGGCTCTCTCTCCTTCCTTCTACTCTTAGCAAAAAGCCACAACTTAAATACTTAAGCGTTAGCAAGTACAATTTGCCTAAACATATTCACGCGTTAATTCTGGCCGGAAGTGGAAAATAAGAAATGATAGTAAAGTTTTAAAATAAAATAAACGTTTGGTCAACTTAAGATCCTTACACTACAACCATCTTATTTCCCAGGTTTCTTTCTATCCGACCTCGAATTTGTCTCTTATCAAGATGGGCTTTAGACAATTCTAATTATTCAAAACCATTACGATGATCAGAACTTTTTCAAAACCATTACGATGATCAGGCATTTTATGTATGCTTTCAGGAAGGGAAGGAGCACTGGAGGAAATATGTGTGCCCCAGTGAATTGTATTTCGAACTTGGCAATGTAATAACTATTTATATTTCAAATAAAACTGCCTTGTAAGCATTTTAGGCGAAATTCTTTTAACATAGTGATACTGAGTTTTAGAAGGTATAAAATATCTTACTCCAGTTAAGGAGTAGTAGTTATATATGTTTCAGTATTTTAGAAAATTCCCATACACTACTGATATTACATCTAAAATCAGTAACTACGTATTTTTGTGCTAGTCTTTTTTTATGGAGAATACAAGAGTAAATACCATTAGGCAGATTCAGGTAAATGGAGAATGTAAGAAAGAAGACTTCATATGGTTGTGATTTCTCAACGTTTAACTTCAATTCTGAAATTACTTGATGTCTCTGTTAATAAATATTTTACTGATGAAATCAAAGTTTTTCAAAGAATGAATGACTCATAATAATTATAGTTTGATGTCTTGAGATATATTACGACTATCGAGTTTGAAAAGAAAAGATGAATGAACAGATAACGAAAATAAGGAAATTAATCTTAATGAAAGTTATCAGAAACATGAAAAACCAGATTTCTGGCGCAGTGGATAATATTAATTATAATTTAACGTAATGAGATATCGACGTCACTAAATCTAAGATAGGGGTGAGAATAAAGATGAATAAGAATCAGCAATTTAGCAATTCAATCACATTTTGATTTAATATGAGGAACATAATAATCAACTATCACCATTAATGGTGTTTGTTTGGTTCTTAGAGTTATAAGTAATTAACCAACTTTTAATGTAGTTTTCCTTTTTAATTTTATATTTATCACAATTGAGAGAAAAAGAACTATTTGTACGGCGTTTATGGGGGAAAATCTATTACCCAACAAAATATTCTGAAAGAATAAACATTGTTACAGAAGTACCTTAAAAATTTAAAAAATTGTTACACCTCGATTTTCGATTCATAAAATTGTACAGAAAAGTACAAAACGTCCCTAGGAAATATGATAATAAACACTGTTAATCGGATAACACTTGAATTATCTTTTAAAAACCTCTCTTAAATTTTAATACATTTTATAATAAAAGACTTAAAGAATTTTAAATTCCTTAAAATATCAGTATTTTGTTTAGACGAAAACGTACCAATGCATGGAGTATTATATAAATTGTACAACATTTATTTAGAAAAAGTCCTACAGGTTTGAACAAGGATGATTAAGAAATGTATTACTGCACACATAAGTTTGCCACATTAACAACGCAACAGCCGAAGCAAAACATGCAGTATTTGGAAGAAGAAGGCAAATAAGTGGGAGACTGATTAAACGAAATCACGCGAGAGCTAACTGCCTTGGAAATACGCGATCCTGGACCATTTAGGAGAAAATGGATTAAAACAAAGCATTAGATTCTTCGGATCTCACTTTAAAGAGGACGTATCACTAGATAAGAATTGATTAATGTACAGTAATGTCTGCAAAACTTAAAACTTAAGGGTAGTACCAAGTTTTTCAAAATGTTGGTGACTGAATACTAATTAAGTTTTTAACATTTTTATGATATTATTATTAAACAAAATTCTTAGTGATAAACCTATCTGTAATATATTTAGTTAACAGATGTTACAGTGAAATATCCGTTTCTTTTTATTTCAAGGAGATACTAAAAAAAAATAAACTACTGCTCTGCCATTTAAGCATATTTGAAGAAAAGATTATTTTCCTTTTAGTTATCTTGTATAACTATGAGTAAAAATATAAATTGTTTAAAACCTTACACATTTAGTTAAATGAATTGAGGATAAAAGTTAATTTACTTATTCACTGCAATATTCATTTTCATATGTGATTGAAAATTAATTCGTAATCTACTAATAAAATAAAAGAAGACTGTAAATAAAAATTGTAAAAGAAAATTTAATCGAATTAAGTATGATTATTCCCAATGTATATTATTTTTAAAATGTCTACTGCCCTCGGAACTCTGTTAATATCAGAATACAGTTATTATGCAGACGCGCTTAGGTTTCATTTGCTCTTACATGCAGCCAAAAATAGTATGATAGCTAAATATTATTTTCTTACATTTTAATGAATTTAATTAAAACCATCTATTTTTTATGTACTTTATTTGCACTTCTTAGTCTATTAATGGAGAAAATAAGAAAGAAATATCTTTATCTCTGAATGTAGGGAGGATTCTGTGATAGTCTCTACATTCAGTGGTGATCACGTTTGGTGAAGTCTCGGTCTGCGACTAATATAGGATTAATTCCTTTCTATGTGAAAATCCATTATTATTAGAAACTATACAATAGCTAAACATATTGCGTGACTTCTGAAAACAAGCCGGCCCACCTGCGGCCGAGCGGTAAAGACGCTGAACACTGGTAGTTCGGTCCGAGGTTCGAATTCCGCGAACGGGCTGGCTGCATGAGCGCTTTCGTGGTTTTCCCCATGTGTAACGTGTATACGAGCCAGTTTCCCCAGAAAGTCCTCCACGAAGGCATCCCTCCCTTTAGGCAGATAGCCCTCGTGTGCTTTGCCATAATTGAATAATCTAACCTAACCTAACCTGAAAACAAGCCAAATTCGCTAGACTGCGTTAGAAATTCTAAAGAATTTCAACTGGAATATTAGTTTGTGATTTTTCCATTGGCGCAAGAATAGAATTGTGTGATAATTAGTTTGATTATTATGAATGATATGGAACTACAATATAACATTTAATTTTAGAAAACCTCTCATCCAATACTGAAAAAAATGTGCCATAGAATATTGGGCTGTCATCGCAAATACGTTTATGAGGAATTTTACAAGAAATTCGTTTGTCGAAAGTGAAAAGTTAATCTTAATTAAAGTAAACGCAGCGGTAAACCAGCCATTAAGTCACACAGGTAATAACTCTTATACAGTTCCTCAGCGACAAAAAAACAACAATAATATAGTACAGTAACAATTAGCTATCGTTAACAATAGATCACTTTCTTCACCTAAAAGTGTAACGCAAATTTTAAATGCATAGTCTTATTAAATAACTAACGTTTGCTTTCTGCTTTCAAAAATTTCTTCAAAACTTATTTAACTGAAAGCGTGAATTTGTTTTATAGATCTAAGTATCGTCTATTTGACGGACTCATCGCATTTGGCATCGACTTCATCATTCTCGTCTTTACTTTATAATGTCTGTAAGATTTAAAACATTAGCTTTCTTGAGATGTCCTTGTAGATCTCAATGCAAAATAATTACTACATGAAACGCCTATAAATATATCATCAATAATATTTCTGTGTCCAAAAATGCACAGAAACTGTCCCCTCAATTTCTGAAGTTTGATTAGTTTCAACCAGGAAACCGCAGTGTTTTATATATTTTTTCCAATTCTGTTTTTAACCACGTTTCTATTACATTCATAATTAGCTGCGGTTTGCAGTTTCGTTGAGAACCAGAGCAGTTACATCAAAATCGAATGGGTAAGATTTTACAGCCAAATTAATGCAGTACAAAATTTATGGAATGAGTCTAAATTTATCATATTATTGTGTGGCTGAAAAAGAAAGACCAGTGATTTCTGTTGGTTTTATCACTAGCTTTATACAGATTTACAGGCTACAGAATCTGCCACTATCCAGATTCTGCTCGATGTACCATAACTTCCACTGTAATGTGTCAGCGCCAATCAGTTGATAAAGATGCAATGGGTTTTAGCAAAAATGCAATCAACGCAGAATTTCTAGATTGTTGTTTATGTTGACTGCTTCCTTGTACTTTTTTATTTGTTTGCATTTATATTCCCACAAAGTTTTAATTTTCATGCAAATGCTTTTTGTTTAATAGTTACTTTGTAAAGAGTAATTTAAAAAATGAACAATTGGGTGCTATTCTGTTAACAAACTATGTTGTAAAAATATTATATTTGGTTTCTGAACAATATCTGCATTGATGCCAATGTTGGTAAAGATTGTTTTTAGAAATATTTATTGATGTGATGCTCCAAACTTATTCTTATTTGGTACATAGTATAAATATGTTGAATCATCAGGTATTTAAGATACTCAAATGTACATGAAATAATTTAGGTTAAAATGACACGCCGAACAACGATTATTTAAGAAGTCACTCAACAAAAATCAGCGTTATATTTGCAAATTTTCCAAGATTAGTTTTGAAGGCTTAACTACTGAACCATCTTCGTCAGCAGCCAAAGTACAAATGAACGACATAAGATATGGCGATACGATAGGATAAGATAAGAGTGGTTGGCTTTGGCAGCTGAGGAAGATGGTTTGGTAGTTAAACTATCGAAACTAGTTCTGGAAAATTTGCAAATATAACGTTAATTTTTGTTGTTTGACTTCTAAAATAATGTTCAGGAAATAGTTTGCTGCGAATCAAAATATTTCCAAAGAAATCGGGAAAGATTTATAATAAGAAATAGGTGAAACCGACCTGAAATTAATGCTTTTGAATCTTAATTCAAGCAGTTATAACAGTTATAAGACTATTATGCCATAAATGGGCGGATATCACCAGAATGTGGCAGTAGTATGAAAGTGGCAAATCAGGCTACTTGCTTCGAATTTTACCATTATGCTCTCGTCAGTTTTTTGGTGTAAGGTTTTAGGACGTTGTTTAGAGATAAAAACTGCACTTTTAATGTCAGTCAACTGAAATGAATGAGGCACAATATTACCTACTAATTGTACTCATCTAAAAATGAGCAAAGTTCTTAAAATTGAAATTTTATTTTGCTTAAAAAATAAAAGGGTTTAAAACACATAGTATATAGTTTAGAAAATTAATGTAAACTAAATTTCCTTTTTTTAGTTCAAAAACTCAGTTTTCATTGTAAAGTGAAAGACGGTATCGAACAGGTTATATTTGCATCATAAGCTCATGTAAAATATTCTTCAAACTTTACATTTTAATTCCTTTTAGAAATGAAAATTGGAAATTCGATTTTGTTTTCTCAGGAAAAGGAGAAAACCGGATGTGCATTAAGCGTCGCTGAGTGTTTTAATTGGGAGTAGGAGAAAGAAGCTATCTTCTATTCTTCTTTAAATCTAAGAAAATCAAGAAACTTAACAGGAAAAAAAAAGCGAATTGAGGAAAAAGTGTTTGTAACAGAGTTTCCAAACAAAAGAAAGTGGACAAGTTAGTGAGATGGCCCAAAAGTTAATTCAAGAAAACCCGTCATCTGCAATTCCTCATGCAAACTTGATGGCAAAGACAATTAAATTTAGCGACATAAAAAGCACTTAAATTTAATCTAAGAGTCACTTGTCCCACTTTTCAGTTCAAGACATAGCTAAATAAAGATTTTATTTAAGCAAAAAAGAAGTATTACACCCTGCTGATATTAGTCGAATTCCAATCTGGATTAAACATAATACAGTAATCATTATTCAGTTACGGTACTTGAGTTGAGTGCACACTTGACATACGACATTTTGAGTACATTTGTGTACAGCCTGAAAAGGCCAGAAATTTGGAAGGAAAGCTAGGGGATATAAACAACCTCTTTTAGAACTTTTTGACAAAGTATAATGTTTCAAAACATTCTTGAATTCCCATTGCTAAGCAATATAGATTAAAAATGTATAGTTAAAATAATTATTATTTTATCCGTTATGGCTAAAACATATAAAATTGTAGTTTAAACATATTACGTTATGTGGAAACTAAGGATACATGCTTTGCTCATATCGTTTCAGCAAATTGTACCTGTTTGCAGAGTGTGAAAATCAGGCTTCTACGTAAATACTTTCCTTAATATTAGAAAAAGAATAAAATTTCATTTTTAGGAATTCAGTGGCTTACTGTGTATTATTCTTATGTGTGTACGTATTAGGCATTCTTTTCCATTTAAAAATGTCTTTTAGCGAAGTCATTTCAAAATATTAAATTGCATTACACTACCATGCCACTTATCATTCATGCAACATTGCAAGAGAGGAGAGAGACAGAATTCATATTTTTACTTGTCCTTTAATTCATCTCTTACTTCTCCCGGTAAATAGATCTTTTCCAACCAGGTTGCTATGCAACGTGACATAAGATTTTAAACGCATTTTTCAAGTTATATATTTTTCTTGTGCTTCTTAACAATGGGACCTTTAAAAAATTCCCTTTTTAATAATTTAATCCATTATTTTATTTTTAGCCACTGTATTTAACTAATGTTATTTAAAAGACATTTTAATTTACCAAGTGTCCAGCTGATAATAATTATTAACATTTGCTGCATTGTTGTCATTTGTTAAATATGTTCTTAATTTCATATCCTAAGTGGTACGTTGCAGATTACTTCGAATGTTTGTTTTTCCTTATTACACTTCGAGATTATATTTAAAGGGTTCTTTTAATCATGTTAATGTTTTTTGAATGGAGTATCAGATGATATAAATCATACCGGAATAACCTGTCTAGAAAAATACGTATAGTAGAAGTTTTGAAATATTTTCCATTTTAAGATGACTGGTGCTGAACAATGCTGTACAGAAAACAGGCAATTTACTCATTTTTCTTTCAGAAAGCAAATTTAGTAATTGATATTAACGAAGAAACATAAAATATACAGTTTTTATCTCTGTAAGAAATGAGCTGCATCATTAATTAGTCGGGAAAGGAATTAATGACATTTTCATAGATATGGTTTATTGGATTTAGTCTCCAAACGCGTTAGTGGCCAAACAATTGGAAACATTAAAGAATCTAGTGTTTGAACCGAATACAACAGCGATCCACTGAATTAAAAATGTCTATAAAATATTTAAGGAAACAAGCAAATTTGGTTGCAGAAAAACTGCTAATATTTGTTATATACACTCTTTTGCAAAAAAATCGAAGCACCATGAAGGAAGTGGTTGTTTTTGATGAAACTGAATATGTGTATAGCTCATATACAGACAATAAAATGATTAAAAAATCAAGGTTATAGTACCTGTTCACGGCTCAAAATCACGCATTGAGTGTTCAAATTAGTAGTTGATCGAACCGCTCCTGGCGGTAATGCGTGCTTCAATTCCTCGAGGCAAGAAGTGGAAGAGGTTCCTAATGTCATCCTGTGACACATTCTGCCAGGCATTTATCAGTCGTCGCTCCAGATCTGCAATATTTTGTGGTGCCCGAATCTGGCGGCCTACCATGCCTCAGACAGGCTCGATTAGTGAAAGGTCTGATGTCCTTGCCGGCCAAGGAAGAGTATCAACCGCACGGAGACAGTCCAGAAATATGAGAGCGGTATGTGGCCTGGCATTATCTTGTTGGAACATGGCTCCAGAATGGCGTGCCATGAAGGTTAACGCAACTGGCTGCAGGATGCTATCAATATATCGCTCAGCTGTTAAAGATGTACCGAGGATGACTAAAGATGACCTGCTGTCATAAGAAATAGCGCCCAACACCATCACACCAGGGGGTATGGTTGTATGCCTTTATAAAACAAAGGCTGATTGGAACCGCTGACCCCTTCCTCTCCAAACACGAACAAGGTGATCATCTGCTTCAAGAGTGAAGCGGGATTCATCGCTGAACACTATACGAAGCCAGTCGGATGGCAGCCTTGACGATCGGCTTCGACACCACATCAGATGACTCCACCGATGTTGTGGTGTCAAAGGCAAACGTCTTAAAGGCCTCTGTGAGCGTAATCCCGCCTTAGACAACTGCCGCGAGATGGTGGACGGTACCACGGGAGGTATAGACGTGGCTGTAATGCGTTGAATAGGCGACAATGATACCATTGGGTCGGTTCGGGGATGGCGAATAAGCATCCTACCTTGTCTTGCATCTGTACTCTTTGGCCTTTCAGAGCCTTCATTTCGACGGCAATTTCCTTGTAGTAACCATTGCTGCCATCATCTTTGCACAGCAGTGTCTGTACGCTGGCCTATTGCTCGGTATGACCACCCAGCTTCGAGCAACCCTACAATACGACCACGTTTGAAGTCGTTTAGTTGTCTGTAATATCGTCGTAATGGCATCTTTAGGTGCTTCTTTACGGAATTACAATGGCAGCAACAAAAAAAAAAGATAAATTTACGCCCTCTGTTATTGGTTTTATACTTTGCGAATTCTGCACTAGAAATGCGCTCTATGATCGCAATTCCTGTTCATTTACCTTGAAACTTTGACCATTTACATATTCGATCAAAATGTTTTTGCATACCAAATTTCGTCACGATCGCAAAAGTCCTTCTTGGTGCTTCGAGTTTTTGCAAAAGAGTGTATAATTAAAACTCCTAATTTAATTATGGCAAAGCTCAAAAGTTTTCATATTAGATATTTTTAAAAATTTTCTAACAGGTTTTTCTAAATTCACGTATATTGATATTATTATTAATAAAAGGAATAGTTTGGGATAGATTACTTTAAACATATCCTGTCATTTCTGCTTTAATTATCTGCTTTTGGCAGCAAATTATTTTCTTAGCAGAAGAAACTCAATTAACTTGTAAGGCTTATTATAAGTTTATAACAGTTACTTTAAGTTTGTTACACTTTCCTGTCTCTCCTAATTTCAGCTTACAATTTCCTACTAGAATATATTTTTAGAAACACGTTTAATGCAAATGAGTAAGAGTAGTATTTAAGGCGATGTTTCACTGATTTCGTCAGATAGCCAGAGTTTCTGACTAGCGCGCGTTTGCCTTTGTGCTACGTCTCTCTCTAAGCTATTACTACGTTCGGCCGTACTTCAGGATCTTGATAGCTTCGATTACTTAATTGAGATTTAGGGGCCAAATACATGGAATCCTGATAGCTTCGGCTATATCTTTTTAGTCAAGTTTTATTTCTTATTAATTTGAGTTCAAGCCCAAGTGGAGGCTTTGCTGTACGCTCTGAGATAGGATCCGACTGTGTTCATCCTTAGTTTGAGAAATAAAGGATAATTAACGCTTCTGGAGTCTTACTTCTCTGCTCACACACTCAAACTATTATTTGTTTATCGGTGTAAGTAGTACTCTAGATTTAACTGTTAAACAAAAGGGTTGAATCCCACAAACTTAAATGTTTTGCTGTAAGCTCAAGAGATAAAGGAAGAAAAAATAGTTAGCTAACGAATTAAGCGAGTCTAAACTTGAATAGCACTGTCCTAAAATGCGTAGCTTGGGGGGGAAATGCGATTTTCCAGAATAGATGAGGGTGATATTTGTCGATTTATTAAGGAGACAAGTTGTAAGGCTATTATTAATTTGAATAACAAGTTATTTTATGGTTTAAGCCTTTACTGTCACATCTCTTTCAGTTTCTTACCAGAAGGCAAATTAGAGAATATTTAAGGTGACATTTTTGGATTATAAGTCAAAGGTGTATCTATCACTCAAGAGCATGTTACTTGGTTTCCGCTAGCTGAGCTAAGGCTGTTCGGCTTTGCATTAAATTTGCCGGCATTTAAATTGTTACGTCTGTAAGAAGTTTCAGCCAACTGTATTTTAAATAATTTGTGTAGCCTTTAGCTACTAGAGTTAGTTTACATTTGAATTTACTGTTACTTAAGTTATATCGCCACGAGTGGTTGCCTGATTTGTAAGCACGAGTCGTACGTTTATGTTAACGTTCTGATTTAATAAAAAAGTTTTTTAGAACTTTCTTAAGTCTTTCTTGTTATCTTCAGTCGCGGCGATATTTCGCTGTAATGTTGTCAGGAGTTTGGACTTAGTTTATACTACCAAAGAATACTATACTCTAAAAAAGTGGTCAGGCACTTGGTTTCTTATGTTAATGACCAGGCCATCTTGCGTTAAAATTGTAATTTCTTACTGTATCAGGATCAGGTTTAGATTATTGCTTGTATACAAATTATACTTCTCTCAGTCAAAACCGTATTTTTATTTGTAGTTTCTCTTTATAAGTTTCTTACACTTTTCGTCAATGGCTATTAATATGACTCAGCGACTCGGCTGACTGCAGATATAGCATAAAGGGGATCTGGATGTATATGATTTTAATAAACTAAAAGTCTTATCCAGGGGTTCGAATGTAGAGTCAAAAAAGGGGTATTTCTGTACGTCAGTTACAGCATTTCTTCATTCGTTAGTGCGGCGAAAGTTTAAAAAGAGAAAGTATGCTTTGGTAACAAAGTTAGCAAAGCCTATTTTAACCTCATCATGAAAAGATTTAGGTCCATATTTCACCACAATGAGAAATGTATAAGGTAATTTGCAATTTGAACTCAGAATGAAAGGATTACGTTATGTGAATACTAGTAAATTATGCAGTTTTAGAAGCTTCAGGATTTTCAACAAAATTTTAAGTAATTTCTGTCTTAATATTATAAAAATGGAATGATCTAAACATTATTCGGTTTCAGTCTACAAATAACATAAAATAGTAACACTTGTAAACATTACAATATAAGAAAAACGTATAACTAGAAGGATAAGAAAAGGCAAAAATGGTAAGCAGTAAATTCTAATGGTGCATATAAGGCTTTAAAGACTGACGAGAATTAAATGATTTCAATGCTAGAAACATGGTTTTAAATCAAACTAGTTAAAAATGCTGAATGTTAATAATAAATTCTTAAAGTTAAGTAAAGCTAATGAGAGTTTGTAGAGTCTCCTTGCTCGTCCTGGAAGCATAAACTGTAGACTTATTGAAATTTGAAGTAGCTAATTCTCGCTATGTCTTGAAGAACAGACATCTGCAGAGGAAAGTTATAACAACCTTTTTATTTTGTAGTTAAGTAACTTGAACTCAAAATACAATCACAATGAATTAAATTTAGCTACGCGACTTGCTCCTACTCAATCTTAACCGCTTAATCGGCTGTTTACAGCAAAGCCGAGCCTAGAATATCAATATAATCTAAAGTCTAGCCTGAAATATTTAGCTACAGAGCTACTTTCAAACATGCGGCATAAACTCGAAACGAACTCTCCTACCGGGAAATTAAATTCTGCTACTTAAATACTATTTCCGAACTCATTAAATTTCCATATATGTCATTTAAATTTTCATTCTGGCAGGAAATTGAAATCAGAAGGGAAAGGAAAGTTTCTTGAAATAAAAATAATTGGTTAGAACAAAATTTTACTTAAAAGTTAACTAACTTTCTAAATTGATTGTGGAAAACAGAAGCAATCTTACTTTTGAGAAATTCCAAACAGTTAAGAGCAACAATTAATTCTTAGAACAAAATAATTAAAATGAGATTAAAGAAGAAAAACGTGCTACCGATAAGAAAAAGGCTAAAAAAAGAATAGTAGAGCAGATATTGCTACTGATTAGCAGTACAAAGATGTATGTCAGAAATCTTTCCAAGACCCTCCAATTAAATACTTAAGGTAACCTAAATTACTACAATACTATCAGTCAAGCTATTTAACTACTTGTTTTCCGATCCTTACCGAATTAAATTACATACTTCCTATATTAGAATCTGACCGCTATTGTTCGTGCGCTTCATTTCCTTTATTTCATATTCTAAAATTAGAATCTTAATTGTTAAAAACTCGTATAAGTAATTAATCTTACAGTGAATTTGTTTTCCTCTGTGAATACCTCTTTAATGTTTTAAGTTCAGCAGTTTTAATTTAATCGCTTTCTTTATCAAATTCTAAACTGATTTTTTTCTTCTTTCAATTAATCCGTAATAAAAGAAAAAAGGTTAAATCTGTTTTGCCGTGTTTTAAATTAACCAAAGAATTTCTGTAAAGCTCTATTTCTATTAAGCTGCACTTTTACATACATTTTAAATCAAAACTAACTATATTCCAACGTTATAAAACCCAAATATATCCACTGGGAAATTTGGTCTATTTAAAGGAAAAAAATTAGAAATTAGAACTACTTACTAGGCACGGAAAAAGTAGCAGAATGTTTTTTAAAGTAGAAAATAAATAAATAAATATTTTATTATTCTTCTTCACTTGATTTTCGAATGCTCTTCGAATTTTAAATCGGAAATGAAATTGAGCCTGGAGAAAGAATATGAGTCGGAATTAGAATAACAAACGCATATTTTAATTCCACTGAAGATAAATTATGTTAACTGAGAAATGGTGATTTGATTTTAAAATGCAAATAGTATCCCTATAAGTATTACAAAGTATGTAAAGAGATTTCAGATGAGTGTCAATGACTGTTTTTAATAATTTCTACACTATTCTCAAAAACTTCTTTAAAATTAGTATTTGATAGGTGCCTCAATGAACTGAAGATTATGCTGACTTTAAAATACAATTTCAAACTACACTTCTGATGGTTCAATAAAAATTGTGTGATACTGTATGTATTGGCCCCCTTCCAGCCCTGAACCAAATAAAGCGCTCATAAATAAGAGGGCAAGAGACTAAAAGAAATAAAATATTTAGAGTTTTATAAAAATATACGGGCGTTATTTAAAGATACATTCTTAATAAAAATACTTCTTAAATAAAAACGTTTCATTAGTAAATTATATAGCAGTAGTATTGGTATTATCATGCCATATTTTATGTTATATGAAATAATGCACAGTATAGAATTCAAAGGATTGAACAATATGCAATGTGAGATTAGGTTTCATGATCCCGACATTTGTTTTTAATGATATGTAGAACTGCAATACTGCTTGCAAAAAATGTAGAGTCATTAGGGCTTTTTGATGCTGTATAAGTGAAAAATGAGCAATGCCGCCGGAAATTGAACCTGGACCTCTCGAATACACGCCAGTTGTGCTAACCATTGCACCACGAAGGCATGCGGTGGTGACTGGCATGCGGTTCAAACGGTGACTGGGGACTGGAGATTAATGATGGTGAAGAATCATCTTCCACCAACTTTTATTTCGAGAGCCCCTGTAGAGTCATTAGGCTATTTTGAAGCAGACGAAATGACAAATGAGCAATGTCGTCGTCGGGACTCGAACCTGGACCTCTCGAATACGCGCCGAATATGTTAACCATTACAACAGCAAGGCTTGCGAAAAAGAGAAGATACCTTATAATATATGTCGGGCTGCGCCTACTTTTGGTACCTTAAAATATATTATAAAAACAATTTATTAGAATTTTAATCATTGCTTATTAGAGATTACTAAACATGTAAAATGTATATTAAAAGCTAGTTCAAGTAGTTTTAAATATACATTTTAAAAGCCACTTTCCTTCATAACCGCAAATTTAATCTACCTTTAATAAACCTTAAAAAATCATCAAAAGACAACATTTTACTTAGCATTAATAACACTATATATCTGTAGCATTTCCATTTCCATATAAAAACGTATATTTCATATAGAAGTTAAATTAGAGTAGTTTTACATTCAGTGTTGTTTAAAAGAGGCATTTTGAAGTTTAAAGAAAAGAAAATAATGCAAAAACAAAGTAAATGTTTATTTATTAATATTATCTCTAAGTGATTTCCTTTATCTTAAACAATTTTTAAAGATAATAAAGATCTTATTTTATTTTCTGGTCTTTTTTGTTTCCTTAAAAACAAATAAAATGCGAAAGATTTACCGTATAAATAAGCCTTCAATTTACTTTTGTCTCCGTAGCTGTATACATTGCTCTAACGCTCACAGAAGTCCATCAAAACTTCCGGTTTCGACCGCTAAGGTTAATTCAATCATTGTAGATATCCCGTTAACTGTTTGGAAGATTGTCCTCAGGGTCCTGCTTTTATTACTCTGATCTGTAGGCCATTTTGTAGCACTTTTGCTTAATGTATGTACAGTGATTTGGAAAAGTGTTTCTTAATGTATATAGTGATTTGGAAAACAGGTTAACTTTATTTTTCTGAAAAACTCTTAAGATTATTAAAACCTATTTTCGCCAGTTTTGACCGTTATTATTTGCAGCCATACGATAGCAAAAAAAAAATTATTATCTCTAGAATAACGGAACAGATATATTCTAAGGAGAATAAGATTATGAGAAAGGAGTACTCTTAAGAGCCAAACATATTCTATACTGCATCCCTTGGGTACTTCAGAAACACTTATCTCCTAAATCATATTGATAGCAATAGAGAATAGAAAAGGAGAACAAATATTGGGATCTGTTTTATACGTCTAACGATCGGACATCTTTTTTTCTGTACTAATAACATTTCCGATACACTATCGGATTCATCCAGTTTTTAAGAAGCATGGAATTGTAAAGACTTTCGAAAATTAAATTTCAACCCAAATTTCAACAAAAATTTAATTTCGTTAAATGTTCGAAGCTTAAGTATGCACAACGTTTTAAATGTGTGAAAAATTTTAAAATGTTTTACATACTTCAGAGCAAATAAGTTATTTACATTTTACATACTGTTTCTTGTATTTTAAAATAGCTAATATTGATTCCTGCAGAGGTCGAGCCTGAAGTTTTTTGAGCTGTAGACGATTTCTGACTGTAAAAAATTTACATAATCGCCTGTAGCAATGGCAACCGCCGTCAATAAAAGGAGATGCTTTCCTTGGTAGCGGCGCAGTTTATTTTCAGTTCGAGCCAGAGTAGACCTGCCCGGGGGAGAAGCAAGTAGATGATGGTTCCGGTTCCCGTCTTGTTCCGGTTCCTGTCTTGTTCCGGTTCCCGTCTTGTTCTAGTTCCAGTCCAGCCATTTAAGTACAAGACACGTGGGATCTGAAGTTTGAATCCAGCGCAACTTAAATGGAGATATATGCCGATGGGGGCCAGATGAATTTTGTCTTTATAAGAAAGTAATCTTCGCCGTGCCAGAATAGCTGACAGTTTAAAGCATTGCCTGGGAATTTGAATGTTTCCACCTAAGATGTTAAGTTTTCGTTTATGATGTTAAATTTTCATCAATTTTGAAGTTCTAGTTGAATAAACCTTTAAGTTTTGGATAAGGTTTTGTGTTCTTCAGATATTTTAAGTTCGAAGTCAGATATATCACATAGAATTTAACGGGAAAAATCAACACTGACCATTCCTGTAACATAAATTTCTAGCCTTCTGACTTTATAATTCCTTTCGAAATAGTACAGTGCTAGTGTATTTATAAATTCATATAAGCACACATTTTAAGAAAAAGGTTACGAATGTTCTTTAAATGCCTAGATTATCTTAGGACGTGAATGTAGTAGTAAAATTGTTAAATTGCAATATTCCTAATTTTGGGTTTTTATTAGTACTTTCTAGATATTGTAAGGTATATTTTAATTTTATAACAGTCATTTTAAGTTACTACAATTTTCCTGTCTCTCCTATCTTTAACTTACCACTCCATCCCAGAATAAATTTCTAGAATCGCGTTAAATGCAAACGAGAAGGAGAAAATAAAAGGACGTTTCATGCGGTTTAAGTCAAGTTCAACTGACTTCGACAGAGAGAGTTAGGATTTCTGTGCAGCGTGCGTTTATCTTTGGGCTACGTCTGCCTAAGCTGTTGCTACGCTCGGCCGTGTTACGTGACTTTTGATAGTCCACTGGCAAATTTAATATTACGCGCCAACAAGTTAAGAATCGTGTTAGCTTCGGCTAAATCTCTTTAGTTAGTCATTAGTTAGGTCTTATTTCTTACATTTTAAATTTAAGCCTAAGAGGAGGCTTTGCTGTATGCCCTCAGAAAGGGGCCGACTGTTAATATTATTTTGAGCTAATAAAGGGTGATTAATCCTTCTTGAGTTTAGGTTTCTCTTCTTGGACTTAAGCGATTGTTCGCTTAGCAGTTCAGTAGGTTCTTCGTCACTTAATTTGACAGAATAAAAGTGAGGAAGCCTACAAGATCATTGGTGCCTTACTGGTTATTATTACTGAGTGAAAACATAGTACAAGCTATTTACTGAAGGTTTTAATAAAAATCGATTTTTACATGTTTAGTATTTGATTTAAAGAGAATATTATTTCAGAAAAGGAAATGCATTTTAATTACGGCTTTGTATAGAAATCCAAAAATCAAAACACTGAAATTTACTAATTATTGTTTATTACACTGTAAGGGCATTTGGAACTAACAATATTTTTGGCATTTATAGAATTTAATTAGAAATGCCTTTTTACACTAAAAAGGAAACAGATATCCTATTTTTACAGGACGATTCAGTTAGAACGTTGATGTCATTTTTGTAATACTAATGACAGATGAGAAAAAAAATTGAAAGTCATACAAATTTTGCAATTTTACTAATAATTCTATGTTCTAACTGATATTAGTTGCTGATTAAAGCTCACAAAGGCTAACTCATTTTATGACGCTTGTTCGTTCAAAAATATCATGTTTTCGAATATTCAGCCGATAAAGTGTTTAGTGACGTTGACTGCCGTACCAATGGGCCTGGATTCGAATCTCCGAGAAAGCACGGATTTTATAAATGTACATTTTCTTCGAGAAAAAGGAGCACTTAAATTTCACGACAAGAAGGAAGTTCTCTGAAAACGTTTATAGTAGGGATTTTTTTGGGTGGATGATTTTTTGACTGCTTCCTTTCCCGGTCCTCAAATTTATAATGTGATCTTAATACAAGTAGTTAGCAAGACCCAGCCATATACTTAAAATACACCTATTGAAATACAAAGGCGTAGGCCTTGCTTCAACTTATACCTGTACGTTAAATGTTTTGCTTTGTTTATTTGATTATGATAAAGCACGTAAAGTCTATCTTCTTAAGTGAAGGAATTTCTCTCCTTCAGCGAGAAAAAGTATTTGTTAAAACCATTGTTCAAATGCTAAATTTTTATATAGTGAAATAAATTTAAAATATAGACAAGCGCGTTTAAATTTCATACTACCGCTCCAAGCCATGAATGGTGCTTTAATGCTCTTGAATACTGTTTATTTTTTGCAGAGGGATACGCAAATTAAACTAGGAAAAAATTAAGAGCGCCATTACAAGCAACACGTTATTATTACTTATTCATTCCAACTAGTACATACACACACTGAATACAAAAACAAAATAAAGAAGAAGATACAGCGCCTTCTCTCAGTGGGCCACTAGAGTGGATGTCATAATCCATTGGGCCCCCATGACTCTGCCATCAGCTCAAATGAAAATTAAATAAACTAGCTTTAAATAAAAACATAAAATAAATGAAAGAAATATATCAAATCAATCAATTACCAAAAGAAGTAGGGCTAGTTTATGGATTTGTCTATTAATTTCAGCTGAGACTTTTAATTTTACTGCTGTTACTCTGCTGTCAGTTCCTTTATAGGTTTAAATTAGCCTTGCCATTTTCCACTTTCATCCTTGATTAGCACTAAATCATTCACATATAGATCCTCACTGAGACTTTTAAACTTCTTGCACCTTTGCAACTGACTCAAGTAATCTTTTGACCACGATTTCCTAAACGATTGGGAAATCTGTGTAACTAATTTCCATCGTCCAAGGGAAGGAATTTTCTTGTTCGTAAAGTCGGAATCAGGAATACGTTTCGACTCCGAGCCGATAACGAGGTGACCTGGTGTAATGGTAGAAATATCATTTGGGTCCTCAAAAGCAGCCGTTAAAGAACGAGAGTTAAGTACTATTTCAGTCTCCACCAGACATATAGAAAATTCTTCTTGGAAAAGGATCTGCTAGCATATTACTCGTTTCATGCGAAACTACACAGATTTAAAGGCTGACTCTCATAGGCTTCCAAAATGAAAGGTTGATGGATCATTCATTGTCCATTTAACACTTTCATTAATCAACTAACTAGCAACTGTCTAACTCCCACTATCGCACCGTCGAAGTCCATTTTCTAGCCGCTGTTTCTCTAACTCTCTATTGTTCGACCTCAGTTTCCTTAAATTAAACTCCCCACTCTTTTAATATTGATACAGCATTTGACGATAACGCAAAAGACTCACTATTTCCATCATAATATAAGACGTCTATGTAAAGTGCTGAATTCAGCATTTCAAATAACTTAGATTTCTTTCCCGCAAATGTTTTTATATGATGTTTTATCGCGGCACTCAGAATGAAAGCAAAACTTTTACAGCTAAATGGTAGTCTTTTCATTCTGATAATTTTATATTCTTCACTAGTGTTAACTGAATACCAAATCAATTTTAAGAACTTTTTCTCTCAGAAATTTTTATCATTAAAAAAGTCTTCTCTGTATCACCATTGAACGCTATTTTGAAATTAGGAAAATTTAGAATTACATCGAGAACATTTGGAATTTAGATTTGGGCCACTTTCCAAATAATCGTTCAGAGAAATATTACCTTTAGAATTTGAGCTAGAGTTAACTAACCAAATTTAGTTGTTCCTTTATCTTCCCTAACCACTACTCTATGGGACATGAAATACTCATGCTCATCTCCCTTACATTGCTCAATAACTTCCAAGTAGTCCGTATGTGGTCATTTATTATTTCCGTATACTCATTAGCAACCCAATAAATTTTAGAAAGACCCTTTTCTAACTCATAAAACAGCTTCTTTTTTAGCTAAAAAATAATTGTTTTGCTATTTCATCGTAACTAACTTTCTATAATAAATCAGTTTCATGCAAATTATTCACGGATTTTAAATGTTTTTCAAATTCAAATATCATCGTTTTATCAGCTGCATTTAACTCTCCCTTTTCTTCAATTCCTAATGATCTCCAGCAATACTTGAACATCTTAAGCAGCTATACAAAAATTCGCTGATACTACACTCTTAACATTAGGCTTGTAAACACCTTGACTTTCCTGTACAACAAACCAGAAAATCGTTGGCACGCAAATAATTGCTTGGTTTATATGTTTATTTTTTGAAGGAAGAGGCTTCAATAATCTGCCAAAACGCATCTGCCTATATCTGCCTGATATCTCAATGTTTATATCATTTTCACAGAAGTCGGTTAAAATAATCCTCGAGACTGCGTAATAGTGCCGGCTACTAACACTTCAATTTGAATAAACTGATTGGGGTTTTATCTACTAGTTAATTTGAATTCTATCTCTTCATATCTCAGCAGGCTTTTATGAGCTAAAGGAAAAACTGAAAATTCTTCATTTCTAATTGATTTTAAGCAATTTACAAAGGACTTTTTTCTTTCTGAGCCAGTCCTGCATGGCGCTTTATTATATTAAATTTTGTTTTATCAACATAGCTAGCGTATGTGTAATTATACAGATAGCAAGTGGGTAATTATACAGATAGCTTATGTATTGGCCTTGACTTTAACATGAAGAATTGCATTGAATTTGCGTGTGTCAGCGTTATCTATTTTCGCAAGAATTTGATTTCGCGTCATATCATGATGCGCTTTCCCACAGAAACAATTTCTGGCTGTACACGATTTACATTACACCTCAAAGAAAAGCATTTGGAACAAAGATTTTTTTGCTTAATAATTTTAACTTGTTCATATATTGAAAACATTTAAAAATTAGGACAATATTGCAATGCGTGTTTTTCATTGGTGTTAACACGAAATATATATAAGATTTTTTACTCCAGAGGCATATACATCTGAAACATTTTTATAATTGTAATTACGATATTTATTAACATAATTTCACTCGCCTTTTTTATTATCGTTACCTGAAAATGATTTTGCAAAAAGGGATTTTGGTTTCTGCTTACCTTTTGATAACAAATAAATATCGCATTCACTATCTAAAGTTTGAAGTTTCAACCACGATACTCTCTGTTACTGCTACATGGAACTTTAATTCACTGATTATTTTATCGGGAACAATAAGATTATGTAACGACGATTTAAAATCTTTTACCTTTCTTAACAGGCAATAATATTCAGAATTTGCGTTTAACCTTGACGCGATTTTTACAAAGTTCTCATATGAAGTTTTGTGCGCAGAATGAAAATAATTCAAGTACTTGAGGGTTGGCGGACATTCCTTTGAAATCATAGACTTCAGTTCATCGTAATTAATAATACCTCCTTCCACATATACCATTAAATTATTCTCCTTCTTACATAAAATATTTAATAAGATAAACCTTTTTAAATCTTCAAGTACTTTTTTTGTTTTAAAAGCGTTTTCAGTTGATTGCAAAAAGAGATTAAGAGATTCTGCTGTAGTAGGTGCCGAAATTATTAATATTTTTACTCTTTAAATTAAATTTTCAATATTTCTACTTCAGGGGTTTGTCTCAACGTCTGCTTGTACCTTCCTTTCCCATAGAATATTATCGATAACATTTTGCATGAATTCAGTATTACTTGCATAAACTTCTGAAATTTCAATTAAAGTTTTCAAAGTAACTATCTTTGCTCCACTCGGATTTATTAAACCTCACTCCTCCACTACGAGTGCCAACTCGTCTTTTTTATGACTTGAGCGATTTAAGGCTCATCTTAATTAACAAAAAATATAAACAACTCTGATCTGACAATTAGAACCCATTGACCACAATAAAAGAACACATCAAACAGACACAATAAGTACGATACATATACAGTGAAGGTATATTTTAATTTTATAATAATTATTTTAAATTTATGCCTATTTCCTATTCTTCCTAGTTTCAGCTTACAACTTCCCACCAGAATGAATTTTTAGAATCGCGTTAAATTCAAAAGAAGGAGAATAGTATTTAAGTCAAGTTCAACTGACTTCGACAGCGACAGTTAGGATTCCTGAACAGCGTGCGTTTGCCTCTGGGCTACATCTGCCTAAGCTGTTGCTACGCTCGGCCGTATTACGTGCCTTTTGATAGTCCGTTGGTAAATTTAATATTACGGGCCAACTAGTTTAGAATTGTGTTAGCTTTGGCTAAGTCGCTTTAGTTAGTCATTAGTTCATTCTTACTTAGTTCTTTCATTTTGAGTTTAGGCCCAAGTGGAGGCTTTGCTGTACGCCCTGAGAAAGGGGCCGACTTTTAAATCATTATTTTGAGCAAATAAAGGGTAATTAACCCTTCTTGAGTTTACATTTCTGTTCTTGGACTTAAGAGATTATTCGCTTAGCAGTTCACTAGGTTCTTTCTCACTTAATTTGACAGAATAAAAGTGAGGAACCCACGATATTATAAGAACATAACGCAGACACTGTGAAGTCAAACTAGCAAATACGAACACCTCAACATACATCACTAATCAACAAGATTTAAAACTTTTTTCAAGAAACCAAAGTTATTTTGAAAAACCAATATTATTATTCACCACAGCTAAAGAAAATCTATTTTCGCTTCCGATTGCCAACCCACACCTAAACAATTCAAGACAACTTTTTACGCAAAATTTTGATAATACGCATGATTACAATATGTCCATTTTGTAGAAGTTAAACTCCATTAGGAAAAAATTAAGAAGGCCATTAGACACAAATTTAACTTATATACATATCGCCGAAGCTATTGCACGAATTGTAACTTTGCCGGCTCAGTGACAAAAAGAAACTGAGTCACATGACACTAAAAAGTTCTAGGCGTAGTTATCTCGCGAAGGAGATATCGGAGGCAAGGACCAAGGGAGGGGAGCATAGATCACAGAAACTAGCTGAGAGGTTTTAAAATCTAGAAATCTGACTAGACTGCTGGGATGGAAAAGCAAGCAATAAATATGATATGATTATGTAGAACTGCAAAATGCAGATACAAAATGAACTAAATATTAGTACGCATTACAAAGTACAATGAAGGAAAATTACCAAAAATCATGAAAATACGATTAAAAGGCAGTGAACTTATTTATACTATATACATTGTATAAAATCCGTATGAAAAAATGATTAAGTGACAAAGTTCTAGTCGCTGTCGCTGAGATGAGCAATAAGAGGCCTGGTGCGTTTATCTTCTTTCAAAATTTCATAATACAAGATCTACGAATAATTTACATACTCACTGGTGATTACTTTTAAAATATGTTCGTTTGTTCTTCGAAGAAAAGTTTTAATATCCTATATTTTGAGATTTTTATGAAGAAGAGAATTTATAACTAAGAAACGAGTGTCAGTGATAATTCTAAGAAATTTATTCTGTACAATCTCCAGTTGATCAATACGTTTATTTGAGATATACACAGACACTGTGTAAAGATTTATATTTATTTTAAATAACCAGTTAAATTTAATTTTAAGTTACTTTCCTATAAGCCTTCATTCCCCTAATTGTCAGTGCCAGAATATTTAAATTTGGTAGCGCTCGTAAGAATTGCAAATTCTACTAGCGGGAGAATTAAGTTAAATATCGACGTTCCAGTAGAGAGAGAGAAAAAGTCTGGGAAATTTCCGTGCGTGCTTATACGCAAGCTTCCGCTTAGCAGTTACTGCTTGTTAGACGTGACTTAATCGCTATTATCTTGCTGCTACTAGACTCATCTACACGCTGTAGGATACAGGATTGTATGAGCCCTGTAGTGTAATTCTACTATTTGTGAACTTCTTGAATTATTATGTTTGATTCTACTGTTTCAGTTACCGCCCAAGTTGACAAGTTAAGGCGTAGTATAAGCTGACGCATTGTAAATTATTTAAAGAATTTAATAAAGGGAAATTTTAACCCTTCTTCAGTGCAATCACTATTTCTCATTTTTCTACACAACGGAAAAACAGTAGAATTTTACATCTGACGCACGAACTTCTAATTCAAATCCAATGGCCAATAATCAGGACTGACAATCATCCTTACTAGAGACAGAAGTCGTAGACTCGATGGTGACAAGCCTATTGGATGGATTTGGGTCTTTATTACGCACGACGAGAGCAGCTATCAAGCCAGTAGTGGTGTTTCACGGCAAAAACTCTGTTCACTTCATTCCTTGAATCGCTTGAGACGCACTTTCAGTTGCATCCGGTACCCGAAAGGCAAAAAGTAGCTATCGCCTCCAGTGCCCTTCGAGGGGAAGCGGAGTCTTGGTGGAAAGGGATTGGAAAATTCTTACTTGGGGAAGTCTGAAGCCCCACCTACAAGTTTGAGAATTTCAAAGCGGCTCTCCTGAAGGCCTTCCCGATCGTGAAGGATCATGCGAAGCTTGAAGCCGAACTCTACAGCTTTTATCAACGCAAAGTTGAACACCTTACCGAGTTTATCCTGCGTAAAGTCAAACTAGTGAATATACTATATGGAGGGAAGCCCGATAATGAAGTAATTGAAATTATATTACCAAGATTACCCGCAGTACAAGATTTTGTGAAGCTGAGAAACCCACGAACGCTGCAAAAACTATTCGAATTAGTCGTAAATTTTGAGAATCAGTGGATAGCGGAAAATTGGAGATTTCGTACCCAGCCTTACTATCAGCAGTTCTCCCGACAGCCGGCCGCAGAAAGAAACAAATACAATGGAGGAAAACGTTTTCCTGGTAAGGCCGTCAACAAGCAAGAATGAAAACGGTAAAGCCAAAGACCGCCAGTGCACCCAGCAAACATCAGGAAGAGAAACAATTTAAACAAATAAAGGGGCCTGAGAAATTGAGGGTCAGACCCCGTGTACATCGCAAAATCACTCTAAGTTGTATGTAAATACCGTGGTAGTCAAGAATAGAATTCCCAACTGCCGGTAATCCAGGTTCTTTTAAACGACGTACCCGTACAGCACTCGTGGACACCGGCGAGGAAGGAAATTTTTTAAGCCAAAAATTCTACTATAGAAATTTCCGGAGAATGAGATTGTTTAAAAATTGTAGCACAGAAATAGTTGCCGCACAAGTTAAAGTTTTCGAATATGTCGGAAAGCTATCGCTGAATGTTCAGGTAAAAAAAGGAAGTTTTGAAAGTTTTATTTTTTGTTGTTAAAAATTTGCAAAACAATGTAATTCTAGGTACAGAGTTCCTCACGGCGGCTAACGCCACTATAAACTTTACAGAAAATTCTATTTTCTTGGATATGGTGCCAAAGGTAGTGGAAGAGGTAAATGTTCCTGAAGTCGAGCTCCAGGATTTAAAAAAAAAGAGGAAAGAGCCAAGCTGGAGAAACTCGTAAGTAAATTTAATACGTTATTTTCTGAAAAGCCAGGGAATACACAAATTGTTACCATTGCGATAGAACTAAAATCAAGCGAACCTTGTAAAGCAAAACCTTATCGTTATGATAAGGAAAAAGAAGGAATAATAGAACACTACATAAAACAAATCTTAAAGGATAAAATAATTATTCCCATCAATAGTGAATATGCTAGCCCAGTTGTGCTATGTAGAAAGAGAAATAACTTGCCCTCTTCGGATCCAAAAACTTATCATTTTGCAATTGACTACCGAAAACTTAACTGCATGACTAAATTCCCTGTTTACAATAATACATAAAATTAGGTCTACAAAATATATGACCACTCTTGATCTTACTTCAGGCTACTTTTAATAAGCCATGAAACCAGAAGATGTTAATAAAACAGCGTTTATTACGAAATCGGTACTTACGCATTTTTACGCATGCCGTTTGGGTTTTGCGGGGCCTCGTCAACGTTTCAGTGCGCTATGGACATAGTTTAACTTCACGTCCTAGGAAACTCCACTCTAATTTATCTCGATGGCATTATTATAATTAGTGACACTATTGAAAAACACGTGGAGGACCTCAACGAAGTTTTCTCATTATTAAAAGAAGCAGGTTTAACGATTAATGCCGCAAAATGTAAATTCGCAACTAAGGAATTGCGATATTTAGGATACAAAATTTCAGCTAACGGTATCGAAACTGAAGATTCTAAAATAAAAGCAATTAAAAATTATCCTCCGTGAAATACTACGAAAAAACTTTCATCTTTTATTCGCATTTGCTCATATTATCGTTCGTTTATCCAAAATTTTGCCGACACTGTTGAACCCTTGTTAAAACGAAAGAAATCCAAGTTTGCATGGACAGCGGAGGCAAACACCGCTTTCGAAAAATTGAAAACAGCTCTACTTAATGCCCCAGTGTTAAAATTCTCGGAAGCGGACGAGAAGTTGGAGATCGCAGCGCATGCTTCAGATTACGCCGTTGGTGCAGTTTTAACTCAAAAAGGGCACCCATTGGCATTTTTTAGCAAAACTCTAGGTCAGACTCATAGGAACTACACAGCGACAGAAAGAGAAGCATTAGCAGTGTTAATGGCAGTTCAGAAGTTTAGGGTCTACTTCGGAAAAACCCCAGTTACAATCTACTCTGATCACGAGGTCGTAAGCAGATTATATTCTGGAAAGAATTTAACTCCTAGGTTAATAAGATGCGCCTGAAAGTTACAAGAATACAACTTAATAATTAAGCACACTCCCGGCAAGGAAAATACAGTGGCCGACGCTTTGTCAAGAAATAAACTGGATGAAAATGGGAATCAAATAAAATGTGCTGTGTTAACTTCTAAAGTTTTAGATTACAGGGAAACAATTATAGTCGGATTGCCGAAGGATCCAGAATTCTGTGATATTTATGCTTATTCAAAAGATCCAGATGATGTTGAACATGTAGATCTTGCTGCAATTAGAAATAGGGCCCGAAACTATGAGATCATAAATAATCTGTTGTTCTATAGTAAATCAACAAATGAAAACCACGAACTGAAACCAGCCATCCCCGCCACACGATGGTTAAGTATTTTGTAGGAACTTCATGATAGCCCCACAGCGGGTCATTTAGGGGTAAGGAAAACGGTGCGTAGAGTACGCAAGGCGGTGTAGTTTCCGCAACTACAGAAGACAGTAACAGCGTATGTCAGGTCCTGTAAGTTATGTCAGTTAATTGACAACGTTAATTATAGCCCGGCCCGGTATCTAAATAGTATTCGTGAGACTTTTCCTAACGAGATCCTCGGAATAGACCTTCTTCATCTTTTTCCCCAAAGCAAGTTAAATAAAAACTGATATCTTTTGGTGATTACACAGACCATTTTTCTAAGTGGGTTGAAATAATTCCTTTAAAGCGAGCGTCAGCTAAAATAGTTGCAGATGCGTTCTCACATAAGTATATTTTAAAATACAGTGCACCGTTAAATGTAATAAGGGATAATGGTAGGCAATTCATTAGTTAAATTTTTGAGAACCTGTGTAAAGGGCTTGACATACGGCATATGAAAATGGTCCCGTACAGAGCACAAGCAAACATCGCGGAAAGAGTTAATAAAAACATTGTTAAAATAATTAGAAGTTACGTTAAAAATTATCATAAACACTGGGATGACTGCGTTGATGAAATGCCCTATGCTTTAAGAACTGCCAAGCATGATAGAATGGGTAAAATGCCTGCTGAATTATTTCTGGGTAAGAAGATGTTGACTCTTTGGAAAAACGTTTTTTTTTGTTCAAGAGCGAGAACCAGAATTTAAACAGGGAAATATTCAAAAGCTGATTGATGAAGCTTTGGAGAATTTCAATGCAGTATGAGAGCGGCAGAAACTTTATTACGATAGAAAACGCCGTGAATCAGATTTTTAAAGTCGGGGATAAGGTGTTGAAAAGAAAATTCACTTTGTCTAGTGCATCAGAAAATGTCGTATCAAAATTCGCCCATAAATTTGAAGGGCCGTACATTGCACAGCAGATCCTTGGGGCTGTGATTTACTTAAAAACAGATTCGGGAGAAAGAATAAAGACTAGTCCGGTTCAATTGAAGAGATATTGTGATCATAAAGATTTCGGTGTCTGTAGAATGTAGAATTATGTATTCATAAGTGTTCCTTCCAGATTACTGGAAAGAGTTGCCTGAAGCCCATTTGAAAGATGAGAAAGGATGTAAAGCAGAACTATGATGATGACAAAATTTTATTCTGGTATAAGTTAAATTTTGGTATTTTGAATGAAAACGGAGCTTAGATCTTGTTAGTTGTAGAATTAATCAGTTTGTAACAGGCCTTTAAGGACCCTTATCCAAGTCTGTTAAATTCTGGCATGGACAAATGTAGGGATTTATTTTTATTTTAAATAAAAAGTTAAATTTAATTTTAAGTTACTTTCCTATAAGCCTTCATTCCCCTAAATGTCAGTGCCAGAATATTTAAATTTGGTAGCGCGCGTAAGAAATGCAAATTCTACTAGCGGGAGAATTACACTCATGCCCGTAAATTAAGAATAATTCGGAGTCACGCAGAAATCGAACTCTAAAATAAATATATCACCTGTAAAATCACTACACACATCTTCAAGAATCATATACAAATTTCAGGAAGTAACCAGATGACACCGATGGTACGTCACAATGACGAGAGTGTAAGAGAGTGATGCATAAGGAATACAGGCAAAGAAGTAAAATTGTTCGCAGGTGCTTTGTAAGCATTTCAGTGCAATAACCTAATAGTTATGACACAAAGGACGCATATGGATGATTTTTTACGTGGTAGAATTATCGGCCGTCTGGAATGTAAGCGTACCCAACTGGAAGTATCAGACGAACTTGGAATTGTCCAGAGTGTCATCTCCAGGTTTTGGCAACAATTCCAAGATGATGGTGAGTAGACGTTACAGCACAGGTCGCCCCAGAGTTGCAAGGCCGAATGAGGACCGGTATTTGGCAGTTACTGCCAAAAGAAACAGGCGGAACACAGCCTCAGACCTCTCTCATCAGCTCTCTTCAGCCACTAGTATGACAATTTCAAGGCAGACCGTGTACAGACGCTTAGGGAAGATTGGTGTATATGCTCGTAGACCTGTCAGATGCGTTCCACTTACTGCAACTCACTGTCGCCTGCGGTTAGCCTGGAGTAGAGAGCATGCATTGTGGACACCGCAACAGTGGGCTTGTGTGATGTTTTCCGACGAGTCCAGGTTTAGCTTGCAGTCTGATTCTCGCCGGACTTTCATATGGAGAGCTCCAGGTACCGGTTACCACCAAGACAACATCATTGAACGACACCGTTACGGTGGCGCAGGAGTGCTGGTTTAGGGTGGAATTATTTTGGGTTGCAGAACTGACCTGTTCAAATTGGAACCATGACAAGCCAAATCTATCGGGACGTCATTCTGGAATAGCATGTACGTTTGTTTCGGGGCGCCATGGGCGCGCAATTTGTGTTTATGGATGACAACGCCCGTCCTCACCGTGCAAACATCGTAAGCGAATGCCTTCAGTCGGAGGATATCCCCGTATGGACTGGCCAGCATTCTCACCCGACTTGAATCCAGTAAGGCACGTGTGGGACGTGCTTGGCCGACGAGTTGCAGCCCGTCAACCTCCTTCTACATGTCTACCGGAACTTCTGAGAGCATTACTTTTTGAGTGGTGTAATAGTCCCTAAGATCAGATCGATAATTTGATACTCAGCATGCCTAGGTGCTGTACGGACTGTATTGCATTGTCTGGGAGACATACAATGTATTAACAATCATACCATCCATGTAATATTGGTTTTTTGTAAATAGGTGTTTTTTGTAATTTGCTTCAGGGAGAAAAAATCGCTAATTTTTTTAATAATATCAAACATATAGCATCTATTTTTGCTCTTTAACGTTTTGTTTAATAAATAAGCTTTACAAATAAGTCAAATTTGTTTTGCTTATAACTCTTCCTTTGCATGATTTTGCATTATCCTTAATTTATGGACATGAGTGTAAGTTAAATATCGACTTGCGATATTTAAACTTGCGATATTTACTTGCGATATTTTCTAAGCGAAAACTTGCGTATAAGCATGCACGGAAATTTCCCAGCTCTCTCCCTCTACTGAAAAGTCGATATTTAACTTTTCAGTAGAGGGAGAGAGCTGGGAAATTTCCGTGCATGCTTATACGCAAGTTTTCGCTTAGCAGTTACTGCTGGTTAGACGCGGCCTTATCGCTATTATCTTGATGCCACTAGACTCATCTACACACTGACTATAGGATACAGGATTGTATGAGCCCTGCTGTTTAATTCCACTACTTGTTAATATCTTTAATTCTTGAGTTTTGATTCTACTGTTTCAGTTACCGCCCAAGCACAGGCGTAGTACGTTAGCGTTGTAAATAATTTAAAGAGTTTAATAAAGGGCGATATTAACCCTTCTTCAGTGCAATCACTATTTCTCAAGATTCTGCATAACAGAAAGACAGTAGAACTTTACAATTGAATAAAGAAAAAGAAGGGGAGTACAGCGCCTTCTCTCTGCGGGCCGCAACACAATGGAGGTCTAATATATGGGAATGTTGAATTAATTAAAAACATAGGTTATTTATCCCAGATATTTTTTATTTAATGCTAGAAGTGTCCTTAATCCTTTTCAAAAATTTTGGATCGTTACGTTGCTTTGTGCTAATGTGACATAACGGTTGGAAACATTTGGACAGACGTAAAGGCGTTTTACGTTACTTTGTGCTACCGTGATTACACAGGCTGTTTGCACATTTTTTAGATGATTTTGCTTTGTAAAAAAATTCTGCTTAGAATTTTTTAACTGAAGCTATTTTTTACAGTTTAATTATCGTCTGCTAGTTGACAGTTTTGTTTTCATGCAAAATATCGCTTTTATAGAAGGAATGGATGGAAGGCTATGATTGTGTTCTTTCCGAAGAACACTATTCGTATCTAGTTATTAAAAAACGTTGCGAAAGTCATGGATTTTCGGTATCTGAAGCTGCGATAGCTAAGGCTGCCAACAACAAAGGGGTAAAAAACTTAATTTCAAGCCTCAAGTGGAAAGTATGTTCCGAATACGTATCCAAGGAAAACACGGAATGTTTCGAGTATTGCCAAAGTATGATCTTAATGTTAAAAAAATCCGTCTCAAGTCAAAGAACAGTTGCAAAATAATTAAAATGTTCAGTGTGAACTGTATACAAAGTGAGAAATGCTGATTTGAATTTAAAAAATGTGAAAAACATAATGTGCATCGTGTTCTCCACGACATATCACCAAACGCATAACGCGCTGCATAATTTTTCATGAGAAATATTTAATCTGAAAAAAATGAAAATTGTTGTCACAATAGGTTAATCTTGAGTGTACTTAAATAACTGCAGTAAAAGAAGTTCCACTTATTATCATCAAAGATAATAAAAAAATGTTAAAACGTGGTTCAAGGAAGCTAAAAGATTTTCTAAGGGATTTATGATTGTTGCTGGTTTTTCATATAACGGCAAATTAAGAATAAAGAGAGCGGAGAAAATGTTACGATCAACTTCACATATTATCAAAAACGTATGTTATACCCAATTTTCAAATATGAAATACCTTCTCTTTACGCACAATATGATCAATCAGTAGAATTGCATCAAGACAAAGCAAGCAGAGACATGTCTAAATCTGTTGTTGATTTCCCCAAAAAATGGAACAAAAAACTGGCATGACAGCCGTACCCTTCACCTATATCCCTATTAAATCTCCTGATGACACCAATGTATTTTGTAGTTTTGGACTTCCAAACGCGAGTTGTCCAAACTTCGACCTACAACCATCTTCGACTTTGGAAAGCTGTACGAGAGCAACGGTATAAAGCATTGCTTCGATACTATAATAGGCTTTATTGTCTTGGAAATTACGGTGTATTAAAGATAGTGAATAGTGAAGAATAGTGGAACATTTAAAATACGGATTCAAATAGAACATTTAAAACACAAAAATATTTGGTAAAATATTTCTGTAATTACGATAAAAAGCGTTTGAAAAATGCGCGAACAGCCCTGTGCACCTTTCGTCTTGGAAATCTTTGCCTTTACATGAAACGTAAAGTCTTTTTAATTTATAAGAATCCTTTGTTAATTAACCAGATATTTTGTGTTTTGAATCTTTAATATCATTTCTCAATAAATTTAGTTCTCGTGTATTTAATGTGAGGTTTTTAGATTCTAAGAAATAGTGTGTTTTGTCTCTCGAGGCCACATTACTAGGTTGCCAGATAAGATAACATTTGTAGTCTTCGTCCTTGCATTATAATTGCCAATAGTGAATATCCATGCCAGTTTGGTTTTAATTCAGCTTCACGTTAAATTGATTTACGTGCATCCTTCGAATTCAACTAAGCTACTTACTCGTTACAAATGGTTGCCTGAGTTATAAGCACAAAGTGTGGGTTCTGTTCTTTTAGCTTTAAATAAAAGGGTCTTTTGAAACCTTCTCAAGTTTCACGTGTTATTTTAGACATAGAGATTATTCGCTTAATGTCTGCCAAGAGTTTGGACATTTTGGATGAACGCAAAGCACAACTCTACAAATTTATCTTTCGGATCGAACCAATTTGCAGCTGTTTCACAGAGCCAGCGATTTTAAAAAAGTATTTCTTAGTAATTTAAATGTTTATTTTATTTTTCAAATGTTTATTTTATTTTTTCTTAGTAATTTAAATATTTATTTTATTTTTTTAATAAGTTATCTAGCTTACATAAATAAATGTAATGCAGTCATGTTTCAAATACTAAAATGTGTTTCTAGCGCCGAGTAAATTTGACCTTGAGAGACGTACATGAATTTCGATGCTAAGCGACACACACGAGTTTCGTTGTTAAGACACATTCACCTTCAAAAAAGAAAAACAATGGATCTACCCAATTTTACGTATAATTAAGAATGCCTGAAGTCTACGAATACCATTTAAATTACACTTGTAGCTGTTAATTACGACTGTGCTACTTCTGCATTTAAGTTACAATTGTGCTTGTCATTACTGTGATATGACGTTTTTCAAAGTAATCAATTTTCTTTAAATTTAACTAATGATTGTTTTATTTATAAGTTTGAATTTTATTAAAAACTGATTTAAAGTAAGACTGCATCCTATGATCCGAAGACATGGTAGATTGAAGATCTCATGAATGTTCGAAAAATGTGAGAGATCAAGGAGTTTTGGGTCATTGTCTATAGATATGGTATTTAGAATATTTTATGATGTTAGGGGGAAGACGAATTTTCTGATTTTTGTAAAATCCTGCGTGGAAAGTAGCCATAAATATTAGGAAAATATCAAATGCGAGTGACGAAATTTATAAAAGACAACACAGTGTATATTATTTTGATAAATCTAGTATATATCAGGCTTGATATGACAAAGATGACATCTTAGTTTTTTTTATACCAACAACAGTTCAAAGCGTATGTTATGTTGTAGAAACCATTAGGCGTTTTATTTTTGAGCAGAAGGAGCAAAAGTATCTACAGTGTCCTAGCTGGGATTCGAAGTACAAACTTTCTGACTGCAAACTGGACGCGCTTTTCATTTACACCACGAAGGTTCTCAGCAAGAAGAGAGAAAATATCTTACAGAATAACGAGACAATAGTCAGTGTCAAGACTACCGTAATAAATAAGTGTTTGAAAATACCTTCGTACAATAACAATTTTTTTGTCAAAAACTACGCAAACATTTTGAATAAGTCCTTTAAATCAGCATGTCGTTTTGACTCTAAAATATTTATGCAAATAACATTAATCTGACAATGTAATCAAGTTTTAAAAAATGCGCAATTTTTACGATAATTTGCACTTTTTTATTCCATAACATTTAAATATATATTTAAAAATCATCTTTGGAAATGGTAAAAATGCAAATACTTATTCTTCTGTTCTTTATGCTTGCGAAACAGTTTTCCTTGGAGAAGGAAAGAATAATGACATATGAATATTCAGCATCGATGACATCTCTTAATTCATGCTTGGAGGATATTTGATCATAAGCAGACTTCATTACTCTTAGTCGCAAAACTTTATCGATTTTTGGAAAAAAAATTTGTTCGTTGCAATATTGATTAAAGCAGCTGCATTAAATATTTACAATGATCTGTGCAGTCCTCAGATAACTGATACGCAGTTGCTGAAAATGTCCTGTTGAGCGATTTTAAAATAGTTTTATTTTTTTAAATAATTTTTAAAAATAGTTTTATAAAAATTAAAAGAAAATATTTCACTACATTTGTTTCTGTCTTCTTTGGACGACTTGATATGTTTCGGATTAATTAAATACTTTGATAAGAATTCTCTTAATAGAATAAAAAATGGAATTTCAGATTCAATAATTATTAATTTGTTAAAACTGAAGGTCATCAGGTAGAAGTTACGTACATAAATTATGAAAGAAAGGAAGAAGACATACATTATAAGGTTTTATGTTAATTACCACAGTTATATTATTACTCTGCCTTTAGCTTTCACTTTTATTTTCGTCAATTTCCACTAAAATGCAAATTAGTTAATTTTTTTAAGAGCAGATTTCGCGAGTTTGAGAGAAAGCCTTTGGCAGCTATTGTTGTGAAAAGAAAAATTGCGGGTTTTTATTAATTTTTAATTTTAACTTGCATACTCAACCTCTCTTGGTGCCGTGACAAACTAAAAAAAACACAACTAAAATACTCATAAAAATATAATGTGAGTTCATAAACCAAATCATAGAGTCTGGTGTTTGAAAACAAATTAATTAATGCCTTAAGCAAGATTAAATTTTCATAAATCCTCAACACAGTAAATTCAGTGTTATCATATCATCTCTCAACTCTTAAGTTCAATGAAATGAAAAATCCTCCCTGGTGTTTTGTTAAACTCAAAATATTAATATTCATGTAAAATGCATTACCGACACTAAATCAATAACGTGCTATCTCTTACTAAACTAATTAATCAGCTTTGCTTCCTGTAAACACATAAATTTCAATACAACCTTAGAGATAGCCACAAACACTTAAAAGTAAAACACAGAACAGTTCAAAACACCAGAGAGAAATAAATCTCACACACTAAGAAGTCAAAACACCAGTTAAGTTAAATTAATAAACCTGATCGTATAGTCATAAATAACATTAAATTTCTCCTACTGCCGCAATAAACTACCCAGGTTCGAATGGAAGTTTAACCATGTTTTCCGAAAGGATCACATGGGTGACCTACAGTAGACCACAAGATAAAACACAAAAAAAACATATAATAGTAAATCAAATAAAAACATTTATTTAGTATTCCAAAAGATTATCCATTCAGAATAGCTGGCCAGACTACCCCTACAAACATTTACTAAAAATTACTCACAATTCTTCATGCGACAAATCTGTACCATGATCAATATTGCATTCAAAATTATTAGTTATGTACCTTACAATAATTTCGTAATTATTGCGGAACCATACTAAGTAGTCTGAAACAATTTTTTTCTTTAAATATGTCCAAATCTTACCAAAATAATGAAACAATCAATTTGCAATTTCTATTAATTTTAGAAGGTTACTCAAGCATTTAAACTCACATATACAAATATTTTAAATCAGTTTTCGTTAAAGACGAAGCTTTTTCCTAATAATCAGTTTCACAAAATCCTAAATCAATTAAGGGCAATAAGTTTGAGGACACATATAGAATTAAATACAAAATCAAAAAAAAATAATCAACTCACGGTGGAGAAAAATTCCTGTCCAGATTTCGTCTCCCTATTGGTCTACGAAACGCACGTAAAAGAAGTTCAAAAATATTTCTTCATCAATGCCGCCCCAAATTGGCAATTCGTCTGTTGGAGAAGACTTCCTGATTGATACAGTCCTTCTGCGTGCAAGGAGGTCCAACTTAACATGAGTATCCACCAACATTTCGATGATGATCTCAACAAAGAAAAGTGGAGGCCTCAGTAATCTGTAGGTGAAAGCCCACCGACTTCTGAATGATGTTCTCACTGAAGATAAGTGCGAGTCGCAACAATCTGCAGGTGAATGACGTTTTTCTCCTATCTGGAACTACAGCGCAGCCTTAAGTCACATTTTTCATCACGGTAAAAACCATCAGTGAAAATAGGACATAGCCGCAGACCCTCAGAAAGGATTCGCCGACGACGATACGATGGGAGCCCGCATCGTTCTCGGGCCAATTCTCGCACGGACAACCCCGAGAAGGGGCCGCCGGTCTCTCTCTCTCTCCCCTCAAAAAGGACTTCAAAAAATTGACAAAATCCTTTGAAAAGTCTCCCCCTCGCCACGGGAGCGACCAAATTTAAAACCTCGCGACGCTCAAAAAGTGCACCGCCTCTAAAATTACTATTGGCCAAAAAAAATCTATAAAATTAAAACTCACCAATGCTACACAAAACAGTAACCCTCTCCAACCATTAGAAAAAGAGTACCAACAAAATTCTAAGAAAACAATAAATACCCAACAAAATTCTAAGAAAATCAGTCCTATCCTTTCACAATGACAAGCCCAATATTTTTCAAGCTCAAAAACAAAGTAGTAAATCTGTTAACGTTGCGACTCTTCAGACAGATCCTAAACCTTTGCACCCTCATAATTCTATCAAGAATCGACGCCGCTAAGCGGATCGCTTTTGAACGAGAAAAACACATGTTCGTCCCCGCAAGAAAAGGGGACGAAAAAATGCAGCTGGTCGCTAAACCTTGACCCCAAAATTCTCCTCCCGTGAGAACGCAAAAACAGGATGTCGCTGTACGAGCTTTTCTGCTAACTTAAAGAAATATTTCCCAAATCAAAAGAAATAATTTATCGACAGTATAATTTAAAAATTACATCTCTAACATGAACATTAAAATTTTACTATTCACTGTAAATTAATAAAATTAATAAGCACTGTAAAATAATACTTAAAAAATCTACACAACACTATTGCTGGGCTGCTAGTCTGTGACAATTTCCTGCTATTGATTTGAATTACTTAATTGACTTCAGCTGCGCTAGTCGTAATAGCTTGTGAAAATAATGAGACTCAAATTAAAGTTTACTTAGGTTTTAATAATTCTTTGTTTAATATTTTGACTTGAATTTTTATTCTGATTTATAAATTTTAGGCTGAATTGTTAAACAAAATATTGATTTTAAACTTTCTTTTGTGTTTGTGTTCCTCTAATTAAAAGTTACGACGAGAAGATAAATCGCCTCACTGTCTATGAGTTGACAATTAAATCTAACGTGGAATTGTATCAAATACCTACAGAAAACTCCAAATTTCCAAGTCAACTGGGCTGAAGACCTAATTTTGAAAAATTGGAGTAATTATGTAAGCATTTTTCTCCTGTCCAAATATGCATTTACAGTAAGGCAAAGGAAATGATTTTAGTTCTTAATCTGAAGTATTTTATTTCTATAACGATTGCAGTATTTTAAAGAAAAAAGGACGGTTTAATTCAGTAAGAGAAAATGCAACTCCAAATCTGTTTCACAATGTTAAGCAATAAATTCATTTTTAAAAGAAAATTGAAATTTTTTTTTCTCCCACAACATTTTTGTTGATATATAGTTATGACACCTGTACCTTTTTTCTTTTGTTTTTATAAGATGACATTCGAAGAATGTAGATCACTGTAATACTAACATTTACAAATATAACAGTCAAAGAAAAAATGGAATTTCAGATTCAATTTTAATGATGCTAGAATTCTCCATACTCTGGTTTTTAATCTCACCAATTTTCCCTAACATATTTCTCATATTCCTCCGATTTCATTTGAATAGTCTGTGCAAAATATAAGAATTGTAAGTTGATCTACCTAGGTATTCATTCTTCTCTTGAAACAGTAACAAATGACTAGCACTTCGAAAAAGGTAAAAATTACTTGATTCTGTAATTTCGAATAATAAAATTACTTCTTAAGCAATTTGAATGTAAAATGTTCTATGTGAGACATTTGGCTCCTGATAGCAGAACATTTTTTTAAAATGTGATGCGAAAGATATTTTATAAAAGTGATAAGATTTTAAAGTATAGATATTTTAACTGAAAATATTAATTTTCTTTCGAGAGACCTAAAATAATGCATTTAGAAACAGCAATTTTAAAACAGAACTATTTTCGCAGAAAGAGAAAAAGATGTTCACTATTAGAAACCTCACATACTATCACATGATTTCAGGAGAGGTTTACATTAGTGGGCAGTTGATCAGACAAATGTTTTTGCTATGAAGAATCAGGGCAAAAACCATGTAAAAATCACTATGAAGGAGGATGTGATCGGAAAACTATGTAGGGATTTATATTTATTTTAAATAACCAATTTAACTTAATTTGAAGTTTCTTTCCTATAAGCCTTCATTCCCCTAATTGTTAATGCCAGAATATTTAAATTTGGTAGCGCGCCTGAAGTATTGCAAATTCTACCAGTGGGAGAAACAGTTTAAGTATCAAATTCTAGAAGGGAAAGTTAGAGAGTATGGGAAGACTCTATGCTTGTTGTATCCTGAGCTTTGGCTTAGCCTTTATTACTGGTTAAACGTGGTGTAACATCTATTTCTTTGATGCCGCTAAATCTTCAATGCTTTGTTAGGAAACAGGAAGTCTGAGTCCTGTAGCGTAACTCTACTACTTGCGAATATCTTCAAATTTTGAATTTAGTTCTTACTGTTTCAGTTACCGCTCAAGCATAGACGTAGTTTGTTAGCGTCTAGTTGACCCATTGTAAATTCATAGAGTGTAATAAAGTTTAATTTGAACCCTTTTTTTGTGCAGCCACTACTCTTCCAGCTTTCACACAAAAGTTAGACAAGGAGACCTTACAATTAAAACAACATATTTTGGCATTACTTCAGATAACAAGCGTGCTTTCAAGTATTATTTTGAACAATTTACTGAAACCAATCAGCACTTACTACTGCCAGCATATGACAAATTGTAATCCGAAGAACCTAACTTTCGTTAAAATAGGTAACATTGTACAAAATAATCGTACTACCTAATTACCATATAAATTAGCTATATAAAGACGTAGAGAATCTTGGAAAAACGAAATAAATAAAAGTAACCCCCGTAGACTACTAAAATATTCCCTTTGGTACATTAAATATAGTGCAATATACCAAGATTTCGCAACCTGTGCCGCTGCTCCTAAATTCAACAAAATGCCGAAGGACAGGAAAAAACACTTAAAACAAAAACACAATACATTACCTTTGGTCAAACGGAATGCAACGTAGATCTCGTGGTGCACTCCGAGAAATATATTATGCTTCAAAATGAACTACAAACAAGGCATTCAGTCTGTCTCTCAATATGAATTTCTTAGAGTGCTGCAGTGGAACGCAGGTTGAATGTCCCAAAGCGAAAAAGAGAAGCTAATGAATACTATCAGGAGCAAAGATATTAACTCTTTTACTACTATGGAGGATAATTTGTCCCGTACTAATATTAAATTTTATCCTTTTAAGAAATATCCGACATATTATACCAAAGGCTAAGTGGCAGTGGCATTTTAATTGATATTGATGTGAAGTCACACCTTATTGCAGAATTTGAAATTGTGGGACAGATGGGCTCCGGCAAGGACAAAAGCGAGTAGCCCTTTTAGTTGTTCGAGAATCTGTATTCTCTTCCTGGAAATACCCCGACGTTTCATTTGTTAGTGCTACAAGGAACACCATATTTATTGGTGACATTTAACGCCCATTCACCAGGATAAGGTTATGGTGATTTAAATCCTGTCGGCCAGGAAGTGGAGGACCTGTTAAATACAAATCCTTTGGAACTCAATGAAGATGATATTACATACATATTTACATTACAATGGTACTAAAAGCAACCCAGCTTTATTGCTGGTCACTCCTGAACTGAATGCTATTTGTGAGCGATGGATGCTTAAAGATCCAGACTCGGGACATCGCCAAGTTGTCGTGGAATTCGTGTTTCCAAATTCTCAAAATAGTGAACCAGTTTCTAGAATTTCCTGGAACTTTAAAAAGGCCAGATGAAAAAACTTTGAGTCTCTTGTGGACAGGAAATTAGATCCCAGTTCTTTAGACTTCGACCAAAAGATCGAAAGACTATATGAGATCATTCTGCAAAAATCATAAAGTGTACGAAGAAAACAATTCAAAGAGGCAGAGTCGCAAAATACAAATGAGTCTGATCAACTAATTTAAGATCTAAATATGAAGAGAGATAGATTCAAACGTCGTGCAGAACTTAGCGGGTGTTCACAGGACGATCAGGCCTGGAGACGCCAGGCTGCAGTTTCCAAAGAAACTCTACTACATGAAAAACATTCAAATTTTGGAAACTTTATTTCAAAACTTGGTTTCTAAAGCGACGGAAAAGGAGATTTTAGCGTTTTAGCGAAGATTAGGGATGGTTACAATAAGGACTATAAACGGCCTTTTCCTCTTAAGAATAGATCTTTAGCGTCTGATAGAGGACTGTACAAAAGGGTATTAAAACCCTTTTGTACAGATTTTTCTGATTCACAGAGAATAGAACCCATTGCCAGACGACAATCTAGGGTAATTATTTAAAGCTGAAAAATAGAGCAAATTTAGAGTTCTCAAAAGATATTGGTGTGTACATTTTAAACGCTCCCGTTAGCTGATTTCAATTGAAGAGTTCACTGAAGAGCCTCAAAATACGCAATCTCCTCAGGTGAGGACAACGTATTCTTTGAATTCCTCATGCACGCAAGCCTTGGAGCTTTTGAATCGATTCATTTATTCTTCAACAAAATTTGGACTTCAGGCTGTCCTTCCCTACAATTATCCCAATTTGTAAAGACGATAAAGACCCACGAGATGTCCAGAGCTATAGGCTGATCTCCCTGACAAGTAATTTCTGTAACGCCTTTGAAAAAATCATCATTAATAGATTAAATTGTTTTCTGGAGACAAGAGACATTCTCGAAGAGGAACACACTGGATTCCGAAGATTCAGATCCATCAGCCATCAAGTTGTCCTCCTTAAACAGTCTATCAAGGACGCTCTTGACAATATACACATTTGATCTGCTCTCTTCGTCGATTTCAAGCCGGCTTATGATTCGGTTTGGAGAGAAAATCTTCTTATAAAGTTATCCGAAATGGGTGCATTCAAACATGCTGAACTGGTACCTTGGCTTTCTTAATAACCACATATGCAAAGTCCGCTATAAAAATTCCTGCTCAAAGCTTAAATCATTAAAGACTGGTCTGCCACAAGGGCCTGTGTCTAACTGTACCCTGTTTTTTTATCTATATTAAGATCTAATTTATTTTAGAGATGCTTATTTTAGAGAAGTGCTCTGAGGAAAATAATATAAAAGTAAACCTAGATAAGACATTTGTGCAGTCCTTTTTCTCTATCGCATCAGCCTTTCTATCGACAGATAGGTTAAAAAAACTGCAATATTAGGACGTCAGAAAAGCCCAAATATTTAGGTGTAACCCTTGACAGAACACTAACGTGGAATTCTCATATTGAAGACATCATCAGTCGGGCATCGAAAAGACTTCTCTTTCTGAAAAAACTGTTTCTTCTGAAACCTTTGGCGGGATCCAAATGGGGTTGCTCCAGGTATACCTTAAATCTAACCTGCAATGCTTATATATTGCCTGTCTTAACATACTGCTGTGAACCACTTGTTACTACTTCTAAGAAAATAATTGATTCTGTTGAAAACTTTCAAAATTAACCCTTGCGTCTCATTACTGGAGCAACGAAAGCCATCCCTATTGATTATTTAATGTTGTGCTCATAACAGACCTCTCAGTCTAGTTATTAAGGAATGTGCTCTGCTGTTATGGGAGAAAAGTATTAGAACTCCTGGTCTGACCATGTGGGATTATATCTCTATTGAGACTGATCGCAATCTAAAGACTCAGATAGGCTTTGTTCAGGGTTCATCGATCTAATTCTTAGCTTGACACCGATTTTGGAATACAAAAATTTTTCTTACTCCTCTAACCCATTGAAGCCAAAACATATCTGCCTTGACTTGAGTCCAAATGTGTTAAAAGCAGAGCACTGAGATGAAATCCGAAGTTTCTGTGACATATGAAACTATAAATAATCATTACCCTGTTTCGCATTGGCTCAGGGTCTATACAAATCGTTCTAGGGTGGAAGATTGTGCCAGCGCAGGATTCATTCGCTTTTTGCGAGCTCTTTTCATTTTACGCTCCTGCTGGTGCTCACATGTCAGCTTTCTACGGAGAAATCTCTGCTATCCGATTGACTCTCTTCAACTGCAAAACCGATTGGAATGTTTTTTTAAAGTGGTGATCCTCTTGAACTCAAGAACAGTTCTTCAAACCATAGACTCTGCTGGGCCATCCCGTGCGAAAGATATCGACGACGTATCAATGTTTTGGCTTGCTTATCAGATTGCAATAACACAGTTGTCTTGAAGTGGATCCTGGCTCACAGTGAAATCGAGGAGAATGAGACCTCTAACTTTCTGACAGAAAAGGGGGCTTCTATTTTACAACTAAATAGCTAGAACCTGACATATCAATCTATTAAGAAAATAACTAAAAGGAAAATAATGAGTTCTTTCTCTCGGACATTACCGATAGAAGTGGTCAAAAGCCCTGGTTCAGTTATATTCAAGATATTCCTGAGTGGTCTTGTGATAAATAGGAGGCACCCTTACAGCTATTACATCTCCGAAAACACCTTTATAGAATTAACTTGGCTTCGGACCCTGCTTTTTCCTTGTGCGACTCTGGAGAAGATTTTGACATTTCTTACTTTGCCGCCTGTCCTGCTGTACCTCATGTGCCCTTATGGGAACGATATTGGATTGCAGACTTAAGTTGACGGATTAACTGATGTCTTTCCATCTTTATGTTCATTTCCGTTTGTTTTAAAGATATCTGTTGTCCCGTGTACATGCCATTAGAAAAAAAAAATTAAAAAACTTTTGGTCAAAAAGCCATACCTATTAGTATAAATATCTGTTACTACTTTATTACTATAAATATATATAATTTAAAATTCGACTAATTTATATTCAAGATTTAGTAAACTGTATTTCTGTATTTAAATTTTATATCTTCATCAAAGAATGAAAAACGCTTCATGGTTGTATGTTTTCAGTTACCCCTACAACCTCGCGTCCTAGCAATAACTCTATAAGAAAAATTATACATATTGCCACATTAAATGAGTAGAGGAGGCGGAAGAATTTATGCTCCCCAGTAAACCAAAAAAGCGTAAGATCTGAGAAAAAATAGAGAAAAATCACAATGAAAATTTTAGTTCGAAGAAGAGACATTTTATTAAAAATAGCCAGTCCTTTGAGAAGTATGATAACATTCCTTTTTGCAGTGATGGATAACACAATTATGAAAATTTAACAAAACCGCTGCTGATACCAACTTCAGATTTTTATTAATCGTGTTCCCAACGTAGTCGGTACTGACTCCTGCGGAGGTGGATAAGTGGTCAATGATAAGTGTTTGACTGAGAGTCGATAGCCAAATATGCACGGAAATCTAATTGGCATAATCAAAGTTCATAAGATTGCAGAAAATGTGTTAATAAAACTGATAATTAATTGTTTTGCCAATATAAATCTATATTATGTAGCGATAAAAAGTCATATAAAATAAATATGAGGGGGAAAATGCATAAAATTTAGTTAATAAATGTAAAAATCAGTAATATTTAAAAAAATATATTGTAAGGTATTTTCTTCCTCTTTCCAGTATGCTTTCGTGATGTAGTAGTGACACACTCGTCGCGTATTCGAGAGGTCTAGGTTCGACTCCCGGCGAAGGCATTGCTCATTTTTCATGTCTCATGTTTAAAAAAAACACTTAATGACTCTGCAATATATGTTTTTTATGCTTTATATCCAGAAAAAGGAATACAGACACTGGAACACAGGAAAAAATAAAAACAAAACAAAAAAAAGTACGAAGAAAGCAAAACTTCCTCTGAAGATATATTGTTGCAGAAAAGCCACTTTAGAACGTAAAGGAAGATTTTAATGTTTGCTTCTAAAATATTCAAATTTTCATTGGGCCAGCATAGATGACAGAATGACTGACCTACGCTATCTTAGTTGTTTACATTGAAAGAGAATGCAAATTTGAATGTTCAACGCACATGGACACAAAGACTCAGGTTTTGGAATTTTAAAATCATTCGAAAGAAATATCCCAAATAAACGTTACTATGGAACCAACACTATTGTTTTTACCCTCTTCTTACCTAGAGGAAGTAGAGTTTAGTCAAGTCAATAATTGACCATGGTTAAGTTAAACAGTTAAACCTGTTAAAACAGACCTAAGTTAAACAGTTTTATGCTAGATATTAAAGACTCTGCATTAGTATAGCAAGCTCAGCCATGACATTAATTAAAACTGAACTTTTACGCAATTAGAATGTATGAATTTGTATCCGGAAACTTGTTTTTATTTGTAAAATAAAAAAATACTAACAATACAAAAATTAATAAAACATAAATCTAATAAAGAATTTTTTCAAAATTTTTGGTTCGTGTTCTTAGTGTAGTTATTATTTTAGAGTTATTTATGTACAATTACTTGTATTATCATTACGGTATATGCTGTATATCATAAACAGAAATGGAAATAAATTGATGATGAAACCTATTCTGTTAAAAAGGGTCCATGCAAAAAATGTATCGGGAGTCCTTGGTGTAGCTTTTGCGGCGTAACAGAGAAGTTTTGTTGCAGTGATAAATAAATTAATATAATTAATGCAATTTTAAAAATAAAGCAAAGATGTTATATGATTAGTTATAACTCATGATTATCCTCCGTCATTCTTCCTTTCATTGTATAAAAATTTTGATAACTATTTCTCATGATTATCCTCCGTCATTAACTCATGATTATCCTCCGTAACTCATGATTATCATCCGTCATTATCCTCCGTCCTCCGTGATCCGTAACTCATGATTATCCTCCGTCATTCTTCCTTTCATTGTATAAAAATTTTGATAACTATTTCTCGCATCTCCTTATTGTGTTACATACAAAGTGTCACACAGTTTTATGACTAGTTAAGGCTCCAGGTAACTCTTAATAGAGAAATTTAACTACAGAAACCCTGTACACGTGTCTTGTAAGTACCCAATATGTAATTCCAAGGGTCTAGAATGTTTTTCAAAAGCAAACCATAATAGATATGTATGGAATAATAATAACTGCGAAAACATCTTGGATTACTTCTTATTCCAAGTAACATGACAGAATTTTTATTCTTTGAAAGTGAAAAAATAATCAACAATTCTTTTGTAGTTACCGTATTTGCTTAATAAGTTGATGAAGAATGATTAACAAAACAATAAGAGAAGAAGTTTTGTCACACTATATCTAGCGTTTCCTTCTAAATTGAATCGAAGTTCAGGGTATGAAGATAACCATTAAACCAGAATTGACATTTCTAAGAGACACTTGTTTAATTTAAATGTTTAAAACAGATATATAAAATTGCAATACGGAATTTATTTACAACGTTCTAACTTGAAATTACAGTTTAAAGAATACATAATTATTTCATTCATTAATTCCTCTAACTTTTAATCCGCAGGAAATTTTAAAAACTAGCTATTTAAACGACATTAAAGTAAAAAATTTAAAATGTCTGCTATTAGCTAAACAACAAACTTGGTGTTACCTAAACATAAAAAGAAAATGATTTGAAGATTTATTTAACTTTGCATATTGAATAACAATGGAATTTTAAATGATTTTAACAGAGATTAATGCACAAATAAGAACTTTAAAAATCTGATAATACTATAATCTATTATTTTAAGTACATTATATGTTGTATATCATGTGATCTTATGCAGTGGTCTCAAACTCAAATTGCAAGCGGACCAAATGTACAATTCGTGAGTAGTTGACGATTCGCAATTAAAAAGAAAATAATAATAACAACGGAAAGCTGCTTGTTAAAAAAATAAAATTTGTTAATTAAATAAAGACATTTTAGTACTTATCTTTCAGAATATACATATTGTTACGTGCGTAGGGGTTCGTTATATATTGAATGTACAAGTCGTTAAAAAGTTAACAAAAATTTATTCTTTCCACAAGAAATAAATTAAAATGCTGAAATATTTCTTCACAGATCTTCGCACAATATCACAATATCTCAAACGTTTAGCAAAAACTCAGTTCAAAACAGATAAAATAATTCTATCTAACAGCGAAATCGCTGCAATCAATACAGCATTAAGTAAACAAACAGCAGTTCGCTTTTTAAAGCTACAAGTATAACAGCAACAACAACGACTGAGATGAGGTGTTTCACCTCGACTTTTATGAGCTTTTTAATTATCAGTAGAACAATCACGATATTTCTAGATTTTTCTGGATGGCAACAGTAATTACGAGATATTTATTTATTAAGCATTAAATGCACGCGCTCTTTTATTTTTATTGTTATTTTTTTTTTGACGTAGCTTTCTCTTCAAAAATCGTCTGCGTTGCTAAGGCAACATGAAGCAAATCTAATTACAATTCTAAATAAATAGCCAAATAAATGTGAAATTCGTAACATTGCCCCCTTCCCAAGGACTGCACGTCCCGGGCAGTACAATCTTTGGACAGGAAGCCAAACATACAACTAAGGCCTCAGTGCTATAATAAACATTACTTTATAATAAAAAAAATAAACAATAATTGCAATAAGTGACTTTCAGCAAATTAAATTCTATCCAACGCTGAATACAATTCAAATACTAACAAATACAAATGCTATCAAATACAAATACTTATCAGATACTAAACAAATAAAGTCAAATACTAAATACAAATAGGACCATGGTCTTATACTATTTACATTATTATTTACAACTATATACACTACGTACTATGGCCATAGTAATGAACTAACCTGTCGTAATGAACGACTTTAGGTTTAGAGTTCGATGACTTACGGATCCGAACCACGACGTCGTTCAGCCTGTTTAGGACTGTGTAAGGACCATCCCAAGGTGACTGTAGTTTCGGAGAAAGTCTATTCTGTCGAGTCGGACTCCATAACCACACCTTGTCCCCTTTGTTGAAACGATGGGCAGTAGCTCCCGTGTCATAGCGGGTCTTCATCTTGTTCGTCGCCAAGCTGACTCGCTTTCGTGCAGAACGGTGCTTCACTTCAAACCGAGCCTGGACATCTTGGATGTATTCCTCAGGCGATGAAGGCGCATCTGCAGGGCGGTCAGATAAGAAATCACAAGACAGACGAAGATCACGACCGATGAGCATCTGGGCTGGAGAATTGCTGGTAGTCTCGGGTTCCTCTTCGATCTCAGTATGATTTCGGCAACTTTCTGAGCAGGGTCTTTCAGACGTCACGTCGGCGTTTCGTGGTGAGGATCCTTTCTGAGGATCGATAGTCGTGTCCTCAAACACTGAAAACAGTTTATTGTTTTTGAAGTCTAATGAAAACTTATATTTCCTTAAAAAGTCCAATCCGAGTATACAAGGATCTATAATATCCACCACATATGCTGTGTGACGGTAGACGGCACTTCCAAAGGTGATGTTCATGTTTAACTTTCCTTTTATGTCGATTTTCTCACCGGACGCAGTCTCGAGGGTAACACAGGATGGCGTCCAAATCAGTTTATCCTTAAATTTTTGAGCTAAATCTCTTCGAATAATGGTAACATTAGCTCCTGTAGCAATAATCATAGTGCAAGGAACTCCGTCGATATGCCCACTGATGGATAGTCCATTACTGCTGCTACCCATTGCAGAAATCTTGAACGCTTTGAAACAGGGTTTTTCACTATCTGACAACCTCCGCTCCTCGATATGATCATTAATTTGCTTCCTCCGTCGTTGCTGGAAAATTATCTTATTTTCCGTGCTCTGGGGTGTTCTGCAGTTCCTTCGTACGTGGTCTTCAGCTCCGCAGTTCCAGCACTTTGGTTTCTTGTCACTTCTTTTCTATCTCATGGCGTTTAATTGCGTGTTTACATCGTTCATCTTATTTTCCGTGCTGTGGGATGTTCGGAAGTTCCTTTGCATGTGTCCTACAGCACCGCAGTTCCAGCACTTTACTGTCGGTTTCTTGTCACCAATATCCCGCTGCAAGGCATTCACTTGTCTTGTTAAATCATCTAAACGAGCCATCAACTGATCCACTGGCTCGTGGACTCGCACAGCTCTGAGTGGGTGGTGACCTTTACGAGTTGCTTGCTGAGCTACTTCGAACTTCATGGCGTACACTAGAGCGCTTTTAATATTCTTCACATCTGCCATTCGCAGTGCTTGCTGTATTTCAGGATCCCGGATGCCGTCGATGAAGTATTGCAGGGACAGGATTTCTCTTGTTTCTGTCGGGCACTCCGAAAAGGCGAGGTGGGACAGCCTTTCAACATCCGTGGCGAGCTCCTGGAGTGTTTCCGTAGGCTTCTGTTGACGGGATTTTAACTGAAGCCTGCTGTAATCTTTTAAACACTTCTCTCCAAAACGCAGCTCCAATGCGCCGGACAGAGCTTCGAAATCTAGCCTTTTGTTTTCGGGAAGAGTCTGAAGGATGTCCGCTGCGTCTGCTCTCAGAGAAGCCGCAAGGTGACAGGCCTTAGCTTGGGAATCCCATCCATTAGCTTCTGCCACTATAGAAAATTGTGTCTTATACCCTTGCCAGGAGGTCTTCCCATCATATGTCGATAGCTTCAGAGAGGGATGCGCAGGCATGGCTAGAAATTTAAAAGTATCCGAATCGCTTCGTGCTGCCGCTACGAATTTCTTCAAGGTATCAACATCTTTCGCAATGCAGAAACTTTGTCCTCAATTTGTTGTTCGATTTGGTGTTGAACGGCAAAAACTCCTTCTTCAGTTTCTCCAACTCTATTTTCAACCGTGTCAATTCTGTTTTCTATACCTTCAAATTTGTTTTCTATTATGCAGGTGATTTACCTTTTTATTTCCTCTTGACCAACTTTCATTTCTGCCGTAACAGCCTTCATTTCTTCCTTAACAGATGCTTGACCAGCTTTCATCTCCTCTTTAACTGATTCTTGACCAGCTTTCATCTCCTCTTTAATGGATTTCATCTCCTCTTTAATGGATTTCATCTCCTCTTTCACGGAATCTTGGCCAGCTTTAATTTCTTCTTTAAATGCAGCAAAGGCTGCCATAAATTGCCTTAATTGTTCTTCCATTGCTCTAGTTAATGGCATTCAAAATAATCCCCCTTCTGACACCAAAAATATGTTACGTGCGTACGGGTTCGTTATATATTGAATGCACAAGTCGTTAAATAGTTAACAAAAATTTATTCTTTCCACAAGAAATAAATTAAAATGCTGAAATATTTCTTCACAGATCTTCGCACAGTATCACAATATCTCAAATGTTTAGCAAAAACTCAGTTCAAAACAGATAAAATAATTCTATCTCACAGCGAAATCGCTACAATCAATACAGCATTAAGTAAACAAACAGCAGTTCGCTTTTTACAGCTACAAGTATAACAGCAACAACAACGACTGAGATGAGTTGAAGCACCGGTTGAGGCGCAACGCCAGGGTGCCTAGGCTAATGAGCCTTACCCCTACTGTAAACGTATATAATTTCCTAATCATATCGTTAAATAAACTGAGTGAATTGAAAGGTGAGTACCTAACTACATACGTTTTTTTTAAACTGTAGGAAACTCTAAAGGAAAAGTATAAAGATATGCACAGAAGTTGTCGAGCTGGTGAGATAACATATTTGAAATGACAAGAGAATAAAAAGTACGAATCTTTTGGCATGTTAGAAAAACATAATTGAATAACATAATAACTCTAAGAAAAATAATAATAGAAAAATAAGAGAAAAATATTACACACAAATGATAACTTAGAACATTTCTAATTAAATCCAGAATGTACAATGTTTATAATGCTTAAACAGGTGCCAGGTAAAGAATTGACATTGGTCGTACAAAGTTTACAGGGTCAGCAGCTTCGTAATCAGGAATATAAATATCTGGGTTACTAATTTTGGTTTGATTTACATGAAACTGCCTAGCTAGTCTACAATAAAAATTATGAATGTGTTCGATGTTCAGTTCTAGATGAATTCTACTATTTCGGATGTACCATGGTGCATTTACTAGTTGCCTCAGAACACCATTCTGAGCAGTTTGCAATTTTTTACGGTTGGAACGACATGAATATGCCCAAACTGGGCAGGCATAACTTAATAGTGGACGCATAATGGTTTTGTAAATGAGTAACTTATTGTCTATAGATAGAATACTATTCCGAGCAATTAAGGGAAAGAGTTGCGATTTACGGGCTCGAAACTTTTTGAGAATATGTGTTATGTGTGGGGACCATGAGAAAGTTTTACAGAGGATCACCCCTAAGTAAGTGACTTGCTTGGCCCAGGGAAGTACCGTACCATAGAATTGAAGGTTTGTTTTTATTTTCTTTCTCTTTGTAAACAATATAGCCTGCGTTTTTTCCAGGTTGACTTGCACCTTCCATTTAACTAGCCAGGTCTCAAGTGCATGGATGTGGTTTTGTAATCGTTGGATTACTGGACTAAGAAATGCATTTTGTGCCAGGATCGCTGTGTCATCAGCATACATGGCCAGTATAGTGTTGTCTGCTGTGGGTATGTCGTTCATATAAACATTGTAGAGTGTGGGTCCCAAAAGAGAACCCTGTGGGACGCCTGCAAGTACTGCACGGCTGGTGGAATATGTGCCAGAAATATGAACGACAAAGTGTCTACCAGTTAGGTAGGATTTAACTATGTTCGTGATGTAAACTGGGAAACCCAGTGTGTGGATTTTGTAGACTAATGCGTCCAGCCATACGCGATCAAAAGCCTCGGCTATGTCTAAGAAAATGTCACCAGTAATTTTCTTTCTTTGCCTTCCTTCTGTAATCATTTCCACCACTCTGTAGAGTTGGTTGGTCGTCGACAGTTGTTTCCTGAACCCAAATTGACAGGGGATAAGAATGTTGTTTTCTTCCAGGTGTTGATTAATTCTGGCAAGAATAACAGCTTCAACCACTTTACTAATACAAGACAGAAGACTGATTGGTCTGTACGACGTCGGTGATGTAGGTGGTTTTCCTGGTTTGAGGATAGGCGAGATGGCTGCCAGTTGACTGAGATGAGGTGTTTCACCTCGGCTTTTATAAGCTTTTTAATTATCAGTAGAACAATCACGATATTTTTAGATTTTTCTGGATGGTAACAGTAATTACGAGATATTTATTTATTAAGACATCTCTTTTATTTTTATTGCTATTTTTTTTTCGACGCAGCTGTCTTTTCAAAAATCGTCTGCGTTGCACGAGGAAATAAAAAGGAATTTTAATTACAATTCTAAATAAATATCCAAATAAATGTGAAATTCGTAACAATATAAAAGTGATGCAAAGAAAAATCGAAATTTATTCATACTTTTTGCCTGATATCCAAAGTTTGGTATTTAAAGGAAATTTTTATTGGTCATATTTTGTAACTCAAATGTATTGACAGCTAAATATTAAAATATTAAGAATGACATTTATTCACATAATTGTGATGTATTGGAGTAACTATTAAATAACTCAATTATACACTTACTAAAAAGAAACAAAAGAAAACTTCCCAATTTTTGTTTCTTTTGGGAAGGAACAAAGAAGTTTATAAATTATTTGAAGAAAAGAAACAAAGAAGCTTATAAATTATTTGCAGAAAAAGCATATTTTTCTGGAAAAAATAATTTATAAACTTCTTTGTTTCTTACTGCATCTTTCAGCTATAACCTCTCACGGCATTTCGAATTTGATGAAATATATAATCTTGGAAAATAATTACTAGAAAATATCTTCATCACTAACTGTTGATATCCATAGTCTGTTTTTTTTTCAGACTAATTAGTTTTCAACTAAGGAGGATAAAAATTGTATTCCCGTGTAAATATAGTACCAAAGAAAGAAATTATTCTTATTAAAAAATTCGTAACTGAGGATATTTACTTTTCTACAACTACTAATAAAAGTTAATCAAAATTGTATGTTCAGATCTTTGAATAAGAATTATATCAAGATGTAAATTAATTAGCTCCATTTATAGATTTTCCGGATCGTTACCCTCATTCGTTTTTAGCTATGAAAATAATGTAAAACTGCCCCGAAATCTTTAAAATTTTAAACTTTTTCTTTACATACTTGTAATAATACTAACTAATTTCCAAGAAGTGTATTCAGATGTTGCATAAAATTGCTTTGAAGAGCGCCAGTTTGAGACCACTGTTCTAATCCTCATTTAAATTCGTCGCACTCCTTCCATTACTTAAACTCATTCTCTTGCAGTGTCATGGATATGTCAAGACATGAAACATTCTTTCCCTTTTCTTGATTCTTGATATGCACCAGTGAAAATTGAAGTGTAAATGTATAAAAAATGCATTAGTGAAAATTTGTTACATAATTCACATAATATGTTACCCATAATTCGCAAATGAAACATAGTTGAAAAGCTACTAGAAAATGGTAATGATGTTTTTAATGTATAGTATAATATTACATTTTTTATGAAAAAAGACTGGAAATAAAAATAAAAATATGTTCCGATGAATAAAATATTCCATATACCACTTTTTTTAGTACTTTTGAAGAAATTTTAAGATGCGAAAAAGCTCACGAGACTTTCCTCTACCCGAAACTAAGACTTATACATATTTAGCAGTTTATTATTTATTTATTTTTGCTCTTTGGCCAGAAACGTGGGTTTTATTTTAATATATGAGCCGCTGCTCGTTTATGCATCTGATTGTTCAAAACATTTTCCCCACCAAAGTATATCAGACATAACATGCATCATCAAAAACAATGTTTACCATGTTTTGTACACAAAGACAAGTTTATGATGAACATTTTAGCTCCGCTCTGAGCAGTATACTTTGTGTAGCCATTATTGCAGAAGATGCCCTGAATAAGCATGATTATTTTAGAAAAATAACACTATCTTACCTTTGTGAACAGTTTTACAGATTGTACTGTACAAAAACCATAGAGAAGATAAGAAATTCAAAATACCGTTTTGAATAATTTTAGTATAATGCTAATGCGCTTGTATTACCATTATTAATAATTTATAATGTAATACGAGGAGGCACTGGTTACTAGACATAGCAACGTGTCCATGTTCCTTAGCTTTGAATTAAACGTTCTCAAAAACGCCATATATATCACAAGTTACATCTTTTGAAGTCATTTAACACCAAAGAGTATTTCATTAAATGTACGTACTCTCGCGTAAGGTATTTTCTGGAGATCAGCAAGGGACATACAGATGAACACTTCATACATTAGGCCGGTGTTCTGTCTAGTCCATGTGATTATTTAACAATGGGGGCCCTTTAAGTAAGCGATTAGTTACGTAAAGTGTAAATTATAAAATAGGTTTAGAGGTTAAAGGAAAATAGGGCATATATCGAATGGTTTTTGGAAGATTTTTTATTATTACGCTCAACTTTTCACCACAATATCATGGAAGAGGAAGTTGCTAACACACTAACAAAAACTTGCTAAATAAATAATAAATAAATAAAATAGGAAATAAATCTTTAATTTACAAATTCTTTCCTGAAAATTATTAATAACTGGATTTAAAAAATTCCTATAATTTAGTGGGAATTCTGAGAATAAATTAAATGGTCAGGAACGTAGAGTTGGCCAGCAGGAAAAGAAATGTATCTTTTCCTTTTCTCTGTCTTCGGTTCTTAAGTTTATATAAATTGAGTTTGTTTTCAGGGCATGTGCTCTTTGCGTTCGAGAATATTTACTATACTTCAACAATGCAGAGTTTCGACAATACCGGATTTGGATAAAAGATCCCATGGTGAAGTCTGGTTTTTGTTCAGGTATTTTCCAAGAGATTTCTTATATTTTCTTTGATTTCATCAGATCTACATCTACAAAAGACATCGCTGCGAAATAAATTTAAGAAGCGATTCATGTTATTTTTCTTTATCTTTCCCGCAGTAAAAATTTGAGGGAACTCTGAAGATAAATTCTGCCCAAAATTGCAGCATTTCTCATAGAAGAAAAATTATCGATTTCATTCTACTTTTATTTTCGTTTCAATGCAGATCAAAAGGTTTTACTTTCAGTTTTCCTTGTGCTCATGGTACAAAAATGCCTCATTAGTGGCTAAGCAACTAAGATTCCTGAAAAATTCCTGGTTTGTATCATAAATACGAATGTCTTCAAGAATAAGTTTTTCTTATGTTTAAAGCGGTTTATTGTAATAAACGAATTAAAATTATTGATATATTCAGATAAACTGAATTGTGGGCAAAATATCATCATTTCTCTCACTCAGAGGTGACTATTCTTTTTGGCTGATTTTCCTTTAATTTATGACGTGGAATATAGTGTATCAAGCGCTCTTTTTCTGTAGACAACTGCGTTAGTTTTCAACTGCTAAATGTTGTGTGAAATAAAGTATATTTATCTTTGCATTACCTGTACAAAACATTATTACTTTTCCTTAAGATTCCATTGCGTAGATCTTTGTGTTCATGGTTGTTATGTTCTGCGGATACATCTATTGCTTGTCGAGAATAAAACTTGCATAATTTGACTTCAAACCAAATAAATCAATAATGCAAACATATGCAGTAACGCATTCAGGTGCAATATGCAATAACGTATTCGTAATCAGTAATGCAATAACGTATTCGGGTTCTGTCGTATTACTGTTATGAACTAAAGTATTAAAGTTAAAAATATGCTTATTTTACTATGGCTGATGGTATTCTTACTTTTATGTTTTTATATTATTTATTGAACCTTATCTTATGCAACTACAGAAGACAGAGTGGAGGAGACTGCTGAGCAGTGCTAGTATGATTCGGATTCAGATCTAGAAGAAGAGGCTGACCGTATGAAGCTTTTGTTCGTTAGCTTATGTGCAACGTGAATATGAGACAGATTTCCTTAGAAAGTTGCACCACTGGCCGAGTGTTTTAGACAGCTGAATACTTGTAGCTCGACCTCGATGAACGCTCAAGCAAACGAAATGGCTGCATGACGTGTTTTTGTGATTTTCTCCTTGTGTAAGGTGAATATGAGCTTATATCCCTTAGAAAGTCCTTCGAGAAGGCATCCCTTCTCTTTTGTGGATAACTTTTGAAGACTAGGTATTCAAACAATCTACCTTAGAAATTTGTCCACAAAGGCATAACCCAATTATGCAAATAGTTCTCGTGTGCTTGCCATAATTTATGAACTAAGCAAGTATTTCGATCCTTTTTGTGTGTTACTCTCCTTCTTTCTTTTTAAACTGCGTTAATTGTGTGACATTTCGTATGCTGTTATACTAAGTAAAGATTAATGTCAGTTGACAAATATATTATTAATGCAAGAGCCAAAATACCGAAATACGCGTCTTCCAAGTCACTGTGTTTAAATCATTGCACCAAACTGTTCATTATCAATTTCCTACTTTTTGCAAAGGCATAATAACGCTGTTTGTCTAAATTAAGGCTACCTTCATGGTATTGTTTCTAATAGAAATAAGTCCGTGTTTGTGTTATGTGTCGAAACATATACCCACTTATTTCATTTCAGGTACTCGAAACTATCATAGCGAATTGATTTGAGCTCAACAACATCCTCCTTTTTATTCCAATCATATCAGTTGAGAATCTTAATGAAGTCATAATACGTCTTATAAAGGAGGGTTCGTTGAATATCAAAGTTTATAATTTCTTAGATTTCTGTTAATGTCACTCACATTCCTTTAAGTGTTAAATGGTATTTAGATTTTTGATAAACTCTTCAAGGACTAATTATAATATTTAATGTCAAATTAAATGTCTGAAATAGTTAATATGTCTGGAAATAAAGTAGAAAAAACGCTGTTTGACAAAACTTTCTTCCTTCGTATTCTATGATCATTTCTGAATATCAAGCTCATATCACATCGCTCAAAATAAATAAACAGAGAGTGAATTAAAATAAAGATTGTAAGAATTATATGGCTTAAAATGAAATTAGGTTACTTACATATTAAAACGGTGAGACTGGAAAACGTGCTTTCATGGAAGACATTCGAGGAGAAACCGGTTCCTATTTACGTTACACTTAAGACATACTACGAATATGCCTAAGCCACCAGTGTTTAGCAGTGTTATGCAGTTTGTCACTTGCAATCGTCGTACACCGGAAAAAGTGCAATATCATCTATCAATCGGAAATAATTATTGTTGTTTACTTGACAACTGACAGTTATGTCACTATTATAGACTAAATCGTTTCATCTTCCCGTAAGTCCGGAGATTAAGCCATCATTTTCCGAAAAATGTTTTCTTAACTGATAAATGTGAAGCCCAAACCCCTAGGTTAATTACGAAAGAGGAAAAAAAATCATTGTTTTCTTATCACACCATCATTTGCGGGGAGAGGTGGCACAAAAATTTGAGTTATCCAAGCTGGGAGGAAATACCATTTATCTTCCACCAGACTTGCGACCTCCATTAACGGCAGGCATGACCCAAATGTTAGGTCGCTTCGGCAGGTGTCTCGTGCTTCTTAACTTGATTCTTTTTACTTCTTTTTAAAACTTAGAAAATGCTGCAACATCGGCAAGCTGAGCAGGCCATTAATTCAATTCTAGGCATTCAAAGAGGGAAGGAAAGGGAAGAACCCCTCTTTCTTCCTCCTCACACCATTATAAAGGAATTACCCTTATACCACATTCATTCCAATGACATTTTTATTCGGAAACGCTGCACCTGTTGGGAGGAGGCGTAAGAAATCCTTCGAATCTTGTTGAAACAAGACAACTATTCAGACACTTCGGAATTTCGATACTCAAAGAGAGCTCGCTGGAAATATTTTTTTATTTATTTATTTTCTTTCCCAACATTCCACCCATTTCGGGAATAAAACGAAAGGCATAATGTCGGTTCGAATTTGTTCCAGTGGACTGGATGAAAGAATAAATCCTGTTCCTTTTATATAAATGTTCTGCGGCGGGTTTTCCGGAAAACAGCCATTAATGAGTTGTTCCGAATTTGATAAAGGATGACACTTGTTCTTTTTGTTGGGTGCAGAGTTCTTAGGAACAAAAGAAGAAATGAGTTGTTTTACAAGAATGTGAGAGAGATACTCTGTTTATTATTTACCACTAGCATTTTATAGTAGGCTAATATATATTCTTTAACTCTCCGTAGTCTTAAGAATTCTATGGGTTATTTCCTGCTAGTTCATAAATATTTTCAAATTATTAGTAATTTGGGTGCAACATAATTTCTAAGGAATATTAATGCTCCATTTCACACTCTTCATCAGTTTAACTTCTGAAAATTCCTGATCTGTTATAAAAGATATTCAAATTAATCACGGTGAGACTGAGTTGTATTGTAACTCCTAAATATTACTATCGTGAAACGTCACGTGTCTTTATTGAAAACAGAGGCATAAAATTGCTTTAATATGCATTTAATTTTACTCTCTGCCTCTATGTTCCTGAAAGAAGTATTTATGGCATTTTCTTCTTCACATATGACATTTCCCTCTCCTTTTATGGCTCTTTCCTTCTTTATATATTCACAATTGGTTACTTCTGAAACAAAATGTTTCGAATCATAGATATTTTATATTTTTAAGTTATACAAATTTGCAAAAAAATGAACATACGAATATGAGATGGAATTTCTACGTCTTTTCTGTCTTCATTTTTAATATAATAGCTGCAGTCGAATGCAATCTGCAAGGATTTATAACGTGTCTAACTTATAAATTTTATAAATTAATTTTACTCAAAACTGCAAAAAGTTAAAGATGTTTGTAATGACATCTTGCATATAGCACTGTATAAGGTTCGTTTTGTGACTTTAATACCAAGTCGATATTATATCCAGTTTTACCACAACTTTGATGTAATGTTTCGTAAATAATTTTATGCCAATTTTGAGTTGGACGTCATTTCTGTGAATAAGCGCATTAACATAGATGTTCAGTTACAGATTATTTTAATTTCATAATTTCATATTAGAGATTTGCAAATAACTCGGTAAATATGTTATCATACATAGAAAATTCTCAAAAATGCTTTGTTTTTAAACAATCCAAATATTTGTTATTTTTTCTTTTTTGAATGATGACTGTATTAATTTTAAACTGAAGGCGCTAGTATATCGAATAATAAAATCTATGATATACTTAAAAATAAAAGGAATTATCGCAAAAGTGACTGAGCTCTCTCAGTATCGAGTTTAGTTAAAATAGACAGAATTAGGCTTTAGGCAATGATTTAATTGCTTTACATACAAAGCAAATTTAATAAACTATAAGTACTGATTTCTGTGTCTTATGGCAGACGTTAAATTTTATTATTATGAAAATTTTAAAATTATTAAATGCTTATTACCAGTTCTTCGTACAGTTGCTAATACAATTCAATTATAGATTTTTATGATTGAAAGGCACATTTTGAAATTACTGTAACCAATGTTTTCACCCTGATAATTCAAACATTAAAACTCTGTTGCATTAATTATTTTAGGAGTATTCGAAGAATTTTATAAAACCCGTGTGAAGAATTTTATTTAACACGATATTAGTTCATAGTGTTGTATTTGTAGAAGACATAACAAAAATTGTAGAAGAAAATGAAAATTCTTATAATCCACTGTAAAATAATTCGAATCTATGTTCTAAAATGTATTAATGTAACGTATTTAAATGAATATAAGATGTAATGTAAAGTCAGCAGTTTGTATTAGTAATGTAGCAATTTATAATAGTAAGTAAGTAGCCATTTATATTAGTAAGAACGTGGAGAGATAAAAAATGGCACGTAAACGTCTCCTCGTCACAGAAAACTGTACACAAAAGTGTCAGTGCGATGTTTGGATGACTTCAGTAAATTACTCTCAATATTTCGTAATGAAAATCCTTATCCGGTTTCAGGCTAAGATAATATATACTGACGGAAAAAAACCCCAACACCAAGGAAATA
>KK117107.1:238859-313724 GCA_000611955.2 Stegodyphus mimosarum | reverse complement strand
TGCACGATACGACAATCCAGCTTCACGAAGGCCGATGATTCTCCCTCGTTCAAACTCTGTAAGTTGTTCAAATCTCGCTCTCTTTCGTCGACGAGGCATAAGTACAGATTGAGTTAACGTTTACCACTAGCAGATAACCACCGATAACCATACACGCCTCGCTACAGCCGTCTATTTATTCGGATCCATCAGCCGTTCAGAGGGCGCTGCTCAGCATACGCATGCGCTACGGATTTGCAATTCTAATCATTTGCATATCATGCGCTACTTTGCATTTCCTGAAAATTTCAGCTCACTCGCGTAAGTCCTTCATGGTGTTGCAATTTTCACAAACGTGAGTGTATGTTATTGTATCAACACTTATATTAAAATTTTGTAATTTATTTTAATACATATTCTTCCTTACAGATCTGCATAAAATATATTTTTTAAAATTTAGGTTAAAATAAGACGCCGAGCAACGATTATTTTAGAAGCAACAAAAAACAGCATTATATTTGTAAAATTTCCAGGGCTAGTTTCGATAATTTAACTACCGAACCTTCTTACTCAGCTGCAAAAGTGAAAATCCAGTGTTTTTAAGTTAATTTAATAAACTAGTAACTCAAAATTATTTACTTTTCACAGCGTAGTTAATACATTTCTACTATTTTTTTAATTCGTCATGATTAATTTCGGCCTGGCGATTCTGAATCTGATTCTGGCTCTGAGTTTAAACGCAGGCGAAGACTCCGCCTATTTTCCTTATAAGGTACATCTCCCACATTCATAGCGTGCCTTCGTGGTGTAATGGTCAGCACACTGAGCCGGTATTTCAGAGGTCCGTGGTTCGATCCCCGGCGAAGGCAGTGCATATTTTTCATCTCTCTTGTTTAAAAAAAATACCTAATGTCTCTACAGTGGCGCCTGAATTAAAAGGGTTGTGGATGATGACTCTCTACACCCAGGATTTGGCGACTAGGTCCCCTAAAACCCTAGTCGCCCTTTAAAAAGGGGAGTATATAAGGTATATCTCCCACATTCATAGCGTGCCTTCGTGGTGTAATGGTCAGCACACTGAGCCGGTATTTCAGAGGTCCGTGGTTCGATCCCCGGCGAAGGCAGTGCATATTTTTCATCTCTCTTGTTTAAAAAAAATACCTAATGTCTCTACATCCTAACTAAAGGAAATTCATGCCGTGTAAAGTTGCCTTCTAACTTAGAAAGCTGATATTCAGAATTAACATAAAATTCCAAGAGCTAATTAATTTCATTTCATAGAGCCAGGGTTTTAAGGTATATTTGATATTTTTCTTATTGTATTAAAGTTACAAACGAAAATTTCAGTTGCTTCGTGCATTAATTAAGCTACAAAAATAAGAATAAATTAAAAGCGGAAAGTTCACAAACTAAATTACATTTTGTTTGATGCCACACAAAAAATCAGGTTAAAGTTAGGAATTAGAAAGATGTGTTAGGAATTAGAAAAATACATAGGACCGCAATATGTTGCTTGCGGGATTTTATATCTCCCGATAAAGCAAAAGTAAAATTAAAATGAAATTTATGTCTTAATTCAAAGAACTGTGCATAAAATGGAAAACAATATCAGCCAATTTTTAATCCCAAAATGCAAAGATCTTGATAAAACACGCAAAGTGTGCTAACCGTTTTTCACTATTTTTGTTATTACGTTCGATAATTACTGAACTGGTTATGGAGAAGCAGTACATGAAGAACTGAAAATAAACTGTCCAATAATATTTCGAAATAGAAATATTACAAAAACAATTCGTTAAAATAAACTGCTCAGTTTATTGAGTGCCATTTAAATAATGTTCTTTATTGAGTCATTCACTGAGTAACAGACGATTCCCTTGTGTTTTAATCAATGAGAAACCAATGGAAGAAAACATTTTATACTTCACATTAGTATTATCTTTTGCTATTAATATTTTAAAGTGATTTAATATTTACTGATATATTTCATATTACTTTCTTTTTTTGTTGAAGACTTTCTGACCAAACAATTTGCGAAAAGCAGAGATAATTTGACTGCTATTTATTAATCTATTACTCAAGAATCAGAAAAACATTCGGAGCTCCCCGTTTGGTGATTAAAAACTATTTTCTGCGAAACGATGGTGTGCTTTGTTTGACTGTATAATGACATTAAAGCAAAAATGCATGCATTCAAAATACCACATACTATTTTAAGAAGCATTATAATTTAATATAGGTTTTGAAATTCTTGATTATATTTTAAGCTCTGACATAGCTTGAATATATAATGTTAACGTTCTTTGTATTTTAACCTTTTAACGCTCTAAACTTAACTAAAATGAGCAAATCAATTAATTATTTTTAACTACATCAGGTATTTGAATTTCAATGAGAAGGGGCTGCTGCGTAGATATTTTCTCAGATTTTTTTCTGTACCTAAAAAATTCAAGTTCTTTTTGAAAACACGAGAATCTGCGTTTTCTTTGCCAGTATACCATAAACTGTCTTCCAGAAAATTCAGCACTGTTTAGGAAAGATAAGCCTCATATTCTTTACTGTTATCAATTAACGACCTGACGCTTTAATATTGGAAAAAATGATTATGTATACATCCTTATTTCAGCGAAAAATAAAATTCATTTTTTTAAAACTTTTACTATGTATTGAACTAAAAAAAATCTTTCGATGAAATTGTGGTGCGTTTGCATTGGCATAATTGTTTACATTTTGCTTGTCATTTGGATGTTTGAAGAGTTAAAAAGATATTACAGTAATATTTAAATATTATCGAAATTCTTTGCAAAATTCAATCACGGAAATTAAGCTGATTTGATATTATTTGAAACTTTTGTTATTCATGTAGTTTATTACAAATAAAAATAAGAGATTTAAGTAACATGTACTTATATCAAAGCAGAAGAGAATTTAAAATTAGGTGAAAAACAACTTTTTTATTTGGCAAAATATTTTTTATTCTTGAAGAAGAGGAACTGATGTCTGACCTACATCAAAATAAGTAGAGTTACTCAAAATGTATGTCGAACTAATAATGCATTTTTAGGAGATTTTAAAAAATATATTTTATGTGTCCAGCATATACTGAATTTTAATAAATATTACTTCCTTAGCATAGCAGCTGCGAATGTAGAATTTCGTTTACAGATTTCATAATTATTTATTAAATTTATAAACCCAAGCTTCAGCAGAGTATCAAAATGAACGGGAGATCATGAAGAATTCATGTTAAACGGAAATACGAAGATTTGAAATCATACGGAAACAGAAAGCGCGACGATTAAGAAAATTCCCTAAAAATTCATTAGTAATCAAGAAAATCAATGTAAATCAAAATCAATGTAAATATATTTATAATAATTTTCGGTCTATCGTTATTTAACGATCATACTCTTGTGTCATCTCCGTAATTTTCATACTAATCACATCATAAGCGTATCAATAACGTAAAACGCTTTCATTTTGTTTACAATTTCAGATGACTAGCTAAAGTTTGCTGCATGTAAACTTCTCTTTTGAAAGCATTTTGGTAATAAAATGGCCTTTCACTATTCTAGACGCTTCACTAAATACCAAATGCAGTGAAATTTCCAAAAGATGGCTATCCACAATTTTGGGAAATTTGACTTAAGAAAGTCACTTTAGAAAATATTATTGTTGATGATGTCAACCAATGTTTAATTATTTTCTGAGTAATACTGCTAGGTTTCAGAGACGGACGTCTTAGACGGTTGCTATGACAGGTGTCATTGCAAGTTTTATAATATATATTTAAAAATGCCTTAAAATAAAGTAAAATAAAGGAAGAATGATTATTTGACGTCATTAAACGATTATTTGACTTCTTTGAAATGAAACGTAATGCATGTGACAAAGTCTTTAGCAAAAGGTAAAACCAGCAGTTTCGTCATAAATAAAACCAATTCCAAAAACATTAAAATCTTAATTTTCTAAATGTACCACAACTTTATACAAGATTTCAACCTTCTATTTCCGTTTTAAATCAATGTGTATCTGAACTATACGTACAAACTGTCATTTCAAAAAAATTAACTATCTGAAATCATAACAGTAATATATCTAGTAAGCAACAACTTTGTTGTCAGATTAATGGGTAGGAAACCTATGTCATCTGAGCTCAACTTTTAAGTTATAAATTGTAATTATAAGACATTTTGTCCTTATCTGTTCTCTAAATTTTCTGAAATGAAGTTAAATCTCCGTAACTGAGATCACTTTAGAGCTTGTAGTTAAGCAAATAACATTGGAATATTTATTACATTAAGCTGTGTATAATACTGAAACCTCATTAAATTCTGGATATATTCACTGAAAACGTGTCTTAAAGAATGCAGATGATAGATCAATGCAATATTTTCTATGTAATGATATTTTCAATAATCAGCAGAAACCTGCTGGTATGGCATTAATCATTCCTACACCACACACAAAATCTTAGATGAACTGTAATTATGATCTCAGGAATTGTGTGTGATGATATGTATATATATAACACAGTGTAAGGTAACAAATATATTTACAGAATAAATTTATTATTAATCAATAGAAAAGGATTAAGTTGTGATAAATTTTTCCGATTTCTTATTAATTGTAACATGTATACCCTTTATCTTAATAAAGGATCGTATTAAGGAATTTTTCCATACGAGTGTATAATTTCCTTTTGATATATATTTAAAGTTTAATACCATTATCTTAAAACTAATTTTTTAAAAAGTTATAAAACGTATTTAACGACAGTAAGATGCTAATATAAGTTTTTCACGTAATGAACTCTAAAATATTTCCACATAATGAAATTTAAATGTGTTCTTTTTGAGATTTTATTTTAATGAAAAAAAAAACCATTCTTCTAGTTATTTGTCCATACTGAAAGAAAAATAATCTTGAGTGGGGTTTTCTTCTTAGAATTACTGAAATAAAATTCTTATTTATTTACTCGTAGTTTTCTCTTTCTGTGCATGTATTCAGGAATAATACTTAGGACAAAACAAGAAAGTATGCGCTACTTTTGTAATAAGAATCAAAATAAGAGATTACGTACTAAAGAAAAATCTTTCTTTTGAGGAACGTTTTATCTATTTTGTTCAAGAGAAATTTTATTTTGTCTCAGTGAGAAGCTCTCTAAAACTTTTACAAATATTCTTTCACTATTGTTTCAAAAATAACCATTTTCATAGCTTAGTATATGAAAACCTTGCAGTTTGCTTATTTTATCGATATCCAAGATAAGTTTTCTGTGGAATGAAACATTTTTTAAAACCATTTTTTAACGGAAAATTTTTATGAACTCTTTTGCTGTTTAATACGCTTTCTGAACAATTTGAATTAGGCTAGCTTTTGTTCAGCGCTTGATGGCTAGAAAATCTTTCTGCGTTTTGTGTAATATACAAACTGTAGCTAATGTAGTAAAATCATACTTACATATCAGAATTCAAACTTCTGCACACAGCAAAGTTGTCCGAATAAATTCATTTTATCTGAAAAAAATCATTGTAATGTATTATTTTAATTTGTGTAAAGAATGAAAAAGATTTTCATTTTGAAATTTCTTTCATTTGCGCGGCGCAAAATCCTTATGGCAGTAATGGCGGCAGCCAGAAACAGACCTGGATTTCACGGAAGCTCAGGTAAGTCAATATTTTCGGCATCCACAGCCTACCTGGCTGAGATCTCGTCGTTCAACGAACAGTACGAGAAAATGCGAGAACCGAGGCGCTCCGTTCGTCTCTAAAATCGAACCAGTGGCGGCAGTAGTGGACTGGAAACTGGGAGCATCGGAAAAAAGGGGGTCACAGAAGAAGTTTTTCCACAGCATCGCCCTCCAAAATATCGGAACGGGATGGATAAAAGTCCTACTCTGTGTTCCTAGACTGAAAGAAAGTTCCAGTGAGCGCTATAGTTAGTGTGAGCGAGCGGAGGAAGCTGCGAGCAGAAACGCTTGAAAGAGAGCAACAGTTCCCCGTGCACCCTTCCCCCACCCACGTATCCCGTTATTCGTCCAGCCAGCCTCTCGCGTCCCGACAGTCAGAGCGGATGATAACGGACTTTGGACTCGGTATCTGGCCTCTTAGCCTGTTTTATTTGCCCAGTTGCTGCCTCTTTTTTAACCCATAGGTTCCGGAAATCTCCGATCGGACCTCCGATGAAGTGACAGACCCGGCAAAAGATCCCCAGGAGTCTCAGAAATGCCCGTGAGGAAAGTGCCAAAGTATGTCTGCGCAAAATAGTGAGCATGGTGCTTGAGACATCAGCCGGAAGTGCCTACCGAAGTAGGAAATGAGTTCAGACGGATTTATCCAGCTTTTGTAAGTATATGAAATCTTCCACTGTGTGTCTGATTTTGAAGTAGGAAATTTTCCTATACATCCTCACCTTTTAAAGGATGTGTTAATTCATTGTATGTATGACGCAGTACCTACAAAAGTAGGAATTAAACTGTCATAAGAAACTTTTGACTGTCTTTTGTAATTTAATGGAGAGACTGGAGTATGTTTTTCTCCTAAAAATCAGCTGAACAATTTTACAGAGATTAAGTTTTAGAATGTGTTGAACTTAACGCAATATAAGAAAATTTTTATTCGCTGTATTCAAGCCTTAATACTCAGTGTTAAATATTTCGTCTTATGCACTTCCCCCAAATACAAAAATTAGTGGGTGCTTTGTTGAGAGAAAAAACATTTTTCAGTATTATTGGACCTGTTATAACGAAGTTCTGTTGTTGATATTTAAAAATAATGTAAATGCTTATGGTGCTTCAGCATATGTTTGAGATATATGAATTTCTAATTAATGTTGATATCTAAATGTTGTACGAGGGACGTATTTCAGCTAAAAATGTATATTGATGTTAAACTGTAGTAATATTTCACTGAAATGTTCGATAGTTTTGTGTGAAGTGATCTGAAATTTGTCGGTGGAAATAAATTAAGCATTCTATAAGAAAATTTCTTTTTGAAAGCAACGCAGGCGTTGTCATGATAGTAGTTTATTCGCAATAGAAATTTCAGAACATCATTTCGTTTCCTAATATTTGAAGCATACTTCTATGCAATATTTTAAAACAGCTACCAAAATTCCAATTGTTTAATTGGCTGCAGTTTGTTTCATGTTCAAGTAAAAGATAAAAATTTTAAGTGAATGTGATATTCTGGTACAATAAGTTGTGTTTATTAGAACTGAATTATTTTTATTTATTACTGTGGGCCTGTGTTGCGTTAATCAATACGTGTGCTTCAGAAAACATACTAAACGGAATAATTCACTCAACATACATAATTTGCTACATCTTATAAATATGCGTTCTTCGCACCATCAATATTTGTTCTATCAACCATCTAAGGAATACAAAAAAATCTGCAACAACTCCAAGCGATAAACGAGCTTATGCATAACACCCATCTGACTGCTGTTAAATATTTGCCCATGCCGTGCACGGGAGAGATGACATTTTAGTCTAACTCATCCAACATGCCAAAGGAAGTTCCTATTCGGGACAACAGTCATTCTCGTCTACCGCTCACTTCTAAAAAGAAGCAGCAAAGGAGGAAGCGATGACAGATTACTCTGAGCAAAAGGCTCGAAACATGCCCGGTGGAAGCCATGATCAGGTTTGGAGGGCTGAAATCGAACCTGATGACGAAGAAGACGAGATCGACAAAGTGTCGATCTTGTCTGGTCATTCTTCTGATCACTGCAGCCATGGTTCTAGTGCATACAGTTGTTCCTCCAGTGGCTCTTCCAGAACCTGTAGCTCCTCCGTCAGTTCTGGAACGGCTGAGACTAGCTCCAGTTGCAGTTGCAGCATCAGTGAGAGTTCAGAATTCGACCCAAGAGCTCATCTTCCATACCCTAGCTACGTGTCTGTTTCCTGGTATTGCTTGGAACAAACAACGAGGCCGCGGAACTGGTGTCTCTGGCTTATCTCAAACCCATATCCTTTTACTATGTATAGCTTCATTACAAATGTAATTTATAATTTTCTATTATAGCATACCTTCGAAGTATGAAGATTGCAGGTAAGATTTTTTTTGCTCATAAAGATTGTCTTGATTGCTGTGAGTTTCAAGTGAAAGTACCAAATCTCAATTTACGCCCTGAGGAGCGTCTATAAGCTGTTGTTTGCATTGAATATAAAGTCACTTTTCTAAAATTCATTGTTTAAAATTGAGTTCAAGTTTCGAATTTTGATCATATGAAGTCAATAATATTTAATGAAGAAGTATTTAGTTTCTAACTTAAACTGTTAAATATGAGACCTTAATATAGCATACGCGTATCTAAACATTGCAGGTATTATGTCTAATTTCTTTTGATAATTTGTACAAGTATTTAAAGAATCTGAACATCAGAAACGTTCCGATGGCATAAACAAGAACAGGCTGTGACTGCTCCATTTGGAAACTTACTTTGATTTATATGCTACGTAGTGTGCTAACTTTATATGATACTGATTATTTTATATATTTATGTCGTTGTAAATATTGATTGTAAAAATTGATTGTAGATTCTATCGAATAGTAACTACATAGTATTATAACTCAAACGTTTACATAATGAATAGATAAATATTATATGAGGATTCGCTTTAATGAAAATAAGCAGGAGATATTTGAATTATTTGAATCTTGAGAGCATTTTTCAAATCCTTTTATTGTAGATGCACTTTCAATAGGTGTGTACACACTCTTAAAGTTAAAATTTTAATGATTAATTAGAGAAAAGAACAGTAGCAACAGTTTAAACAAAGGCTTTCATTTCTTTTTTCATTATTTTATCGAAATAGTGTTTATTTTAATTAGTTAAAACAGTTTTGCCTCTTATGATAAATATTAAAAAAGCAGTTCTTATAGGGATAATGGTTTTGCATATTTTTTGAATATCAATATCATTATGCCCATGAAGAATTTCAAATCGTAATTATTCCTGATAAAATGATTAAACTGCAATTAATGCTACATTGATAAAACTTCTGTTTTTGTTTTCTTGTGGGTTTTTCTTCTAATATTCACTTCTGAAGAACAAACTGTGGATTTTCTTTCAAAACTAGTTATACCGATCAGCTGCAGTTTTCATAGTTATTAACTGTATTTGTTAAAGCATAAAATATAAGACCTGGGGTACTATAAATTCAATCTGACATGACTAAAATCAGTACGTAATTTATATGTATAAAATATCTGAAAAATAATTGAACTATTTCTTTTCAGCAGTGTTTTACTTGTGATATTCATACACATCTATGTTTCTCAAATTTCACAGCCTAGAGTTAACTGGAATTCCTTGAAGAAAATAACACAGTGCTGAAGTAAAAATAAATTAATTAATATAATTACTAATTATTAATCAATAATTATAAATTAATGCTTAATTATACGCGTGTATTTAATTATGTTATGAGAAAACGAGCATTTTAACAAATTTTCGCATCTCATCGAAAGCTTTCTACCGATCCACAGTCCAGACTTGGGTAAACAATTATGTATACAATTTAATTTTTTAATATTTAAAAGAAATTAAAACGCTGAAATATTATATTTTCATTGTCTCTGCTAATTAGTAACGTTAAAAGTGTTTTATTTTAGTACGTAAAACTCGTTGATTGTTTTAAATTTTGAACATTAGTAATTGCATATAATGCACTTTTAATTTCAATTTGAAGTGGAAGGACTTTTCTGGGGGAGAATAAAGAAAATGAGCTGATTTAAATATCAGTGATTACGTCTGAGATAGAAAAGACAATTGATTATAAACTTCATGAAAAGTTTTGCTTTAAAGCGTATTTAAGAAATAATTCCAATCTTGTAATGTGTTTTATTTCGTTGATCTAACGCAGTGATTAGAAATAATTCCCATTAGAAACGAGAAAAAAAATATAACGCCAAATTAATTCTAATTTATAAATCTTAATTTTATATCAAATTGTCTTTTATCAATATATATCATTTGTCTTATATCAATCTTAAGTTTATATCAAAAGTCTCGTTTTAGGCATTTTTCATCAAATAATCTGCGCAAAATCCAAAAATAGTTTTGAAGCTATTATGTAAAGTTACTCCTGTGTCATACAAATACTGATAAAAAACTTGTGAAAAAAATCGTTTAAATAAAAGCATATCTATCTTTCTGTAGTAAAAGGTTGTTTAAAAATATTCTTAAGCCATACTGGTAAATAATATAAATAGAGAAAAGAAAATAAAGCTTTTACGAACATGAAGAAATATCGTGAAAATATTCAGTTCGTGAAAGAAGTATTTTTAAACGATGCTTTCGAAAATTATGGTGTTAGTTTCTCATTTTAATATAAGTGATATTTTACTTTTTCTCTCTTTTGTCACTCATAATAATAAACTAAAATTTCTGCTGCTATTCAAAATTAAAATTATACTGACCTATTGATTTAACACTGCAAAATGTGTTCTTTCATTGTTAGCTTGACTGAGCTTTGCTAAGGAAGGTAAAGAGTTTTGAGAATTTCAGCACTGTTTGAATGATTTATTTAACATACAATATGATTTTGATTTTACATACCATACGATTAATTTGTTTCAGAACTGCATTTATGAATAACTTGATATTAGCAGCTGGATATTATTTATGCCTGAATTATGAATTAACGATTAAAAACACAAAAAGTAGCATAGTAAGTTCAGATGAAAGACAAATTGATTCGCTGGAATATAATGTATTGCTAAACATCAGTTTTACTCAATTAAAATTTGAAAATACTCTGAAATCATAATTATTCTGCTTAAGCAAAACTACCTTTCCGTTACTAATTCAAAAAGTAAAACGACAGAGATTAAGTACTTAGTTAATGGTCAGTTTTAAATTTTATTATAAAGAATATTGGTATGAGCTAGCGTATCAAACAAATTAACTTTATTAAAGAAATATTCGCTTAGTTGAAACGAAAGATTTCCATGCTCCGAGAAACGCTGGAGTGTTGAAACTGTTAAAGTGAAATGACAATTTTCTTGCAGTTTTGAATAATATTAGGCAAATGTGAAATAATGATAATTTTATTTTACGTTAGAGAGTTTGTAAAATATTTAATAGTGAAATCAGTTTACTCAAACGATATTATGTGCATTAACAATTAATATTGTATAATCGAAGAGTATATTTCCATAACTATATTTTAAAATTGGATTAATCAGGAATAAAGTAAATTTGTAATTCTAAAATTCGTGTAGAACTTCTTAAATTTAGAATTCGAAGAGGCAAATTTCAGTTGATGAAGTTGCAGAATTATTTTCATTGAGATTAATTAAAATAAATTACTTGTCTCTTTGAAAAGTTAAAAATTAAATTCCAGACCATACCATGAGCTTTTATACTTTTAAATCTTTAATTTATAGAATCGACTTTCTCTGGGAACATAAATTAATATCAGACTTCTAATAGATGTTATGTAAATTATCACTTTATCTGGAATGAAATACAGAGCCCTGGGAAGGTTTAAAAGAAATCTTTTTATTCAATACACCTTAGAATGTAAACACACTTCTTGTGCTCACAGAATCAGCCACCACTTGTGACGATGAAAGTTAAAGTAACAGTCAAATTCAAAATTTAAAACTTAATAATTATCAAATAGTCAATGACTACGCTATTTAATTTAAATCTATGTTGGCTGATAATTTCTCACCGGCACAAGAATTTAAATGACGGCAGCTAAAACGCAAAATAATTACAATCTTATCAAAGCTGGCAAAACTAGGTAACCTGGTCTCAAGATGCAGAAAGATGCTCAGTCCTACAACTCAGAAACCTCAAACTAAATACTGTCTAACTCATTTACATTTCTGGTGAAGAAACAGAAAGGAGAAATTATAGTAAAAGCTGAAACTATAAATAACTGTTTAATGAAAATAATACTGACCTTATACATTGTATATTTCAAAGCTTCCATAAAAATTTAAAACATATTTTGTGCAATTAATTGTTTTTTTTTTGCGAATAGAAATGCCACGTCTTGATTACTATGAGAAATACAGACAATGATTCTCAGCGTAGGATCATACTTCATATTCTAATCGATGAGAACACTTTTAGCATTTTAAACGCATTCCCCTATCTAGCATAAGTTAACCTAATTCTACTTCAACATAAAATGCTTTGTCCTGGGTGTATTTCAAGAGAGACTGTCTCCACGAGTTTCACAGTAACAATTAAATTCAAGATTAGAGATCACACTAAAAAAGCTGCAACAAAATAATGTTATATTTTTCAGAAATAAGAAGAAAAGTATAATGTGCTAATAATCCTAAATCTAATCAAATATTTGGTAAGCGCAAATATTTACAAGACTTTTGTAACATTACGCCATTTTATTTACTTACTTTTATAATGATACTTCTTTCATCTTTTTTGTTTTATACAGTTAAGCGTAATTTTATCCAAATGGACTGGATGAAATATTTTATTTTCGTATTTTGTAATAACTACATGCAACAGATGCTGATATCTACATGTAGCAGATGCTGATGAGAATTTTAAAACGTTTCATGAAATATTCTGCATTAGTATAAATGTTATTTTAAGGAATTATGTAAACTTGCAAAAAGTGTTTACATTGAACAGAGGAGTTTCGCGGCTGCATTTTCGTTTGAAATTCCTAACTCGATTTGCTTTTTGTTCTGTTCGAGTCTTAAAGGAAATGAAAATTAAATAATTTTTAGAGACTTAAAAACTTAGGTACTTACTAATAGTAAGACTTTTATAGAACTTAATAAATTGGTTTTACGGATAAATAGTAGAATGAAAAATATCTTGAGTTAACACATATGTTAATATTAAACCAAGCTAAATCAAGAGTATAAACTTATGATTCTAAGAATAAAAATTGCCAAATAAGGCTTAATTTTATTGCTTTTGCTAATTCGAAATAAAACAAGAAAGTCATATGAATGATGAATTTTATTCCCGTTTGTGATTTTTAAGAAAATAGTTGCGAAAACTGAATACTCTCTGAACTTACTGCTTTTGTAAATGAACAAACAAGAAATCCAATATTGAAAAACTCAGACTTTGAGTAAATTTACCACTTCGAATTTCTTGAGCCTGGAAAACACGCGTAAACAAATTTTTAGCAAACGAAATAAATTCAAGAAACCAAATTATATAAGACTGGAAGAAATTCTTTTTTTATTTTAAAAGGAATGAAATTAAAATAGTTGAATTGAAAGCTGCAAAAATGCAATATCAGTTCAGTTTATATTGTTATAATAATCCTTTACTCTAGACAATCAATACCCAATCTTTTTAGGGCGAATAGATTTACACGTTTCTTTAGTATTTATTTCCGGAGAAATTTTGTATCATATTTTTATCAAAATATACTCTACTACACAGTTTTGCCTATTTTGTTCATTAAAAAAATTCCAAACAAACTTTCATTTCTAATAAAATTCTATAGTGACACAAATATAAAACAGTTTCACATGTATGTCTGTCTTGCATTTTTAAGTTTTGCTTCGAAGAAAGAACGTTGCTTGTAAATCAACTTTACGAGTTAAATAAAATGTCGAAGGTTTTCTGTAAGAAAGGTAATTTAATCCTATAAACATTTTACCTTGAAATTTAATTAAGTGAAGGCATTTCTTATGGTGTAAAGGCTAAGTAATAAATTATTTTTGTATCATTTTTAAATGATAGGCCGTGCGTATAAGACGGTTGTGAATTCAGAAATGAATTTTAAAGGGGGAAATTTCGTTTTATTTGAATGCGATAATCATAATACTTTTTCTATAACGTTTATTTCTCTCGATATTGTCAATTCACGGCAAATACGGCAGTTAATTACAGGAGACTGTTCGCTGAATGCATTCAGGATTTCTCATTATGGTAAAACATTACTTAATTGTAAACGCTCACAAAGGAATTAGAACAAATGATAACTTGGAATAACACATATTCCAGTTATTCTTTTCCAGGCATTTTATTGATTTTCCAACGTTTACTGAATATCCATTCAATGGTATCTCATCCTTAAATAAATGAACGCGTACTTAAACTGTGTTCGCCTTTTTTGCCCAATTTTAAAAAGTAAATTATTTTTTTCTTTTTAATAATTTTAATTTATAATTTGTACAAAACATCAGTTTCTGATATTGAATTGCTGATGTTTTTGTAAGTACATTAATGAAAAATTGATTATTTTAAATTTTGGCTGGTTAACAATGAATCAGAGCATTTCGTTATGTTTCGTTTGATTTTTGAATTTTGAGCTGGGTATCTTCACAAATTTTCTGTCCTAAATCGATATTTTTTAAAATTTGAACTGATAAATGATTTTGACGTTTGCTTGTAGCTTAGGATAATATCGATTGTGCTTTAATTTAAGTTTATTATTTATTTAATTTATTCTAATCTCCTGAAAATGTATAAACATTTTAAAGGCTTCATAAGCTGGACTGCTTTAAAGACTTCAAAACTGTTTTCGCGAATATTGCATACTATGTTCATAACTAACTGTTATCTAATTTTATATCACAAGTAGTAACATCTATTAAAACTACAGCTAATTTTCAATTCCTTGGATTCTCCTAAGCAAAAAGATGCACATATCATCTTTGCTTCATTTAATTTAAAATTTGCATTAATCTCTAATTTATTTTCGAACTGACTAGTTGCGCCGTAATTTCATTGTAGACATTTTATTAAATTATTTATTCCATGATATCTTAATTTGTGAATTTTAAAGCCCATTTTCGATGCTTTTGTTTTTGGTCATAGAAATGTTGCTTTTGTAGACATTGACTGGAAATTTACATAGAGCTAATTCTCATAGGTATTCGTTTATAAATCGCGTAATCCTCTGATTTTGTTAAAACAGAGTTTTCTTAGCGAAAACATGTTTTTATCCATGTTCGGTGAGTTGGCCAGCTTTAAATGTTAAAAGGTAGGTAAGCATTTAAAAATGAATGTTTTTTCACTAACTTTTATTATGTGAGATAAATTAAGGAATTACTAGCGAATTATCACTTGTGCTGGTGTGCGGTGGTAAAAATCGTTAGACACCCATCTAACAATTGAATATCCGCGGTTCGAATCCGACAAGGATATGGGTGTTCATGATTTTTATTCCAAAACCTAACTTTCTCTACGGTGGTGCTGAAATTAAAAAAATGTAGTAGAAAATGACAAATCATCATTTGAATTTGGTCGACATCTATCTGCCTTCACATCCAACCGTAATGCTGATCTTATAAAGTCGTTAGTATGTCTATTAAACAAGTGGAAAATCCCTGGCTCGCGTGAGGGCGTAGTTCACATTTCCATGGTTCTTGCTTTGAAAAGGCCTAATGATCTCAACAACCTTTACGTTATGAATGATATTTCTTTAAGTTTTCTATTTTAGAAAACACGGCTTACATTAATTAAGTACAGAAGATCTTTAAAAAACTTTTAGAAATATGTATTTTTCTTAAAGTTTTAGACTGTACCCACAGATTTAAATGAGTGTTATTTTTAAGCATGGTAGCCATCTGTGATATTAACTTATGTATTGCTTTGTGCTCATACACATTTTATTTATATCAAAGGTTATTGTTATATTGTTATTGTTTTGTAAAGTTACGATTAATGAGAATGTTTCTTCGTTGTGCACCTTTTATACATTCAGCTTAAAGGTGGAAAATCATACTTAATAAAACTTAATGCTTCAACCTACCATTAATGCATTTAAAATTAATTGTCTATTACTTCTTTAATAGGAATTTAAATTTGGATGGGGGAACGTCGTTATTCGAATGCCGTTCGCCGCGTACTATTGCAGGCTTGCAGGTTTTAATTTTAGAAATGTATTTATGAGTAGTTACATCCAAAATAGTAAATGTTCTTTTTAAATTCGAATGCCCATATTCTATTTTCAGACGTTCCTCTATAAACTTATATTGCTGAAATTTGAGATACTGTTATTTCGCATATGAATAAATTGTGAATTTATTAAATAAAGTGTTTTTAAATTCTCCTCACTGAATTCTATTTATTTCTAAAGCGCATTTTAAAATTGTTTTAGGCTTATTCCTAAGTGTTTCTGTAACATTTGAAATAGTTTCTTTACAAAATTGCTGAGCCAAGACAAGACTTTCCAATTTACACCCTTCAGAAATTAAAGTATCTAAATTGAAATATTCAATGCAGCTACTTTTACTTCCAACTACAATTCTTTTGCATTTAATGCAACTGCAAATTAGCAGTAATTTCTTCTCACAAAGATTCTTCCTCATAAGCAGTTTCAGTAAAATTGTTATTTAATTTATGAAGTTCTGTTCTATAAGTTTATGAAGCTACTTGCTCAGATACACATATGGCTATTCCATTCAAAAGAGAATAACAATGTTCAGTATCTAGATAGATTACATTTCACTTTTACTGAAAGTTCCTAATTACAGCTCCTTTTTAGTTTTGTTTGGAATTTTGAGTAGTTACAAACAGCTACATGTAACTGTACACTTATCAGTTGAATTAGTAATGCTAATTTCATTAAGGCAGCGTTTCGGTGAAAGAATAGTTGGGTTTCAGGAGTTATCTCTGAAGCATATATTACATTAATTGGAATGCAAATGCTTTATCTGTGTAAAACGATGTTCTTAAAACGATTATGTGCCTATTTTTATTGGACTGTTGTTAGTACTCTGGAAATCAACTTGTGATGTAAATACAGGCTCCAAACTTTTCTAAGTCACTCTTTGGTACAATCTAATAAGAAACACGATTTTTGGCTCTTGTTCTGTTGAAACTAATATCAGCTTCAGTATGTTTTTGAACATCTTACAGATCCTTTTGTCCCTTGAGCGTAGTAAATGAAAAGAGAAGATGCTAAGTTGCAGACCTTCGTTTAACTAGACTCACTTTGCGAATTTACCTCACTTTACAAATCATGTAAAAGGCGAATTGACCCGTCAAGTCCCAAAACGACGCGTTGGAAGAAATGTACCATTCTCAACTACCTCTTCCTTTAGAATCCTGTCTTCACTTCTCTAAACATCTTCATCTGCAGCTGTGATAAAAATGAAATTTGTAATGAAAAAATTTACAGTACTAACCACCTCAAGGTTAGGTTAGGTTATTTAATTATGGCAAAGCACACGAGTGCTACCTGCCTAAGGGGAGGGATGCCTTCGTGGAGGACTTTCTAAGGGAAATTGGCTCGTATACACGTTACACATGAGGAAAACCACGAAAACTTCCATGCAGCCAGCCCGTTCGCGGGATTCGAACCTCGGACCGAACTACCAGTGTTCAGCGTCTTTACCGCTCGGCCGCTGGTAGGCTCTAACCACCTCAAGGTAGTTACTCATCGTATCAACTTTTTCAAGCGTTGCACCAGAAATGTTTGCCAAAGTATTGACCGAAATTAAATATTATTAGGGTGTTTGCAACATAATGATGTTCTGTATGCAAACTATCAGTTCAGTATGCCAGTTTTTATACTGAAGCATTTTAATTTTAATCGTAATCGCATGAGTTCTAAACTAAATCCGTTTTACGTATTACATATATGACAGACACTTTGTGAAATCCAATCGTTCATTCTTGGAGCTCTGCATATATATCTGAAAGGTCTTTGAAGTAGCATTTGTACAGCACTTATTAGACTGTTCGTCCTTAAGTGGCTATATTCGGTCCAGGTTTCGTAATTGTTAAAGAATGTTTTATCAGGCTGTTCTTATAAGACAATGATTACAAGATGTTTAGAATGTTTTAAATCTAGAACTGTTTTTTACCTTCTGTATGTACTTATTGTATATATCAAGGGACGAGTGAAGTGGATCTTAACTAAAATATATGTGTGAAATATGGTGAATCAAAACTACTCAATGTCCAAACGAAAGAAATAAATTTATTAAATTTCCAAATGTAATACTTTCATTTCATTTCTTGTTAGCTAAGAACTTTAATAATTGTATTCAAAAATATATTAAATAAACAGATAAATAAAACTATTGCACAGATTCAATTAAACAATTTTGTAAAAAAAATGTTAAAAAATCAGATTTACTTCCCGGTGCTTCACGAATGGATGGATGAATGCTTTACAGGAAGGGTCTGCCGAATTCTTGAATCGTGATGAGTGGTAAAAACTGTTTGTCTGTGAGCGGAATAAAAAACGCGTGTAATGCATCAGAAACAATTCATACAAAATTCCGTACAAGTTAAAAATTATTTAGAAGATGATTCGGCCTTCAAATTGATACAAAATTTTTGGAAATTTCTAATCAATCTGATAACGATCACAGCTTAGAAGGATGTATTAAATTTAGAAAATTTCCAGAATCCGTAAAATTTGGGGACAACAGATGTATGGCTTCCCTGCCGTGGAAGAAGCGTGCAGGAGCATTATGGGATAACTTTGATTTAACAGAAAAAGGATTTGAGTAGCTGTGGCGCAGGTCTAAGAGAAATACGAAGTTTTGTGAACATTATAAAGCCGTGTTAGATAACATTTACAAGATAGTATCGCAAAAGAATTGGAGTATTCAAAAACTGAAAAAGAACACTTTTACTACATAAAGCTATAATTAGGGAAAACAAAGACCACGCAAATCTTCGTTGTCTTCGACGCATTATCACATGCAGAAGGCAGATTCTCATGAATTAGACCTTTCTTTGCATTTCAGTTTGATTACTTTTAAAATGAGAAAATATGCACTTGTGGCTTTTGGAAAAAACATGGCGGCTCTCAAACTTTTCTGAATTCCAACATACACTTACTGTCTTGAAGTTTATCTACCTTTATATGTATATGTGTATGTATATATATATATATATATATACATATTCATACACACACACACATTGTATTGACAGAAAGAATTCTGTAGTACTTCAGTCACTACATTTCATTGAGATTAAGAATTTTACTAAATTTTGAGGTTACAGAAATTATATTTTTTGAAGTTAAAACGTGTCTTAAAAAGTCTTAATCAGTAAGAATAAAATACTAGAGTTATATTAACATTTTATACATTTAATAGTTGTCAATTTTAATAGTTTATAAGTTTAGCAGTTGTTTAATGATCAGTACCTGTAATTTATTTTTTTCTTGTTGTCAGAGCCGTAAGAGGTATATTTTTGTGATTTTTGCTGTTTATATACAAAAGTGTGTTAATTAACACAAAAGGATATTATTAACTTTATATATAAAAGAGAGAAATTTACTTAGACTTAATTTTTTAAACAAAGGTATTCATCTAAAAGTAAATAAATTTCCCTGTTAAATTGCTTTAAAGCCTTCTATTTTATTTTTAAATTTAAAAGTAAAAAATAATAGTGGAAAACAGGTTAACTCTTTTAAAAGTTGAAATATTGGATCCTACCAAAAATTCATTTCGCAGGAGTAGTATTGTTTATTGACAGCATCTATAATAAATTTAAATTGATTTTGTTGAAGATTTGGCAAATTCGTTTATAAATGATTGCTTCTGAAAAAACTTGCTAAAACTGTTTGAGAAACAACAAGGTATAGCCATTTCAAAAACAAATCATCGTCTTATCTAAAATTCAGAATATAATTAGTAATCATCAAACATAAGTGCACTAAAAAGAGTAGTTTATCCGATGATTTTTGTTTATGTTTTTGTTATATCTGATTTCAAGTATTTTTGCAGGAAATGGTTGCCGTGCATATGAATGTTTTAAAGCAGATAAATTAATTTTTAGTAACTTTTAAGTCTCAAAAAAGACAGCTGTAAATTTACACATTAAGTGAAAATACATATTAAAAAGAAAAGTAACATATCAGTATTAAAAGGTGGGCAAGTATTTATTCTGTAACAGCGTAATGTCACGTCCTAACGCGTAATCTCACAATTATTTTTATTAATTGTAATTTTTATTAACTTTGTAAACGATTCGTACAAATGTTTACGAAAATTATCGGTGAGATGTATTGCGAATTATATTAAATTTTATATTACTTAAAATAAAATAAAAATGAAAACAATAAGAAATATGTAGACTGTTTTTTTAATTTCTCACTTTGTTTCTCTGATTACATTACCTATTATTACCTTTGTTTCATCTTCCTAAAGATTTGTCGCAGTTGCAGCTATTTTTCCAAACACCATCGTTGGTTAATGTTGTGATAATGTAACATAAATATGCCGTAACAGCTGGAAGACTAAGCTATAAATCTTTTTAATATAGAACATCACATTAATCACTATTAAAGTATGAAATACTACATCACATAAGATCGCAGTGTATTTTTTATTTCGTGTATGTGTCTCATCGGTAATGCATTTCTTAAGTTTAATACTTTAAAGGCTAATCAACAATTAAAAGAAAAAATATTATAAATAATTAAAAACTTATTTCATTGTATAGAAATAATTATGTTTTCATAAATACTAATTATATTTTGATTGCATTATCACTACCATCACCGAGCAGAGGTTTTACTGATTTCAAAAATTATAATTTTGTGATAAAACATTATAAATTCCTGTCTCCCAAATTAAATTTTGACCTTCGGTGCAAATTTAATTGAAACAGATGCTAATTTTATTTTTCGAGCTATATATTAGAAAAGCACATTGTAAACTCCTATGTCTATGCGTTTAGAAAATACGAAACAAATCATTTAACCTATATGTGAAGCAGAATGATGCTTGATTAAAGTTTCATCGATGCAAACTATTCCACCCTCTTTCACTGCTGCTTCTCCAAGTTACAACTACTGGCATGACTCCCACCATGATTACAGCATTATTCAATATTCGATCATTCTCTTCCACGCTCTTTGAATGCTGTAAATCATAATGAGACGGCTAATGGAAAACGTTTCGCGGCGGGTGGACCATTTGCTTCTGAATAGACAAGGTTTGATGATAAATATCCTCAATGCATGTATATTGATGTTTGTTGGCTTTATACAGATGTCATATCATCCTCATTAATCGATACCCAGCAGCCGTGAATGAGCTGTTATTATTGGAGGATTTGTGGATATCGGTAATTCAGTCCTGCTCTTTTCTATCATTTCATTACACCATGTAATGGTGACGTGAATCTTGAGTCATTACACCATTAGGTACAGCACGCCAAAGAACGGATTAAACTTGACTCACATTATGTATTACAGTTTGCGATACACTTGCATGGCATTTTCAAGATATTCAAATATCTTGACTCATAAGTATTTAAATTAATTTTTAAACACGTTTGTGGAGGCCTTCTAATGCTTAATCTTTCGTGGAATGCTCTGTTCGCTGGAAATTCGGCTAACGAGTATGTCTTCCGAAATTCCGTTGAGCGAAAGTACGCTCACTTCAAAAAGTTAAGCACGAAGATTTAAAATGCAAAAAAATCAACAAATACTGCTTTGACTGACACAAAATTCAGGAAAGTAACATATATATTTATGCATAAAACAAAATCAATAATTATATACAGAAATGAAAACAATATTAAGTTTTTGTAAGTTATCAGATAATGACATACTGGAGACTTAAACAGAATTATGTATAAAGTGAAAATAAACAGCACAAAATGAAAAAAGGACATTAATAGGGTATATGATCCCTCCTCATCTGTATACGTACAAAGTTTACACCTTGTGATCATGCTTTCAATCAGGTGGTCAACCACCGCAAAATTAAGCAATTGCCATTCTTCTTGTAGAGCATTTTCCAGCTCAATAAGAGTGGCTGGAGGTGAGAAACGTGAAAATACAGCATGGCCGAGAGCATCCCAAAGATTTTCAACGGGATTAAGGTCAGGCGAATATGCTGGCCACGCCATGAGCGCAATCCCTTCACTCTCCAGGTAGTCATCGACGATGTCAGTTCTATGGGAACATGCGTTATCGTTCATTAAAACAAAAGTAGGGCCAACTGCTGCAGCGTACAATCTCACAATGGGTTCTAGAACTTCGTCTCGATACCGGATAGCCGTCAAAGAACCCCGTTTAAAGATGTGCAGGTCGGTGCGGTATCCTAATGAAATCCCTGTCCACACCATAATGCTTCCGCCTCGGAATGCGTGATGTTCGGTGATGTTTTGGGATTGATTGCGTGTTCGTTGTTCACGCCATATCCTTATACGCTTGTCGTCTGGCTCTAGAGCACATCCTGACTCATAAGTAAACATTACATTGTCCCAGTCAGGCACATTCCAATTGACATGTTCCCGGCACCACTGTAATCATGCTTCTCTTGATTGGACGGATAGAGAAAAACAAACTCTAGGTACCCGGGAGTACAGTCCACTCATATGTAATCTTCGGCGTACAGTAGCTGCAGATATCGCCTTACCAATGGACGCTGTAACCATAGATGTCACACGTGTGGAGGTCGCTCTGCGATTCCGCTTGGCTACAATAGCAATATATCGATCTTCCCCGGGGGTTGTAACCCTCGGGCGACTGGCTACGGGCCTTCCGACAACTGTCTGTGTGGTTTGGAATTGCTTCCATAAATGTGAAATTACAGAATGATGAACGCCGAAAAAAGAGCAACATCTGTGATCGACTGTCCTGCTTCAATGTGTCCCACAGCACGCCAGCGCTCAGAATCTTCCATTCGTCTTCTGGAAGTCATAGAAACATGTATGTCTTGAAAACAAATTGTACGAAAGTTTTAAACACCTTCTATCAGCACTTAAAATCAACTTCTGTAACCCTTCATAAAGCGGGCTTCTTATAAGACTGCCTTTTTTGCATATTTCTTGACATGAAGGCGCGATTGGCTGTTACCTAACATATTTGTATACTTCCATCTACCTCTGCAGCGAATTGCATCCTCTTCAATTCTGATTGGCTTCCGGAAATTAGCATTTTCCTCTCCGTGCTTAACTTTTGGAAGTGAGTGATTTGAACAAATAGCATCACGAATTTTTTTCTATAATGGAGAGATGCGAATGATTATAGTGAATTTTAAAAGAAACTACGAACTGTAAAGAAAATCTCATAGATCAAAATTTAGCAACATAGTGTGTTTTGTTAGAGTTTGTTTAAGAATGTTTTGTCTTCTTATACGCGTTTTCTCATAATATTATTTTTTTCAATAGATTATATAAAGTACTCTGGCCTTGTATCGAATCAGTTAAGCTCATATCTGAAAACAATTTATTCAGTTAAAAAACTTCCAGATGAGAAGCATTAAAGCCCTATTTAGCAAAGCATTTATGTAGTCTCAAAAATACATAATGTAAGCACTTTTTCACCACATTAATTATGTCCTTAATTGTTATAATTTCGTAACTCATTTTTAATCCTGGGGTAAATATTGTTTTGCACAGGCGTAATACAGCATATTATTTGCTAAAGAACGATACGCCATGTAAAAATAGAGCATCAAACAAAAAAATCATTATTAATCCTTGAAGCCAAATAGTAAAATTGCTTCCTGTAATTAAGCAAATTATAATTAATCTTTTTTAATAAAGTCATCATTTTGCAACTTCCAATTAATTATTAATTCAGCAGCTTAAAAAAATTAAAATCCTTTACTTGTCCCAAAATAATGATAGGCCCACGGGTGAAAATATTTGAGGATTTCAAAGAGATAATTAATTTTTAGTAGCTTAAGTTTCAGCTTTAAATTTAAATGAAAAATAAAAATCGGCTTTATGGTATAGCAACACAGTAGTTATGTTCACTGCTTATAACTGCTTAAAATAGAGCTTTTTTATTCAGCGAAATCTTTGTTCTTAACGAAGAATTGAGTGAACAAAAACAAAACAAACGTTATGACCAAAAGTAGAATGGCAAAACTAACAAGCAAGTAAATCGGGTCTATGAATGATTTTGCCCAGAAATAGCTAATTTGTTTTTTAAATCACACATTTTTTTAATCAGAGAAATCAGATTAAACAAATGTGTGATTACTATTACTCAAATAATATGTATAACGTTTTTAAAAATTCTTTACTTTTATAAAAAAATGGTGTTAAAGCAGTTGGAGTATGCACATGAAAATATTCTTGTCCCATTCACATAAAATTTTGATGTAAATAAGAAATTTGAAGCCAGAGCTTTATAAGTGAAGTTATAATCGTCGGGTTGGAGCAGTGACGGGCAAAGTTCCTTGTAAGTAGCCAAAAAATAAAATAAAAACATTAGATGGGCAATATAGTTCAATTTAAGACTTGTAAAGTAGTGTACAGATATTACAATACAAATATTAATTTGATAAATGAAAGTGAAACTGTATTTTTGAAAGTTTCTTAAATTCAGGTTCATACTGCGATGTACTAACTCTGAGAGGTGATGCTAAATGTTCACCTGTTAGTTTATTTCTCACAGAAATATTCCTAAGGTTCATGGTTGAAATGGCCCCAGATATAATCGATAAGTAGATTTTTTTCTTTGCATCTTAATATTTCACATGTTCTCATAATAAGAATAATCTGTGACGAATGCAAAATCCGAAGCGCATGCTGCATCTTCCAACATGTCACATTAAGCAGAACACTGTTTCTCATGACACAATTATACAATGTCGTCTTTCAGCTACTAAACTCGCTCGAAAACACGTCCTGCACCAAGCCACCTGAATTTTGAGTAATGCAGCACATCAGAGTATTCAAATTGTATGAATTGAAGGAAATCTCGAGATGGTCTGTGAGTAAGTCCCCGAGATCAAATAGTATTTATAATCCTCACGATTGTATCGACCATAGATTTCATAATCATTGCAAATTTACATTGGCATCTTAAAAAGCATTAAAGATTTCGCATTCTTTTAAAAAAAGAAAAATAGAAAAAAGTGTACCTTAATTTATTTAGGAAGATTATTTATTACCATTTTGTGGGAAATCTTCAAGGGGAGAAGTAAGCCTTTTTATACTTCCCTGTGCTCGTACAACGACCAAAATGAACTTAAAATGAGTAGTCTGAATTTCAGTCAAATGAGGTAGCAGACGTCTTCTACATAAACTCGCTTTCTGGGCCAATTACGTGACATCACTTTCTATTTTTGGCGCGAACGTTATATAACATATATTATATATATTATTGTGTAGTAATTTCGTGAATATATTATACACATATAACATATTTTTTTTAATTTCCGTCAGGCTGGATAAGACCTTCAGGCGGTCCGGAGCTAACTCGATGGCCGTAGTTTGGCTATCCCTGGGCTAAAGTAAAGTAATTAGAAAAGCTATAAAATACGATTTCCTTAGTCCATTAGGTAAGGAGGTACTTTGAAATATGGCCCATCTTCTATTTTAACCAGATGCTTAAAAAAGGATGTGAAATCGTTCATGGAGCTACTGTGCAGAATTTCAAAGTTAATCATTCAACTGGAAGTTTATTTTGTTTTCTGAAACTAAAGATAAACTTCAAGTATAGTTCTAAAAGTATTCAAATATTTTTATTGTGCACTGTTTAATTCGAAAATGACTCAACGTTTCTTACGAGTATAGGGAAACATTATTTTTCTTACATGTTTTATACTAACAATCAGGTGTTACGTAAGAGGAAAGTAATAATAAATAAAGTCTATGAGCTTAAATTCTGATCGATTTTAAAACCTGTGTGAATTCTAATTTCAGAATTTTATCTTGCTGAATAACTATGGAACGCATTTTAAAAACAGTATATTTAAAATGCGTTTTTTCTTTTTAGTCTATATTCTAACGGAAACTTTTATTTTAAATTTACACAGAGAAGACGAAAGACATCTTTTCTATCATTCTTAGATAACTTGATTTAATTATTTTGATAAATATGTTTTCATCGATTAGATGAGTAAATAATTGCATTTCCAAGAAATGAGATGAAGAAAGGCAAATATTTTATTTAAACAAGGAGAAAAAGTTGACCACATAAAAAAGGAAAGGTTCCAGTTGAATGTAAATTCGACGTCTTCGTTATTAAGTTAGGCTGATTTCGTTTTTCTTCCGGTCGAGTTTCTAAGAGTTTCGTAGCGAGCATTTCCTAAGAAATTACTGCGGTTCAAGAATATAATGATTTTCTTTCCTTAGTTTATCTACGCCTTTCGAGGTCATAAAAACATCTAGAGAAGAGCACACAAGCGCGTGTCTGCTGTAATGACTTTCAGGAAATTATTTTGACGGCCGTCTTATTTTAGTAGCTTCTTTTACGTGATGAGGGGAACAAGGTGAAAAAACGAAAGAAGCATAGCAGATGAAAAAGCACGTAGGTTAATAATTACCTCAAAATTTGAATCACAACATTTTTTATGCTTCTTTAAAATTGTTAAATTTCAGAAGCTAGAGTCATATCCTTATAAATATTAATTCCCCTTGTATACTTATATGATGGCTTGACAGGCAAGTAATGTATTACTTGCCGCCAATTTTCATTCGAAAATGCTCAACAGAGGATATTCTTCATTGTTATACATACCACGAATATTTAGCTGGGACCTTAAGTAACCAATTAATAACAGTTGGAGCATACAAAAATGAAAATCTCAGTACATTTAGAGGTATAAGATGTCCCCTATCTGTAAGAGCATAAAATGACTTTCTGTTGAAGACAGTCTGAATTCTCTGATTCTTCGAAAACATCCAAATTTCATTCGCAAAGTCAGACAACTATAGAAATTTTGCCAATTATAAAACTGCTACTGTACAGTGGGTTCAGTCACCTGTATGTGCTCAGAATAAATTAATAAAGGGTAATGCTAAGTATTTTAAACTAGATATGCATATACTGTTTATTGTATTACTTTAGATGAAACGGCTTACGAGATTATTTAAGTAAACTGCTTAGGTGACTAAATGTTGGCAAGCCATACTGAAGAAACATTGACCTGTCTGATTACAGAATTTATTACACTTGTAAAGATTTATTGCCTTGGCATAAATGCAACGAAAACAAGTTATAAATCCTCAACTATACTTAGAAAATTTGTTATTATTTAAATTTATTATTAAATTTGTTATTATTAAGAAATTTACATATACAATTAAAACTTGTACAGAAAAGATTAATATGACGTTTCATAATGAGGTAATTTTCACTTAAGATGTTAATATAGGTTAAAGAAACCAATAAAACTAGCTTTAAAGTTTAGTCATTTAATACAAGATAAGAAACTGCAATATAATTTGGAATAATTACGCGTTCTTAAATCTAAACAGTAAGTAGTAGATTTAATTGCTTAGTTTCTGAACTTAAACAGAGAAAGTATTCTATTATGATATTTTGTCATTGTAAACTCGGAAACCTAATATATCCATATGAGATTATAATAACAAGAGTATTATATCTAACATAAAATTGACAGCTTTACTTCTGACAAGAAGTTTGATGCTTCTTTTAAAATTGTGGTATGTGTATTCCAATATTCGAAACAATTTTCTAAATGCTGTGTTTGAAATGCAAAAATTACTGTCTGGCTCTTTTCAAAGTAATATCCACCAGAACACATTAATTACTTCAATGACCTTAGCATTCTTGAAAACGTTAGCAGACTGTATCTTTTGGTATTTTTCATAGATCAGAATGTTGCACCATTTTTGAATATCTTGGATTGTGCGAAAATGATGACCCTGCAGATCTATATTCATAAAAGAGACTAACAGGAGCAAAAGAGTAAATGTCTAGAAAATAAATATAATTGTGGAATGGCAATGATCTTTCTTTAATAGAAATCCAAGCTTCTTTGCTCGAGCACCATTTACTCAAATTGCGGTCGAGAGAGCATATTTAATTCCGTTTGCAATTACATAACTAATGGCGATGTGCCATATTATTATGTGTTTATTCATTTTTCCTATGCTCTGCAATATTCCAAATTCAGATAATATTGCAAGTTCTACTCTCATCATATGACTTTCTCGTGAACGTTTTGCATAAAAATGTAGTATTTATTTCATAATGCCTTTTGTAAAGCATTCCTAAATTGATTTCTGATTGCTCTAAAATGTTTCATGAGGGAGAAATCAGAATTAAAGTTACGAAAGTATCACAAAATAGAGCAGATTAAAAATTTGTTATAAGACAGTACGTGCAAAAATAATAAATGGTGCCAGTGTAAATTACGTACAGAAATTAAAGATTTCATTAAGGGAAGGGAAAAATCGTCTTTTAAAAAAAGGGGAAACATTAAAATTGTTATCATAAAAGTAACAGAAAAATACGGAATATTAATAGTTTCTGTTCGGTAGGAAAATTGACTGCATATCTAAATTGATCATTATTCAACTATCAATCGGTAAACTAGACTTAAATTGTTACACTGCTCGTTAAAAAATATTATTATTTTCATTTCTTCTAAAATGCTCTCTTTATTCATGCACTACAAATGTAACACTCAATTAATTTTAATTCATACGCATTATCTTAATGGTAAAGAGTTAATTTCAATTATTTTGTCATGATTTCCAAGGATTTATAATGATCAATCATTTTTTGTCCATACAAGGTGTATTTCAGCTATCAGAAAGAATATGAAATAATTATCAACTATCTTCGAAGCTTTGTTACTTTCTTGAATTAGAAATGTTTATTTCATGATTTCTTTAGACATCTTCTTAAAATGAGGATATTATATTAGAATGTTTCACATAATAATTTTGTCAATATTTTAAAATTAATCTTTAGTTAAAGGAAATGATCTTGTCCTTCTCACTCAAATATTTCCCGGAAAATTCAATTTAATTTGAACGAAATTTGATTAAAAATTAAATCTTTTTTTTAACGTTTTAAAGTATATGTCAATGGAAAATTCAATATAAGTTTTAAATCCCTTCTTATTTAACACATCTCAAACTAGTTTGGAGCAAATTTATTTTGATTAGCGCGGTGAATGGTTTACATTTCTATAGTCCTGGAAGTTATTTTAAGTATGACGTAATTATATTGCTGGAAAAAACATGACTTTCGTTTCAGCATTGAAATAACTGTCTTAGGAAATTCTTAGAGCTGCATTCATCCTTTGTAATTTTTTGAGTAAGCTTCTGTTTGAATCTGCTTCTGGCTGTTGAAAAATGTTCACTTTCTCTATGTGATCTCGACACAGATTTTATTCTACTTCAATATTCAATTTTAAAAAAATGTCAAAACGAGTAATTGTATTCACGGTTAAAAATTATCGTTACCATTGGTAGTTCTATGCATCGATATTTAAATATAGGTGCTTATACCCATATAGTAGTATGTTGTATAACACATGAAATGTATTGATTAAACATATCAATTAGTTACTTTTAAAGCTAGTAATTTTGCTTAGTGAAATGAAGAAATGTGTAGTTAAAAATTATAAAAATGTATGGGAAGAAATTAATTGTTTAATCGCAGATAATGACGGATTTTAGTTACATGCTAATTTGCAAAAATCAAAGTAAAATATTTATATATGTTATATTTTCTTTGCAAATAAAATCTTTAGCATAATTTTGCTTTAGAAAAATTATGCTGAAGAGTTATACAGTTTTGAGTTCACTAATGCAAACTGGATAGTTTTTGATCCAGTTTTGAGTCAAATAATGATGCAAGTTATGCTTTACTTATCATGCTTCAGAATTCGACATCTAGACAAATAACCATTCCGTCTTAAGAGGGATTTAATTATATATACATATATATATATTATTATGTATTTTCCAGAACCTTAGTAAACTCTAAATTTATTTCAAAGAAATACTGATGTATTAGAAGAGCCCACTGTACTTTGTTCTCATGTGATTACATCAAATTGGAAAAACTGAGTTTTCAGAAATCGGCTTGTATCTTTATTTTTTGCATTATATATCTTAGTTTTCATCTTTCATTCAGAATTTGCTAAATGTTTGTAGAGACATTAGGTTATTTTAAAGCAGGAGACATGAAAAATGAGCAGAGCCTTCTCCGGGACGCGAACCACTGACTTCACGAATACGCGTCGAGCGTGCTGACCACTACACCCTGAAGGCATCATCCACCACCTTTCTTTTTGTTTGGGCCCAACTTGTAGATTTTTCCGGTATTTTTGAAAGCAGGAGATGTGAAAAATGAGCAGCTCCTTTTCCGGGACTCGAACCACGTACCTCTCAAATACGCGTCGAGTGTGCTGACCACTACACCACAAAGGCATGCGAAGAAGGCGGGAGAAATGCATTATATTTTATTGTTTTATTGTATTTAAGTAAAATGTCGAAACAGAAATTGAGAATTCACCTTAGGTTTTTCACAAGAATTATTTTCCAACGAATACAAAAATTAAAGGGAAGCAAACTAAAATTACATAAAATGAACTGTTTAGAATTTTTAAAATTACTTTTTATTAAACATGATAGTTATAGAAATTTACAAAGCTCTGTAACTTGTAATGGAAAGTAAAATTTCAGTATATTTCACCCCAGAGATAAGAAAGACGCTGTAATATATATTACGTAGTACGATGAGATAAAATTCTAATAAAAGAGTAAGACAAAATCACACACTTGTTAAAAGTCCATTCCTTCTCAGCATTCGAACTCTGAACCTTCCGATTGTTAGCCGCTTTTACTTCTAATTACACCATGAAGGCTACGGTAAGGAATTAGGAAATGCTTTACATTCTCCCCCACTTAACTGAGGAGGAAGGGATTCAATCGCCACATCCTGATGGGAACAAATTATCTCTAACCCCCTTTTAACCTGGGCGTCATAGTCTTGAGACTTGTGAGAGCAGGACGCATGAAAAATTAATAGTACTCTCGTCGCGAATTGAACGCCGCCTTCCCGATTGCTAACCGGTCGTGCTTTCAATTCCATCACGAAGGCACGCGGTAACACGAGATTACAACTATAGTGCCATTTAGTTTCGGAAGATGAAATAAATACAATGGGAGTGTTATTAATGGCAAGAGGCGACAAAACGTGCTCTAAAAATATTACCGCATTTCTGAGTACAAGTCGTAATTTTATTTTGTTACCTATGCTACCTACTAGGAATATATATATTTTTTAATAACAAATAATATATTCACGTTTAGATTCTCTAACTTTGTATTAGTTTTGAGTCTACTTGTTTTGCAGAAAGAAATTTGCTCTTAATCTCCTCTTCTATTTTTATTTTAAAAGTTTCGTTTTATATAAATTCTAGTTTTTAAACATTATTTTACTGAAGCAATACTAATAAAATTCTACTAGTAATTAATTAACTTTAAAACCTTTCTCTCCATACTCAGGAGATTTCAAACTGCCCTTTTATCTGAAAATTGCACTAATACTCTACTGCAACCTTTCAAACAGAATATCCGATACAGATTTAACCCTTCAGCACCGAGCGCCATTATCATCCAATACTTTCAACAAGTTGCTTGTATGTAGGAGCCGAAATCGATGCAGCCCAGCCTACCCTGGGAACGATTAGAATAGTGGTTAAAGGTCGAGAATGGGTGTGGTCAAATTTGTAATTCGAAGAATTAAGTAAGAGGTAGAAAATTAACTCTGAACTGCCATTTTCTGCTTCCTGATTACGCGGTTTGTTTAGTCAGTTGTGTTTGCGAAAGATAATTGAATTATATTTGTGATATATAGATATTCGTCTTTAACAAAAACTGAATGCCCTGTTGTTAAAGTATTATATATAGTAACTGTCTCCTTTCGTTCATTCTTTGTTTTAAATATTATTCATAATGAAATCTGCAGGGAAATTAAATAGTTCAAATGTTACTTTTATTACGTTCTTTTAAACAATACATTTCATTACTGATAATACAGTATGGCTTGAGATTAATTTTATTTTGTTTCAGTACACTACAAGAAAAATGCTAAGTTCATTTCACTGGATAAAGTTTGCCGCTCGTTGAAGATTTATTAATTATTAATTTCCAGTGCTTTATGTTTATATATGGTGTATTTCTAAAAGGTAGAGTTCAAGAAAAGAAATAGTTTAAGGAAAACATGTGTTGTTACATAAAATAATGTAATGTATAAAACAGTATAAACGAAGTTATAAATTACACACACTGGCCAATGAATTGGAAACCCAAGATCATTATTTTATTGGACCATCATTTGCATGGATAACTACTCTGATTCGTTTGGATATCGAGTTTAAGTGCTTCTGAAGTGCATTTACGTCCATAGAATACCATGCATTGGCTACGCAGTTTTTAGATCTTGTAAATTAGATGGAAGAGAAGAGTGCTCTCGAATTCTTGTTTCCACCATATCCCACACATTTTCTATGGGGTTATATGCGGTAGCCAGGAAAGGTGTTGGAAGTTAGACTGATGTTCAGTGAACCAGTTTTGAACACTTCTGGCATGATGTATAGTTGCATTATTGTCCATGACATATCCGTCGCCATCAGAGTAAAAATGGAACATTGCGGGGTGCACTTGATCTGCCAGTATATCTGGGTATCTCATGGCTGTTTGTTTACCCTCGAAAAACCCCAGGGCACCACTTCCATGCCAGCAGAACATGCCCCGTATCATGATACCCCCACTGGACCCTTGCACATTGGGAGTAAGGCAAAATGAATTCTTGGCTTAATGGGGTTCTCGCCAAATTCGACGTCTTCCATCAGTGCAAAATAAGATGTAGCGTGATTCATCCCACCACATTGCCCGTTTCCAAGCCTAAAATATCCAGTGTCTTCTTTCCTGACACCACTGCAAACGAATTCTAGCATGTCGGGCAGAAATGAGTTCTTTTCTCAGAGGCATCTGACTATGCATTCCTATCCTCTGCAATTCTCAGCGCATTGTTCGCGCTGAAATCTGTTGGGAAGAGCCTTGGTTGCGATCTGTGTCAGCTGAAAGCACAGTAGAGTCCCTATTTTGCTGTACAATTCGTCGGAGACAACACCGATCACTCTTGGAAAACTGTGCTCGAACCGCGGTTATAGCTTCTAGAAAAAGACTGTGGTTTCTGATTCCAACTTTTGAAAACCTTTGATATGGCTGCTTTTGAGAACCCAGTGAGATTTGTTGTCTTCGAAATCGAGGTCTCTGCTAAACGGGCAGCAATAATAAGCCCTTTCTCAAATGATGAAAGACTGTCGCTTTCCCCTTTTACTTCATTCATCGTGAAAAGCATTCTTACACCTTACTTATACTAGCATTCTAATCACATGTACTCCACGTCATAAAAAAATTTGCATACTTCATCCCTAGCACACATTCAAATGGAAATCTCAAAGATTTCTAATTCATTGGCCAGTGTGTGTATCTAGTTTAAGTATGCGTCAATTAATACTGTTTACACACTGTCTCCCTTCTTTAAAAAGACTGTAAACCTAATGTGAAACGAACAGTAATTTATATGCGATCTCGTTTGGAAAAATAATGCACCCTGAAATCAAGCACGCCGGAAATGTTCATTTTCAATAAGAAGTTTAATTTTTGAAGGAATTATACGGCGGTCTTTTAAAATAGTTTATTAAATTATATGCTTTTTACAGTCCTTTACATCGAAATCTTCATCACGTTCTTCGCAAATGTTTCTTGCTAATCAGATTGTTATTTTCCTTTATCACCCCCACTTTCTATATTTACAATATAAACGTATGTAGAAGACATTGATGTACATCAATTCAGACACTGTCAAAAGGTAGCGTTTTATTTGCTCTTAACTGAAGAATAAAATAATGAACGACTTCCATAAAATAAGGAGAGATTTTTTTAATCAGTCGCATAACCAAAAAACGTGATATCATATGTACTTGGGCACAAAAATTTCAGATTTGTTTAATTGCTGCTTTTGCGTTATTTTCAGTTGCAGTATAAGGGTAAGAGATATGAATGCCAGTTTTGTTACTTTCAGAATATGTTGTTATTTCAAAGGCAAATTAACTCTCTCATCTTGGTCAATACCGACCTGTCATTTACCAGTCTTCTCACCAGAAATGTTGTCCAAGGTGCCGTCATAAGGAGCGACCGATTTAATATAGACAACAATGCCGAAGTTTAATTCGGAATTTGATGAGAGTACTATGAGAGACGTTTCCGAGGGTTTCCCTTTCCTCATATCCTATTGCGAACCTGCACCAGAGGAGTTTCGTCTCGTCAATATTATTACCGCTTCGTCTGCGCAGATACTATACACTTACGAACATTATCAAGCCTTCTTCTAAGTTCTAACCTGTGCCCAATAATAAGTCACACAGCAGTGTTAACCACTATGCCAATTAAGACGGCAGTTTGAGAATATTACACATTTCAAAAGAAACGATTTTTGATTTTCAAAAGTGCCATTGCAAAAGATTTGTATCTTTCCGAAAATCCTCTCTAGAAATGTCTAATTAAGAATATCAGTTTACATTTTTGAATTACGAAATGCAATATACAGCAATTGAATTATAGGAAGGAAATTTTAAAATGTTAACCTAGGTGATAATATGATTTTTATGTAATTAGTTACATTAACTATATTATGGTGGTGAGCCAATCCTGTCAGTATGGTCATTGAACATTGATAGTTCAAACTCGAGTTCGAATCGAGGATGAGAACAGATTGGCTGCATAAATATTTTCAGTTACTCGCGTGTAATTCATAACCACTATTCCTTAGAAAGTTCTCCATTGAAACATCCTTCTTCTTATGTTTGTGTGCTTTTTTGCATTCAATGAAACAATAAAGCAAATTATAAGGCTTTACATAAATTATAAAGAGAAGAAATTACATTACAACAAAGTAAAATTGACTCAATATTAATTATCCATGATAAATCATTAATTTTTTATGTTCCTAAAAAAGGAAAAACTCTTTTTATGCTTTTAACATTACATAACAATGATGCTATACATTACACTACTGGAGAAAAGAAAACGCCTGAAATTATATATTTTTATAATACGACTAAGGGAGCAGTGGATATTGTAGATGAAATGCCAGCAAGTTATTCACTTGCCATAATAACAAGGAAGTGGTCAATGGTAACTTTCCTTTCTGCACTGAATGTTGCTGCAATAAATTATCGAATTGTATTACTTTCAACTGCTAATCCACCAACCAGATACAGAAGCAGATGTCTGTTTTTGAGAGACTTAGCATTACAATTTATAACAAAAATATATTAAACAACGATCAGAGATTGATGCTTTACCGAGAAACTTGCGCACTGCATGCAAAAGAAGAGCAGAAATTTCGAGAAATAATTCAAACGAGTATACGAAATTCGAAGCAACTAAGTATAAAAGTTGTTGTGAATGCCCTGGAGCCAAGGACAGAAAAAATAAGTTGCATTGTGTATTAGAGATGCAATGAAACTTAGAAGTATGATGTTTATTTTGTTATTATTTTCATTTATCTTAATTTTAACTCTGTATAAGTTTATTCTGGAAAAAAAATTTTTGTAACCCACGTCTTATTTGCGAATTATAAAAGAAAAACAGCTTTAAAACAAAATAAAACTGTTTTTACCGTATTTTAAACATTGGGATATGGGACACCCCACGCGCCCACTCTAGTAACTTTTCGTGATGCGCCTTTCGCCGGGTTAAGATTTACTGAATGTGCGTTAAAAGCCTTTGTACTACAAGACGATCATAATTAAAAAATATTATGAGTTATCTGTTCTTTTATTGCATTAGTATTTTAGTGCATTATTTTGTTTTTGTATTGTGATAAAGGTATTTGTTAGAACAAGCTACATTGCTTTTCTTTTGAACTAAAAGTATTTTAGAACTAAAAATGTAAAATGTAAAATCAGCGATAGGTAATAATTTTATGATGAATGGTTAGTTCTATAAAGAGGTATTGAAAATCAAAAATCTATTCACATGTACTTTGCTGAGTAAGAAATATCTTTTGTAAGAAAGATCTTTTCATTCTGTGAGTCAAGTGTTCTTTTCAAAGAGACAGCGGTAGTTGAAACAGGAAACTGAATTGAAAGGACTTCGTTATTTGAGGAGGAAGGGACGGAAGCTTGCTTGCAGACGTTTCCTAAAGTTTTATTTCAGACATGGTTTAAATATCACGCAAGAGCATTTCATTTGCCTTTAGGTACAGAGTTAGAGGTAAGCTGGTTCGTATAACTTAAAGTGTGTTAAAATTCTAACTGAAATCTAAATATCTGTTTCTGCATTTCAAGTAAAATAATCAACACTATCTTCAAATAAAACAATCAACACTAAAATATGCAAAAAATTGTTACTAAATGCAGTAATAGTTTCTGTGGCATTGATGGGGGAAAAAGTTCATATTCCTAAATATGGTGTACATTTCGGAACATTAAATTTATGTGTTTAATATGTTTAATCATCCTAACATACGAAAAAATTATCAATCTGTCTTTTCATTTGGCTGTAAAAATCATTTATTGTAATTTCTAACAGTCATACATTAACTTACATAAGTTAAGCTTTGCTTTGGTTTCAAGTGTTGTACTGTGATTGGATATTGCTACAATGCTAAAATGTATGAAGATCAACTAAGCAGCAGTTCAGAAAAAAAATATATGTGTATTAGACATGTCGATAATAAGTTAGCAACCATAGCAAAAAACAGAAGAACACTGATTTTATTTCGATAATTCTTTTTCTAAGTTTTGGTTTGATGAAAAATATAAAACAGAAAAGTATATCTGCGACAGGAGTGGTAAGATATAACAGGATGAACTAATGCGGTATAAAAATAGGTAAGAAAATGAAGAAAGAATTTCGTGAGACTTTTGATTATAGATATGATGAAATAAATAGAATATTTGGCCTTGTTTGGAAAGATACCAACAATATTAGGATGTTACCAAACTCGTAAGAAAATTACTATTATACTATTACTTCCATGTAACGTGCCGTAATCCCCAAATGGAGAGCGATTTCTAAATTAATAAAAATATATTTATTCTTAAAAGTGTAAACTTTAGTGCACTATGCTTGTTTGCATGCAAAAGTGGAACTACATTTGAAAAAAAAAGTTTTAAAAAAATCTCGCTGTTAATGGGTTAAGCAGCATTTTTTGCTTATTTTGAGCCTTAAAATTAGAAATGTTTTTGATTTGCTTGTTCTTGGGTATTTTATATATTGCTTTAGAATTTGTTTAGAATTAACAATATTAAAAGCAGAAACCACAAGAACATGTACGGAACAATACATAACTTCTTATTTTTTTCTCATACTTCGAAAGACGACCGAGCAAAGCTCTCAAAACCTCTTAGTTGAGGGCTTTAATTCAATGAAGAACTACTGTTGACTATTTTTATTTCAAATGCTATATGTAGGGAAGGAAGTAGAAAAGGCATCCATATTTTATATCGAGGGTACGAGAGGAATGGTTTATTTTTTATAATCTTCACACTGCAATATATTTTAATGTTTAAGTTACAGCAAGCGAATAAAGAACGATAAGAACCTTTAGGAGCCATATACTTAATAATCTAAACTTATTTGATTGTTAGACTGTCAAGTAACACATCTTGTTCAGTTGAATGTGTCTTAGTAAAGCAACGATACTCAGGAAAATGTTTAAATATACCTTTTTAACATTGAACATAACAAAATGCACATCTTACAAATCAGTCTCCGCTACATGTGGGATCAAACAAACAGAAAACTATGAAAGTAGAGGTTAAGTATTTGACGTCTGAAATTTAGAAGACACAATCTTATCAAACTTTGGCTCAGACATGCGCGAGGAACTTAACTACCAAAACGCTAAAGCTTAACTAAAGAATTCTAATGAGTATGGCCATGGTCTGTCTTGCTGCGCACAACTCATTCTTTAAGAAATTCGTTCTTATAGATATCTTAACTAATTTGCATCTTGGTGCAATTTGGCTAAAGTAGAAGTGATAGTAAGGATGAAATGACATGTTAATGGATTAATTAACAGAAACCCTTACATATTTGCTGCATTCATCAGAAATTCTACACATAACTGGAAAAATAAGCTTGCAGTTTCTAAGCGAACTTCGTGTTTGATATACACTTATCTCAATTCATCTGATTATCACGAACTCAAATATGGTACCGAAAAGGCTAAAAATACTTTAAGCACGGTAACAAAAGAGCTGTAGAATTGTTAAACTCCTTCTCTTCCATTATCAATTAAACTATCATTATGCAATATGTAATGCAGATTTTGTTATATAATAAAGTCTTGTCTTTCTGTTCTAATATTAATGGTATTATTTAGATTCATTTTCGCTTCTTGAAGCGAAAACAAATTTTGTTTGTTGAGAATTTCAAAGCTATGCATACGTGTCTACAAAATTATTTACCTCTCCCCTCTTATCCGCTTGGTTGTAGTTAAAGGGTTAAAATAAGCACCTATCAAACAATCTTCCAATAAACCGATTCCCCAATAAAATATGAGCAATATGTCTGGCTTTGCCAGGTACTTGCGCAAGCATCTAATCTCTTCCTTTGTCGAAATTGCATTTTGGGGATTAAAAGAATTTCTCCACAAAAGAGATTACACTGCGATTTTCTATTTCTAGGATGAATTAGCTATGGCGAAGGAAAGAAAATGGAGTTCCTCATCTCTTGTTTTCCTTTAGCAAATTTCGCATTGGAAATGAAGCAAAAGGATTATTGGGTTTCCAACGATTCACTTTAAAAGTGGGAATTTAATAAGGATGAAATGATTGTTTGCTGAAAGTATTCAGACTTGTTGAGTAATGTGATTGTCGTATGAACTACTCTTAGATTTTGTTTCTGGGAGTTTTTTCTTCTTTGTTGAGCATGGGCCATTTCCCATGCAAGCGAAAAATTGGAATACTTATCACAGATTAATTGTGATATTTAACGGCATTCGAGTGACGAATATTGCTTTTATTCCTTAAGTTTCTTCTACGAATGTTATGTATAAGGTAAGAACCATGTCATGCAAATCGTTTGTTACGCAGACGCATTGCCTTAATTATTATTATAAACCGTGATATATTGCATAATGACTCTCCTACCAGGAATTACTCGAAAATAAATTACATATTAATACAGATATTATTAATCTTATATAGTTTTAAATTTTCTTATTTGAAATGTTCTCATGGATCTTGCCTAGCATTTAATTCTTACATTCATAGGACGTATGTACATTCTCGTCACTGTGAAAGAAAAGAGACGTATGTACACTTGAGTTCATCGTTTGTGAAAAATCATTGAAATGCCATTGCACTTATCCTAAACATATATGCAGATTTGAACGCTAAGTTTAACTTTGATAAATTAAGCCGTTCAAACGTATACTGATATTTAACTTCTTTAAACACTTTATGTGTGCATATTACGTCAACGCTTTACGTTTGCACGTTAAGCGTTTATGTGTGTACATTTCTTATGTGTCATTGATTTAAGAGCAAAGCTGGAGAAATTCTCTTTTATTTAATCTGCCAGTGTGTTGCCTTTTATACAAGCAAATGTGTATTTATAAAATATTTTTATAGGCATAAAGGTCAGGTTAGCAACTGCTGAGCAGCATTATTCGTTCACTTCCCGTTTATTCATTAATTTTAAATGGTTATTTTTTACCCTTATTTATTTAACTAAGTTATTAATGAATTAACATTTATCAGCGTTGATAAAATTTCACCGGATAGTAATGAACTAGATATGAATTTAAATAAGATACACTAATTTAAAGCAAATTATCTGAAATAACTTACTTGTTAAGCTTTTTTAAAGAAAATAAACAAACGTGGCTGAATTAAAAGAGTAATTCAGCTGTGTGTGTTTAGTTTCTATGAAGTTAGTTTAAATATTTGTGGAAAATATCTTCTTTAGATAAAATCATTTGTTTCGCATATTCAAGATTTTACTCTTTTTCTCCCCTAATCTTTTCAATAATTTTCATAGTAATTAAACGCTTTTGTTTTGCTTGGTGTATACAAACACGATACATGCCATATTTTACATTACTTCTATAAACGCAGAATAAATAAAGTTTTTTCTTCAAAACATATAAGTACAGACAAACTTAAAATGTACGGTAAATAAGCAGGTGAACATAATACTTGCATATTTACTTCATTTGTCTTGATTAAAGAAAGAGGATGCAGAATTTCAGTTTATTTAAACAAATATTTAGGTCTTTTAAATTTCGTTTCCGATTACCCATTCGCTTCAACTTAGCCCTCTTCAGATGAAAGTCAATTCATCACTCATTTAAGAAGATACAACGGGCGACTTGAGATCGTCGAAATCCAAGTTTAGCAAAGAAATTGAAAGCCGTATTACTGCTGCCGTATTACTACTATATTCTATCATCCTCATATTTCTCAAATATGGTGATATAGAGCCTTCGGAAAAAAAACGTTATGAAAGCATACTTAATACTTTTCATTAATTATTTTAAATCATTTGGTTGAAATTAGACGAATTTAAATGAAATAACTAAATAGTTCTATCAAAACGAATGGACGCCAGAAGTTCTGTTGAAATCCAAACAACAGAAATTACAAAATATCTTCGTGCCAAATCCAGTCAAACTTAAGACGCATTCGTGTCAGAGATTAAGTGAAGTTTTAAACCTATTCTCTGATTCTATTTCATAAAATTATTATTAAGGACTGAATTTTATATTGTTTCCAAACTTCTAAATATTAAATTGGATAACCATAACTAACTAAGTCATCATATAGTGGATTTTGTAAACACATGAAAGAAACAAAAAGAGTTTAAGTTTAGGTTCAAAATATAATCCTAGCCCAAATGACTACCAGTAAATTTTCAAAATTATATGCAACTATTAAATGCACCTAATGTTCATTGATTAAATCTGGATAGGTAAATACAAACTTACTGACAGAATGCAGAATTTATACAGTTAATTACAACATCAAAAGAAACATACTTTATAACTCTACTTTACACAGTATAGTGTTGTAAATGCTTTGTAAATGACAGCTATACAACAAATGGATAATACTCAGGACATGATAAGTATCCATTTAAACATTTTGATGAGTCCAGTCTTTATATCGTTATATTTACAAGTGGTATTTAATTTTCAGAAAGTAATTGAATTCCTGGGAAACGAATTACTGGTTAAAGGCGACACAAAAAGGCCAGGTAAGGTTGACAATGAGATAACTTTGAAAATTCTATTGGAGAATAACTCATCAGGGAAACCATGACTGAAAGGTCCAAAGCTTACGCAAACGACACGCATATCCATACGCTTCATCTATTATTCCTCTAGCGGCAGGTAAACGACTACTAAGAATTTACACTATCAAGTAGTTAGTTCAGGTTTTAGAAATGATACTGAAAATGCAGAATGCTGATATAGACGGCGATGCTTGAACATTCGACAAGCAGTCTTGTTGCTCCCTGTGGGCATGGGGCCGAAGATTCTTTCTCGGATTATCATCTTCCGTTTCTTCGTTTCCCTTTCTTGCTATTCCTTCATTTTGACTTGTGATAGATTCGGTCAGAGAGCTTTTCAGGTGTTATTTCCGAAAATCGAAACCAGGCACTCGTCGCACCCTTAGCACTCCTTCTACTGGCTTAATGAGGACTAATAAAATCTCGAACTTCAGAAAGAAAGAAACGTTCATGAGGTCACATTTCCTCCTAAAGAAGGATTTGTGAATTACAATCAGGAAAATAAATTTATAGGTACAACTACTTAATTGACAGCTAATAAAATAACCTGGCAATAAATTCCAGCCAGTTAAATGGTAGAAGACAGACTAAAATAAATTAAAATTAACTAAAGGCTGGGAATTTAAAAGACAAGCATTATAATTTAAAACCGAGTTTTTTGTCTCCTTTTTTTAACTAATGCAAATTACAGACTTATTCATGAATTAAAACGCTTGTCACATATTAATTTTGAAAGAAATATTCCCCCATCTTATGTGCTTAAGATTGAGGAATTCTTCCGTAAAATGTGTTTGAAAGCCTTGTAAGGAATTCAGAAGGAATATCTGCTTTACTAAATACAAATGAAGAATTTTAAAAGACAAAATTTTAAAAGAAAGGTACAAATCTTTGAAAGGAAGGTTTTACTTTTCTTTCCTTTTTAAAGGGTGGTTTTATACAAGTTTTAAATATTATTTATTGTATAATTTGAAACTGATATAAATATATACGTCCAAAAGCAACTCTTTTACCTTAGTTGAATAATGGGAAATTAACCTAAAAATAGGTTGAGGGAAATTTCAGTGATATATTTAGATCGGCTGCTTTAGCGCCGCACAATTTCCAATAAATTATTATTCCGCGAAATAACTGGATTGCATAGTGGAACTGAAAGTACTTGCGTAGTGCTAGTATGTTATGGCTGTTTTGAGATTAATCATCAATCAAGCGTCTGAAATTAACAGTTACACAACTAATGATTACGGTTCATTCTGGAGTAAGCGCTTGCTGCTCAGTGAAAAATAAACTTTTGTTAAATACTATTAATGTGTTTTTCGAAAGTCAATTCCGGGTGCTTCTAAGCAGAGCACTAGACAACCCTTCTAATATATATAAAAGTGAAACATTGTCAGCTTACTTGTCACTCAGTTACACAAGAACGGTAGACACATCGACTTGAAATTTTTGAATCTAGTATACAATGGTTTTGTTTAATCAGAGATAGGATAGGAATTTTATCGTGAAAGAAAAGGCAAAATTCTCGGTAAGGTCGAGATAATTTGTGAAATCGAGATATGTGAAATCTTATCGATGTAATTCATACCCTGAAATTTACTCTTAAAATTTTATGAACGATTTCATTGTTAAGGATTTTTCTTAACATTGCAGAGGAGGGGTATTTTTAATTACAATTTATATTTAAAAATTTGTCAGATTCTAGTATCGCCTTTAATACCATTATTTTAGGTCAAGATTGCTATTTAATTGGACGATGTTTGCGTACAATGTATTTTAAAATATCTGTACATATTCACGAAAACATTTATTGTCCTATTTCAGAAGGTTACCGCAATGTAGGATTATTCAACTTATGTCTTCTAATTTGGATTTTGGAATAGGATTACCTTGAAGAGTGTTTTGAGGATGAAAGTAACATAAAATCATTTAAATACAAGAAGAATCAAAACTAAAATCGGAAGAAAAAATAATAGGAAAAATTGCTGATTTCGTGGATTTATTCCATGTTAGTGGAAAAATCTGATCTTCAAGAAATTTTAAAAATCCTCTAAAAAACTGGGAAAAAATTGTTGAATTTCATGAAGCGATAAATTTTCTGCTCTAATCATCAAACATTAAGCAATTCGACTTCTAACCATGTTCTGGAGGAACTTTCAAATTAACTGAATAGACAGATCTGCCTCAAATATCAAGGAAACTTAAATACTAACACATAAATATTATAATTATGTACAACTATATATACTTTAATAGCAAATATTAAGCCAGTTTCTCATTTACCTGATTCGCGTCGCATTTATTGTGGCGATGAAGAAATGTGTTTCAGATGAAGGGCGAAGGAAATCCTGTGATACGATGCGCGTTTAGTGGTAAGTAAGATATTTTTCATGTCTTTATTGTAAGGAGAATGTTAAATTAAAATTAGTACTTAAAAGTAAGACTTAAAAGATTAAAAAAAACAGCCTTAAAAGTAGCCAGAAGAATCACAAACTATTTGCACTATATTTTGATTTTGTTTGCATCCGTCGAAATGTTTCGTATCTATGAATGTAGCAGCATTTAGCACGATAGAAGTTGCTACTTTTTTACATATCTATAATTATTTTTATTGCATTCTAATTTTGATATATTTATACTTTTTCTACGATTGAGAAAATTAATTCTGTAGTATACTAAGACAATTCAAAAGCAACTCGTTTCGATGTTCTCTGAAGGCTCAACTAATTAAAATTGCTTGAACAAAAAAGAACATCACCAATGTTGAGCAAGTTTATGCTGAAAACCCGATGCCTTACAGGCTGACTGCCACTTTATTTTTGCTTTCTAATCTTACTGAACGGATCTAGTCAAAATCAGTTTGAGCAGATTTAGTTAATGCAAATGGTACATTAATAAATATTTCATTAGAGATAAATATTTATAAATAATGATTAACACTGATTAATAAAACATTGTAATTTATAAATAATAAAATAGTTAAATTAATCGGTTACTCTGTACCGAAATACCAATGTATGATGTTGTATGAAATACATTTAATTAATTAGAATAGTGTTTAATTTATATCTTATAAATTATATCAGCTAAATACATTACTAAGTATAATAATTAGAAATAATATACAAAAATAAAATATAAATATAAATTATTCACAAGGACATTTAATCCTTTTAAATTTCCCAGTCTGTTAAGTAACAGTTAAAATTTTAAGGTTGACCTTAAAATCTTATGGCAATCTGATCGGCAACACTTCAAAAATTGTGTGCTTGCCTTAAAATTTTATTACTCTTTCACATTTTTTATTAACTACATATTTAATGATTATTAGAAGCATGATATATCGTAGAGACAAAATGTTTTCTGCGATTAGGAATATTATCTAACATCATCACATATGTTTAGTCTATTCTCTAGAATCGAATTATTATAGCTAAGTAATAGTAGATAGAGTTAACAAAGCATAGTAAGATTTTTAATACTAAGAAGCGTTTTCACAATTATTTAATTAACAAATATTTAGCGAATTTTTCTCAAATATTTAATGAACATTATAGGCGTGTACATGTCTTATATGTTCATACGAATGAATTTTATAGTTTCTTAAAATATAAGAACTGTTCAACTTTATTTCATTTAAACCAAAGAAAATTTTTAAAATGTGTAACTCAATTAACAGAAAGGAATCTAATTTTACTTGAATTAAAAAGAAAACTAAACGATTTCTATATTTTGAATCCATATAGCTAGAGCAGTACTGTTCTTTAAATTTAGCAAATATGTGTTCTTTTAGACATTTGAATTCAGTTTTATTAACATTTGTTGCTACTTTGTATTTAAAAAGTATTTTGTCATTTTGCGTTCAAAACATTTCAGCCTTATAGACATTGCACTGACTAATTTACTTTAAATTGAATTATCTCTGGAAACTAATCGTTCTTGATTATTCCGAGCTTGTTTCATTAAATTTGTTTTACGTGGTTTTCGTTTCTTACCTACACTCCTTTTCCATTCGCTTTCTCTTATCTACCATTTCTACTATTGGAGCTATTTTGAACCCCGCAAACTACTCAAGACTGCTGAAGTTGGGGATTTGTTGCGTGAATGCTTCTACCATTTTTTCCCTTCCAACTCATTCTTTCGATTGCACAGAATCCTCCTGTAACGCAGTTGTAGCGCCGATTTTTTTTTCGTATTCAAGATGGGCTGTCTGGAGTTCTGAGCAACATACACAGCTCAAGGACGAAATTCTTCCAGTTTTGATGGCAGTCATATCTTTCCTTTCTTTGCGCTGCAAGGAAAGATGGAGAAAGATGATGGACGGTCCCCATAACTGTGAATAGGATATAAGGAACTTGAATGATATTAAGGTGCGCCTCACAGCGGAGGAAGATATGCTTTTTCTGAAAAATATACGGTGCTTGTTCTCAGTACTGATGACAGGAAGAAGACCTATGATAAAAATCAATTTTCCTTAAAACTAGAGGTGGGGCAAAGAATTCTCTTTAGCTTAAGCACTAAATTATTAAAGCGAACGCATTTACCCTCTCTTCTACAATATTTTACTTGAAAGTAGAGAGCTAGTAGTGTCTCTTCAATTTTAGAATTAGTTGCTGTTATAGAGAAAGCAATCAAAAAAAGCGCTAGTTAAAGCATAGAAGCGTACCTCTTAAATGCTTGAAAGTTGGTTTTGAAGATCAGGAAGATTTCAGCCTAAAAGGAGCTCCATATTCTGCTTAACGAACAAAAGCAATAATAATTAAAATCACGAAGAATTATAAAATAAACTGCAGATTCCTGCAAAATAGGAAGAAAGCTATTAGTGTTAAATTTCGGTTAAAATTTTAATTCTCAGAATGTTTTGAAATCAAATTATTGTTGAAAAGAACTGCTTATTATTGTAGTTATTCTTTTATTGTATAAAGCTGTACAGTAGATCTACAAACGTCTATTAGGTACGTTGCTCATAAGTTCGTTAAAATTCTCAGAATAATGTGGTAAATATAAATAAATTCCAAATTAAGTTTAGCTAAACTAATATTTAATTGACTCTTTAAAATTATGATATTGATAACAAACTTCAAAATTTCAATGTATTCTGGTACATTATTTGTATCGTTACTTTGATAATGAAAGTTGCACACTCGTACCTACGTTCTTATATGCTTGCAGACACATGTATAGCATAATAAGAATAACTAAAATGAATTGAGTTTTGCATCATTGTTTACAATTTCAGTTATACGAAATAAAACGTGTCTCCACGACTTGTGAATCAGATTTTAAACATTTCATATGTAGTAGTTTTTCAGCGTGTAAGCTGTAACCTTGCTAATCTCAGTTGATCATAAACTAACCTGAATGGTATATAACTGAATTAGACTTTATGAACAATTGTATCATTTTCATGGCTGCTGACGTAGAACTATATTCTTGAAAAATGTTTGCAAAATATTTGCAAAAAACCTTCAGTGGCTTTCCCATCAATGTATTGATTTAGCTGAAGAAATCTCCTAAATTTTTGTTCCCATCAAAGCTTTATTCGGAGGCCATCAGAAATTTATTTCTAGATATGTTGAGGGAATTATTCTTCTAAATGGTAAAACGAAGTACCTTTTCTATTTAAAAATATCGCTGAATACTTATAGTTCATCGTGGTTTCGGTTCGGTCTCAAGTGAGCAGGATAGCTGCTTGGTGGGTTTTTGAGAGTTTTCTCATGTGTAACGTGAATACGAACACGTTTTCCTCAGGAAGTTCTTCATGAAGGCATCCCTCCTCTTAGGCAGATGGCCCATGGCTTTCCTATATACAGATAATCTAACCTAACGCTGACAAACAAAGACTTTTAAGCAACGTAACGTCTGACAACACTAATCACACTAAATTGTTTGCAATAGAATTTTCATGTCAGTTACATGTTAATTAGATTAATTGCTTGTGCAAAAGTACAGCGTTCAAATTAACGTTTTCGGAATCAATGAAAGTTCTTCAATCGGTTGTTTTGTGTATCACCAAGTACATCCATCTGCTCAAATATCCTTTAAGTAATGTAAACCTTCATTTCAGGATAAAAGACTTGAAATATTCCTTGGACGTTTCGAAAGAAACGCACCGTTATGCCTTTTTAAAGAAGGTTGGGGATTTTCAGAAAAGAACAGAAAATCTCGCTTTGCTTTTCAGACAGTCTGAAATCCTATACTTGATCCTTTAATCCATTTCGAGTTAAAAGATAAGTTTACCAGAAGACATACCTGACTTGCATCATTCTTATTATACTTTGAGTTGCATGTAACATGTTAATTGAAATACAAAGTAGATTATCGTTCTTTCTTTATCATATAAATAAGGGAATTTAATAACTAAATTCTAAGTTTATTTATGAATTTAATTCTTAAACAAAACTAAATTCATTTATGAACGTAGGTTCCCTAAATATATTTATTTGAATATTTAAAAAAAAAAAAAAACTATCATTGAAAATGCAGTTTTCGGCTTAAATTCGTATTTTGAAATAAGTACCAAGTTACTAAATCTGTACTTTCATATCTGTTTTATATTAAAGACTTTCGTCTCATATTTAGATGACTAAAATATGATCAGTTAAATATTAAGAAAATTAGGAAATCAATATTTAATCATCAATGCTTTTGAAATTAATTAATATGTTAATATATGTAAATAAATCCCATTTTATTTAATCATTTAAAATGTTGTTTTACTAGTATTAGTTGTCATCGAAATGATATTAAAATTTTTAAAGAGCTGAGTTTCTACTCGTGTGCAAAATCCATGGGCGATAGAAAAATTCTTCGCGATTACATATTTGATTTAAGCTTGAAACGTAATATTAGAAACATTGAACGTGTTCCATGCGTCCAGAGCAGTATCTGCAGAATACATTTGTGAGATTTAGCTTTTAATCACACTGTTTGATTACAAAATTTGAAGATAGACTTCTGAAACTTAAAATTAGCTATGTATCGAAAGACTAAATCACTCATTGAGTAATAAGCAGTGTTTACTTAAAATTTAACAATTAACTAAGATCTCACTTCAAATGTGTCATTAACTAATCTTGAAATCACTTCTGTAAATTAATACCAGAAGGTTATGTCAAATGGCTTTTATGGAAAACATTTGGCAAGTTCCCAGCTGATTCCGTTCAGGCGTAAATTTAACTTGAGCAACAGCTGGACCAGGTACGAGCAGTATTGTAAATGTTTGAAGCAGTAGTTAGATCTACTACGGACTCGCTTCATAGCACTGCCCTGTTCTAAATGTGGCAGCGCCTTTGTCGGTCATTGTTTGAATAGACGAAACCTTTTATAAGAGCATTCTGGCATAAAGTCTTCTCACCTGTAAGCAGATCAGTGTCTAAGTTGTATAAAGAAACCTACATGAACATCCAGACACCTTTAGGATATTAGGCACCGTTAGTGTCTTTCAACTATTACCTACAACACACATTTTAAATGATTTGCTTTTGCTTTTTATAAGAATTATGTTTGCCAGTTTGTACAATAATGTACAGTGATAGAAATTATAGACTACGAAAGAAAAGGAGAAACACAAAATTTTGTCTAGTTAATTAAAATTGAAGCGAAATAGTTGAAGCAAACAAACCCATATATATAGAAACAGATGTGTCTAATATATTTCTTTTACGTCCACACAGAATAAACCATAGTTATCTAGGTATCATTTCTTTGGCACCTAAAAAACAAAAAAAACCTTTGCGTTACTTAACTTTCAATGACAAAAATAAAACTTTAAATGAATCATTTAGGAAAATAAAAGCAAATTTCGGGATGTGGGTGACAGTTAAGAAACATATATATATATATATATATGTGTGTGTATGTATGTGTGGGGGGTAATAACTTAGAACAGGGGTTCTCAACCGGATATGAATTGGATATGAATGAAAGGTTTTGGTTCTGTTAAAATCTTATTTGCTGATGCGTTTATGTTCATCAGTAGCGTTATGTAAGGATCATGTGATGCAGATTGATTTGAAAAGGATGCTGTTTAGAACTATTTATTATAAGCAGTTACTATCAGAAAAATAAGGATGGACAAAAAGAGGAAATAGCCAAATTAAAATGAAGAATTGTGAAATTACTGCAAATTAAAGTTAGAATTTTTATTTGCGTATATTTTTATCTTATATATAAATAGTAAAGGGACTTTTTAGAAAATTAATATTTATTCTAGTGATAGCAAACTGAAATCTACACTTTTTTTCTACATAACCTCCCTAGACCTTCAACGCATTTTGCCCAACGTTTTATTAGTTTCTCTATTCCATCGGAAAAAAAAAAGGTTTTTCAGTTGCACATGTAACTCATTTTGCAGCCCATCAATGACGTTTCCATCGGTGGAAAATCTTTTTCTTCTTAGCGATTTTTTCGATGGTTCAAACGTATGAAAGTCGCTTGGAGCCAGGTCCGGATTGTAGGGCGAGTGCTCCAGCATCTCGAATCTCAATTCCTTAATTGCTTCGGCAGTCCGTTTGGCAGAATGTGGCCCAGCGTTACCTTGCTGCAGGATGACACCTTTTCGAAATTTTCCACCACGTTTGGATCTGATTGCAGGTTTCAGTTTAGTTCGCAACGCATTACAGTAGTTTCTCAATGTTAAGAGTTTCGCCTTTTGGGGTGAAATAAATGAATACTATACCTTCCATGTCTCAGAATCGCGGTAGCATAATCTTACTAGCTGATGGTTGAAGTTTAAATTTCTTAATTTCTGGTGATGATAAGTGCTTCCAAACCATCCTCGTAGCCTTACTTTTCGGTTCATGATGATGTACCCAAGTTTTATCTACCGTAACGATTTTCTGAAAAAATCCATTTTCCTCTCGTCGATAATGGGCAAAATGTTTACGAGAGATTTATAACCTTTGAACCTTATGCTGCACCGACAATTCTTTCGGGACCCACCTTGCACACACTTTTGGAAAATTTAGCCTGTCGTGTAAGATGGAATTCGCTGAACCATGACTGATATGTAAAGTATGGCGATTTCGTCCACTGTGATTCGTCTGTTTTCAGTTCATCCTACCCTCAACGACTTTCAAATTGTCCTCAGTCGTTCACAAAAAGAAGTTCTTCTCTGTTCAAATAAAGAAGTTCTTCCCTGTTCGAAGCTCTCTGTAGGTTGTAAATCTCTCTGCAGGTCTCTGTAGGTCTATAAACAGCTGTCATCATACTGAACTTTCATTAGAAGAATAATTTCCGCAGGTTTAATACCTTTGGCAAGCAACAATCGAATCGCAATCCTCATTTCCCCCGTGGTGCAGATAGCTCCCGTTTTTAACGGTTTAACACAAAAGAAACTATAAACGCGACAATTAAGAGTGACACGTTGTACAGAAGTTTTGCAGACTGCATTTAATCAGCGGTGGATACTAGCAGGGTTACTAGAATCTATTGCGAGAAATTGTAAAAGCCCCTTTACTTTTTGACTTTTCTACCTGATCATGTCGACTAAATAAACTGTAGTAAATTCTGTAAATATCTTGACGATTAGATGATAGCTTTAATGGACTTAGACAATTGGGTTTACTATGTAGTTAGCATGATGACTTGCTGTATTCGCTTACAAAGAATTAGGGCCTTCATACATGCATAATGGAGAATAAAAACTGGCAGATGTGGCCGTAAGCACATAGAAGAACTTTATTTCTCTATGAAACAAATATTGGGAAGAACAATCAGGTGTACAGGTTACCATGGTTTGCGATGTGCACACCACAATTTTATATAACTTACATTTTCAGTGAAAGGACAATAGATAGCAGAGGCAGGCTACGCGTATAAGGAGAGCAACGCGAAGTAGGAGAAGGTCAGATGTGAATGGTATTCAAAAACGTGCAAGAGTCAAAATCTGTCTAAAAATCTGTAATTGAATACCAGCATTATCAGCAGAAATATCCGCATTGCAGAAGTACATAAGCAAACATGAAAAAAATAATTTGGGAACATGCAATACAGTAAAATCATTATTAAATAGTTTCTACTTTTAAAACAGAAAGGAGAGATATACAAATTAAAATGAAGAATTACGGAGTATTGTTAATTTAAGTTATAATTTTGTTTTACCTATTTTAAATCTTACACGCATACATACACACACATGTGTTATGTATATGTATATATATAGAGAGGGAGAGGGACTTTACATTTTCTAGATTAATCCACATCATATTACTTAACGATCATGACGCAGCTAATTCGAACCGAAACATTTCTTTTAAACTAAACTTCCATACTAAATAACTACGCAATTGCTTTCGTCACATATGCCTAACTTGATTGCTGCTTGCTGCTATTCTTCCTGTTGCAAAAATATAAAACATATAAAATTTGGGAAGCAGGCACGATTAGTATGTGAGCTTGTTTGTGGCCGCAAAATGTTTAACTACAGTAAATAAAATGTGATTTAAATCTCCTACGACTTCATCTTTTTGCATGTACACTTCTTCTAAGATTATCTAAGATGTTCATTACAGATCTATGATTACTTCAACATCTATCTGCTTCCTTTCCAAATCATCGCAGTTTATACAAGTCGACAGGATCTCGTAAGTGCGGATACACCAATGGAAAATTCATCTGTGGATTTTCAAAACATGTCAACGACGACGATTGAAGCACTACGATGACTACTAATTTTATATTATTCTGCATCTACATGAAACATCCATCTTGATCTACTCAATACCCAGAAAAAGTCATGATAAAAAATGACTATTAAAACTACTATTTTTAGAACAGAGAAGGGAAATACCAAAATTAAAATGAAGAATTAAGGTGTTATTGCTACTTTAAGTTAGAATTTTGATTTACATATTATTTTATCTTATATATTACCCCCTTCCAATAAAGAAAAAAAGTTTAGTGACAAAGAAGTATTTTTGACAGAAAAAGAGCTAAAGTATTAGCAAACGAAGCGAAACATAATTTGAAAAACACAATTTTCTTCACATTCCACTTACGTTACGTTTAACCATACATCTTCAAATTCTAAAAAAATATTACAGTTGTTAAACGTAATTATACCAACTTAAATATTCGAAGGCATATGTTAATCACTTCATGTATTTAAATTTTAAAATATACACGTATATTTAATTATTCAAAATACAGTAGTTAAATCCCTATAATATTTTTAATCCGTTACTGCGTATATTAAAAAGTATATTTATCCATTTAAATACCTCAGTATCAACCAAAAGGAAAATCTCAAATTGCTGGCAAAGCTAAAAACTTAATCATAATTACAATACTGTGTTACATATTATTTTCGTTTGGACAGATTAAGGAATCGTAATGTTAAGCTAATAACACTAAGTATAACACTGCCGAACCTCCATGCTTTCTATCAACAGCAGCTTTGAGGTTATCTGGTGAAAATTCAAACAAACTTTGATTTAGATTACAAGCAATGTATTAAGCAAATACCTCCCCCCCATCTGCTTAAAAACGAGCTAAATGAAGCGGAGTTCCTAAGCATTTACAACCCTCAATTATTCATTAATAAAAATGCTTCTAATACCATTTAGTTCCATTACCATCTGATTTTAACTCTCAACCCTGGTGCACTATCCCCTTTAATGTATATTTGTGACGCTACAGCAGAATAGCTTAATTTTCCTACTTTTTAGAGTATGGTTACATTGTGTAATGCGACCAAGGCATTTATCATTCACGTGTCTTAAGTAACTGCAAGGCATTAAAAGTAGTGTCTTTCAACGTGGTATAACATCGTTACTTTTCTTTCAAATTAAAACTTAAATTGTTAACTAATTAATTTTTAAGATATTTAAAAGCAATGTAAATAGTTCTTAACAATTTATACTTTTAATATATCTTTTAATCATATAGCTTAATTACATAATTTGTAATAAAATCATATAATTGATCGCATGATTATCGTAAGCGTTATCATTCCATAAAGAATAAGATCTTGAATTTTTCATCTACGTGGCTTGTTGAATTGCAAATCCTGAGGGGCACTGACGTTCGACCTGACATAACTGTATCAAATTAAATCGGTAAATTGCTTAAATAACTGAGTAATTTAAAAAAAAAAATGTATATTGCTTTTATAGTTTATATTTTATTTTTTAATAATATCTGAAACTGGTGCACTTTGTAATGGATCTAACTAATGTGATTTATAGTGCACCTGATACTTCTCATAAACAATTGTACCGCTATTATAATTCATAAACATTGTTTCCTTCGATGTGTATTATGCGGTTCGGCACAAAAATAATATTTTGGGCAATGCCTAAGAATGGGTTCTTATAAACATTTGCACATTTAATGTAATTGATAACATGTTTATACCATTATATATTTTATATATTTTTTCTCTATTTTTTTACATACTTTGCGGGAAGGAAAACTTTTGTACGTAAGTGAAAACATTTGTGAGCGTGAGCTGTGGTTTCTATATTTACGGAGTGAAGATATATATATACATGGGGACGAAAAGTCCTAAGTATGTGTATTTTTATTTCTTAATGAAATAAAAAAGCAGAAATCTGAGTGTAATAAAAATTTTTTATCTCTAAAATTCGTGAAAATCTAAAAGAAAAAAAAAATCTGTCTTGCTTTTGATGACCCAACATTTGAAGAATCAAGCAGTCGCATATGGCTTCAGAAATCTTTCTTTCAAACCATCCAAATCCGTGTATGTTCCACTCTCCCCCCCTTAAAAAAGGGATTTTTGACATAGCAATAGGCATTATTCAATCGAAATTTCCTAAGCCCTTTTCGCTTAAAGCTTTTATTCCCAAATATACAGCTTTTCCCAACTTGGATAGGGGAGTCCATGAAGCGCAAAAAATAAATGCTGCGCTCTTTTTTCCCCGTACTCGGTTTGTGGAATATTTCGCTTAACAGCTGGCAGAGATGATGCTCTTATGTCAGTGGGTTTCGGGTTTTCTTTATTTATGATTATGTAAATTGATTTTCAACGATTCTGGTTGAAGTAACCCTCATGTGTACGGTATGATTCTGTATGATTTCAAATGTATGAAACATGTTTTTTAAGTTTCATTTTGCTTCTGACAGCTTTTGAATAGTTACAGTTCTAGAGGATGATATGTTTCGTTCGTATAAAATATAATAAACGCTTTTTATGTACATTTCCAAATCGCATTTGAACTCCTTTTCATCGAAGGTTTTGTAATCTGGAAAAAAATTCACATATGGTTTGAAATGAAGTTAAATCGTCTTGGAGTTATTCTTCCAAGGTATACTTCTCATAATGTTTTTCCATACTTTCAATACAATTTTTCTTCCTTCGGTCAAGCACACCAGTGGGCGAGTTATTAAGACAATGGAATGCTTGTAATTCAAGCTTCGACGAATGGTTTGGTTGTTCTTTGATTTTTCCCATCTACAACCTAAATTACTAGGAACCTTTAGAAAGTGCTCCGTAAATGCATCCTTCTTCTCATAGATAAACCTCATGTGCTTTGTTTTACTCAATTAACCAATCGAAGTTTCGAGCAGTATAGTTAATATTCTGCAATAAGTGATAGGAAGACATTTTTAACAGTGCTATTTTTGTGTTTGTAGGTTTCATTGCATTTGTAACGAAAACAGAGAGTTTTAATACAGAAATGATATTTACGATGATTTTGTATTAAAGGCCTGTGCGCGATTACCACGACCAAAGTAATTGCAATATCTTACTTAGAGTATACCAAAACAATTTTTAATTGGAATAAATATGAGTAAGATTTTACGACTTTTCTTGTTATTTAGAGTAAAATTATAAACACGCAATAAAAAGAGCGTTTATCCATTTATGGCCTTTACACATATATTTTGAACCTATTTCATAACCTAATGATTTCGTTATACATATTCATTTTTAGGAGAAATTACACTTAGTTAATAACAGAATGAGACGTTTTTCCCAATTTGAATTTTTACATTAATTTTAGTACGTAAGTTTAATATGAAAATTAGATAGTCATTTAATGAATCTGTGTTTCACTATACTTTTTCTGAAGTAATTTGCAATTCTTTACGGAATCAGGTGTTTGAATGTTCTAACATTTACTAATATATTCGAAATTATATGCTTAACCTTTCTCGATTATTTCAGTAAGGAAATTTAGCAGAAAGATCGCATTGATACTCTGGCATAATAAAAATACGTTTGCAAAACATGTAAGGAGAATTTTTTGCAAAAATGTTTTGCGAGCAATTATTCCTTGCATGATTAATAAAAGAATGAGCAACTGACAGAGGGACTATAAACTTCAGTAAAGCAGTAATTATCCGAACTGAATAACCGTCAAAATGTATCCAAGTTTGGATATTTGGATATATGATTTCAAATATACGCCAAGCTGCCACCGCGCTTTCTCAAAGGCCACTTGTGATTATATTGATTTCAACCTTAAGAAATAGATAAATTTCTTGTAAAAAGATAGTCTTAATTAATTATATTATTTAATAAAAAATGAAAGAACTGGTGGAAATAATTTTATTTTATGGAAACTGTGAATTCAATTTAGGTGCAGAAATTGAATTACATCAGAATTTCTAACACTCCAGCCACTTCCCATCTGTTTTTAAGTTACTATGGTAAGTTATCATCGGCCGGGGAAGCCCCCAGCTTCGCCGGCCGATGATTCAGTCATGAAGTCTTTAGAACTCAGTCCGACGAAACAAAATTCAAATGGAAAAAATAAGAATAAGCAGTTAAACATGTAATAAAACGATACAAAAAGAAAAGAAAATATATACACATCGAGCCAATTATCTCTGTGCCTTGATAAAATTCATTATTTCCGTGGAATAAAGCAGCATTTTACTATAGTCCTTAAGATCTCTTGGAAATTCAATTTTTATTTTATCTTTAATACTAGCAGTCAGGCCACAGGTTGCAACGAAATGAACATTATCACTTTTTACTCTACATGGCCAACAAAGATTGTTTTCCCGCGAGGCAAATCTATTCAAGTACATGGGAAAACGTTCATGTCCCGTGAAGATCTGATTCAAATCTATATCACTACAGCACCTTTCTTGCTTTATAAATCTGTAGTATATATACAATTTTTCCTTTTCTCCGAGGATTCCCAATTGTTTTTCCATTTTTCATATATACTGTTGTATAAGATTCCAATACTCTTCCTTCTAGAGCCCGTAATTTTTTTACAGTTGCCAAGTATGGCTTCTTTTGCCAGTGCGTCAGCTCTCTCATTTCCACGGAAACCCACGTGTGCCTTAATCCAGTGTATCTTAATATTATATTTTGTACGTAGATTTATTTCTGTATTTCATTTTAATATTCGCAACAAGTTTATTGTCAAACTTAAGTTCAGAAAGTGATTGCAATATTCTAAGTATTTAAATACTTCAGTAGTAATTGATAGATCTGGATCATACCATAAAACGTCATTTATTGTTTTCCTTTTGAGAAGGCGGTATGATTTTTATAATTATAATCGTCTTTAAAATATGATATCCAACTTCGTTTGCAATGACATGGTTAATTTATGAGTGGTTGCAGTCACATGACTCATAAATATGATATATTGGGGCTAGTTTTAGATTCCTCTATGCAGTCCAATTTGCATTTCAAATTACAATCACTTTGTTTACTCTCATTATCGGTATTTAAATCACATAATTATCATCTCATTGGCGACCTGACCTTGGAAAATCATAAATTCGGATATTGCAGACTGTTAAGACTGGAATTTACACAACTGGCATTACACTGTAAACATAAGAAGACATTTGAATATTAGGCTTAAAGTAAAGAGAGTTTTGTAATCGCAAAAATTTTCAGGCACCATAGGGCAGCGAAAATATACATTTTGAATGCTATGGAATGCAATTTAATGATATTTTGAGTGACATCTGCACGTAAAGACAGAATAAAGGACTATTTTTTCCGAAACGGATTGTAAAATAAATTTAAAATGGATTCAAAAGAGATTTTTTTCGTGACGTCTATACGTACGTATATATAGATGTATCTTGCGTAAATCGAAAACGAGTAGGCTCAGAACGTTGAAATTTTGTATAGGACTGCTATAACATTTAGTTATACATCTCCCTTTTTGGTTATAATCGGCCGCCCCAAAAGTATATAAATATAGTATATATTCGCTTTATATGAATGAGGTAATAAAATTGTATTTGTTAAATATATATGTATATACTTACCCACTCCGTGACTGGGCTCGGTGAGCTCAGTTATTTTTATTCTTATATGTTGGTAAATTGTACATATTTTGCTTTAAAAATGATTTAATTATGTTGTTCTTATGTTCTGTTTAAGGTTTTTATATCTATAGTTAATCTGCCTGCAATAATTGTAGAATTATCAGCAATTTAAACGTTGTTTGAGTTCTACTAAGCCTAACGAAATCGCCATTTGTTTACATTTGAAAACTCTTAGTAGAATACTAAATTAAGTCAGTTTCTGCACCTTCAATGTCTTTTCTCGGAGTGAGACCAAAATTAAACTTTTGCGCCGAAAATTCGGCCTTCTTGTCCGCTGGCCGAATTGCTTCTTTTTGCGTAGAAGCTCTAATTTTATTTGTAAAAATTGTTTTTTAATTCTTTAGCTGTATTTGCTATTTTATGGTTTTGTATATTTTTCACTTTTTAATGAAGTTATTTTGAGTTTTTATGTATTTTTGTCTTGCCTCCAAGTGAAAACTGAACTAATTGAATGAGAAAAAAATCTCCAATTAAATTCGAGAAAATAAATTTAATTAAAACGCAGCAAAAATGTATATAATTTAATAGGACCTGCAAGGAAGTCATGTGGTGTCCACATCAGACTTTTTATTTTAAAATATGGGGATTTTTAAGGATGTAAGTAAAAGTTATAAAACCAATGAGCCTTTACATGATATAGTTTGCTTACAACGTCAATTTACCTACAATAATTCCTTATGTTGTTATACAGGGTGTCCCAAAACGACCGCATAAACTCTACGCAGATCGATTCTTCATTGGGAGTACATTAAAATCTGCTCAAAGAAGCGTTCCTGTACGATCCATAGTTTACGAGAAAAATAGGAAAAACAAAGTATGACGTCAGTACCGGTGCAAGAAGAAAACCTTTTATTGAACAGTATGCCGTGCATGTCGAGGCAGGCTTGAGCACGCCGTGGAATGGCTGTCATCACACGTTGCAGCATGGTGGGGTCCACCGAAGTACAAGCAGCATGCAGACGAGCAACTAAGTCCATTGGTGTTGTCGCTACGTCTCGATACACCACTTCCAGATATGCGCGGCGAATGTTTTAAACATTATCGTCTGGAACGTTATGCCAATAATGTTGTTGATATATCCAATAAAGTGTTTTTTTCTTGCACCGGCAGTGACGTCATACTTTGTTTTTCATATTTTTCTCGTAAACTATGAATCGTAGAGGAACGCTTCTTTGGGCATTTTTCATGTACTCTCAACGAGGAATCGAGCTGTGCAGAGTTTATGCTGTCGTTTTAGGACACCCTGTATAAGGTATCAAATCTTCTGTGTCAAAAGCAAGTTATAGCGATTATATAAATGTAATTTCCTGCTTAGTATCAGCTGATAACAAACATGAATATGGCAGCTCTAAAAACGTTACAAGAAATATGCTCGGGGGGTTATTCCCAATGTCTCCACATTTTGCTAAATACGAATTTGTCAGGTTAACGGTCATTTAGACATTTTCTCAATGAGAACGTTGCCTAAGATGTGCCACAAGGGGCGACAGATTTTATATTTCGGAGGAATTCCATAATCCTTCCCAGTTTTGATGGAGCAAATACGAGGGATGGAACTCTTCCACTTATCCTCCTCTACCTGCAAGCTTTCGAGAGGACTGTCAGCTCGAAAGTATTTTAAGCTCTTCATACCCCAAAAACACCATATGCTTACAAACAACTATGCCATCTGCTAGATTCGAGCTCTGGCTAGAAGTTATGGCAGCCGGTGCCGCTAGCACCATAGTGGTGGCTAAATAAGAAAAAAAGTGGCTCCATGCTCTTTAGTTCAAAACTTAACCCAAATGGTGAATCAGATGAAAGACTTGAAAGATTACAAACTTGATGCAGGTACTTGTTTCAGAATAGGAGTTAATAAAATATGTATACATTTACTTAGAAAATTAAATTACATTTAGTGATACGTTTAAATGGAAAGGAAAATAGTGAAGTTTGACTATACTCGGAGTTGGAAATTAAACTTCCTAATTCTCAAATGAACAATGATCAACCACGATCGATTTTCGTATTGAGTGTCTAAGATAAAACAGTCAATTAATTCCGAATCACTAACCTTTAGATAAAATTATTTTCGTAGAAGACTGCCATTGATTGAACAATCTTCACATATAGTCCGTTCATAGAAAACAGTGGAAAACGTTCTTTTTTATTACTTAACTCATTGACAGAAATAATTAGCAATATGCAGAAAATACGGACTAAAACACTTTAAAACTTTCCCATTGATAAGTTTAACATGTTTTTCTAGTAACAAATTTAATTTGAATTGGATATAACAGAAAACACTAACTTTCAACTGACATGGTGCAAACCTGTTATATAAAACAATTTATGCTCGTTTAAAATATTCAAAATTCTGAATAATTTCATTAATTTTTATTTGATTAGTAGTAATCCTTTTCGAAGTAAGAGTATTTATTTAAATTTAAATAAAGATATTTTTAATTTTAAGGAAAAATTTAATTAAAAAATATTTTTAATTTTAAGGAAACATGCATATTCATTACAGAAAAAGAGAACTTAATTGAAATTTAGGAAAAAAGAAGTTAGTTTTACTTTAGCACACAAGGTGTTTAAAAGCGGACTCTACATGTAAACAGAAAGTTTACATATTTATAAGACCTACAGCATATATTTTGCAAATTATGTCCTTCTAGTTCACTAGTACATTTGGCTACACGTTTCACGATAATCCAAGCAACATTATCTACATGTAAACAGAAAGTTTACATATTTATAAGACCTACAGCATATATTTTGCAAATGATGTCCTTCTAGTACATTTGGCTACACGTTTCACGATAATCCAAGCAACATTATGAAGATTTACCTTATCTCTACCCGATGTGACAAAAATTATGTCTGTTTAAATGTCTTGCAACTAGCTTGTATTGTTTATGAAATCAGAATCAATTTTTGAAAATTTTGAAATCCTACTACAAAAGATTTTTTAAGAAATGTATTAATGAAACACTTGCAATGATTAAGCAATTTTATTGCTTTTTCCATTTTAATATAGCTAAATGAAATAATGTTATATTGTTTGCTAGTGTGACAATAAGACAAGAAGAATTCTTACATCCAGAAATATTCTTCAAGTAGAAAACTAATAATGGAAAAAAGATTAAGTACTTGCGGGTATTGAGAAAAGTATTCCCTTCTTCAGTTGCTCACAAAGCTAAGAATTTTAGAGAGCTTAAAGGGGCTTTCAAACATCTGGGAAAGCATTTTAACATAAGATATACTAAATTAAACAAAATATTTTGAAGACTACTTTCTTGAGAATTTTATTTAGATCAAATATCTGATTAGTAGTTGAATCGCATTAAAAATATGCTCGATAATATTTTAAAATCTTTAAAAAATATTTTCAAAACTATACAAAATCTGAAACGAAACATGACTACATTTATTGCTTTCCTATCTATATGTCATCTATTCTGATCTTGTAGCAGAGTTGGTGCAATACGCATGTTGAGTATTTTCAGTACGAAATTTCTGATATTCAAAGGATATAAACGTCGTAGGATTGTACCTGGAATATTCTAGAATACAACAGAAAACTGTCAGCGTTTTATAAGAGATTTTTTCAGGCTATCAATAACAGAATGCCGCATGCTTAGCCAGATTGTGATATTTTAATTCTTGCGATAAAAAAATGATTAATTGTTTCTAAATGTGTTTGAAATTTTTCCTAAATGTCAAAAACTTTTCAATCAGTCCGCGAAACTCGGCAAAACAAGTTACGGGTAAAATTCTTACGGTACTGCTTAAAATAGTTTATTTGAATTATAATTAATTTGTTGGATTGAAAACATAATATACTGGGTGTGAGACTATCACAGTATATCCCTTAAGTGTTGTCATTTACTGAAAAATTCATTTTACAAAAATTACCATAACTTTAATATCTTTTCCAGTAGAAAGTGGAGAAAAGTACAAGAAAAATTCTTTTTGGCTCACTCTTTTATATATCACTAAATATGGACTTTATTATACCCCCTCCAGCTGTAAATATTTAATAATGTTGACTTGTCACCAGTAGTTCTAGCAGGGAATGAACCATCTTTAAGAAGAATAGAAGAACGTGCCTCCTGGCAACTGTTGTCAATTCTACGTCAGGTTCGCCAGCTAACAGGTTAAAAAAATGGGATAAAGAATTCTTTCTTGGTATCTCATTTTATCGACGCGCTGTTTTTCGATAAGTGATCTCTTTCTTCCCATCGCGGAAGTTTGTGACATGGCTTAGCAAGCAGATTGAAGGAATCCCGTTACATCCATTAAGAGGCCGCTCTCGCTCTTGTAATCCTGGCCACTTACCGCATAAATAACTTCGATCGCAAGGATGTTAGAAACGATAATGGGCAGAAAGGTAGTCTTTAGGAGAGAGGTAATGCGGCGAAATGTAGAGACATGATTGAATATGATGTTTGTTTTGAAGGATTTGGAAAAGTCAGAGGATTATTAGGCAGCTAATAATTTATATAGACACTGGCATAAAATATTAAAAAGCACGAATTTTTTTTACTTCTGTACCAGTTTCTGAAATACGTTGCAATTGTTATTTATCTTTGAAATACAGTTCTCATTAGTAATGCTTTATTGCTGTTTTACAAGAAACAGTGTTACTTAAGTAATTACCATATCGGCCCGGCATGCATTTTTCTTCTTTGAAATACTGTCATGAAAACATACGAATCTTCAAAACTCAATTTAACAGTTAAAAACGAAATAAAATGCGTAGTGAATTAGAAATATGGCTAGAGATTTAGAACAATTACAGCGTACTAGAACACACAATGAAAAGAAAAGGTGAATATTTATATGAAATTTGAAATTTAATTTTTTTTTATTTCAAGTTAGATTCACATACCCGAAAATTGTTCCGAGTCAAGATATCCGTGAATACCCATATACAATTGGGCATTTGCTGTCAAAATATTAGAATAATAATGCTGGAATTTGCTTTCGGGGGGCGGGGGAACATGGTGATATTAATAATTGACAAATGACTAAAAGAAGAACAGGTGGCACATTTTGCCAGCCACTTGGGCGAGATAACGTAAAGTAACAGTAAGTTAACTGAATTTAAATAAACTAGTAGCTAAAGGCAACACAAACAATGTAACCCTAAGTTGAGGCAAAACTTAACTGGCGTGGAATTCAACTATCGGCAATTAGAATGCAACTCTGAAGATAATAATTCTTTTCTCAGTTAGAAAACTAGTGTAACGCAGCCACGAGAGGCAAAATGCGCTGTATCTTACAAACTAAAACCCTCACCTCTAATACACGAGAACTAATTTGCATTCTGGCGGGAAAGGGGAAAGAGAGAAGGGACACAGCAGATCCAATACGTGAATAACTGTTTAATTAACATAAAGGAAACTCACATATTTTAGTAATACTTTTATTTTCTAATTAAAAAGATGCAGAGATATTAAAAGAGGTATAAAAGAGCTTTTAATGTTAAGTTTCCAAATGCATTTTCCAGTTTAAAAGCAATAATTCAAATCATTTACTGATATATTAAAAATCATTTAAAAATTTTATTTCCCCAAGATTTCAGTTTAATTATAACTGCCTTTTGTTATGTTAAAACATCCTTAGCGTAGTCTTTCAGTTCTATGAATCGCTTCCTTGTATTGTATTTATAATAGTAATAACACAACTATTGCCCTGCCCCAGTTGCCCCTGCATAAAGCATAAAGTGTTTATCCTGTAGGTGCCTCGCTTATAAACGCTTGCTCAGAACGTGCCGTTTAGAAAACACAAGATTTCTAATTTAATATACTTGAAATAGCTTAACAAACTGAGCTATTAAATGGATTACTTAGGAATTTAAAATTTTATTTTATTATTAATAACATATTCAGTTTATATAAATTGAAACAAAATACAATATTGTAATAAAAAAGGTATTTTAACCTCATTTATTACATGCTTGTTCAGAATTTCTTTAATCTATGTTTGGTTATTCCGTAAATAATGTCTTATGAATAAAGGGCGTGTGTTAGGAAGAAATCAAGGCAAGAATTTAATTTGAATATTAGGTAGGCATGAGTGTTAGTGATGCCTTACACTCACGCTAGTTTCTGTTTTGTCTGTACAAAGAACGGTTAGAATAAAGTACTGATTATTAGTTTTTTGATTTATTTATCTAGGTTATGGTGCTAAATAAAGCGGAATATTTTTATGTTTCTTAAAATAAAAAATGGACAGATTTATTTTAATTTTAGGTGGAGTTTTAGATAAATGTTTCTGTTAAAAGCTAGTTACACGGAAATTTTCATGTAATTTTGTCTAAATAGAATCTGACAAAAACTCAACTATTTAAAAAAACGCATTTATTTTTTTTCCTGCTTTTTATTGGGGCGAAATTTACAGAGAAATTCAAAAATTTATCTTGGCTTATTTTTTTCAGTTTGCGCCAAGACTAATTTACTCGGCGAGCTTGTTAGTTTATAGCAACCTAATTTTCCTTTTCTTTTTAACATTGCAGACGAGAGGAAAAATGGCATCGTTCATACTTTAAAATAATTTTAACGAAGGGCATAAACCACATTTGACGTTATTATCACTCAAAAAAAAAGATACCAAATTTCAAAACTCGCCAATATGTAATTTCTTGTATATCTTAGAAAAGTTGGAATAAAAAACTCTAATTTTCTGCAGGTGTGCCTAGAAATACGTCTACTTTAAGAGGATGTTAAAAATTTTATATGTTATATTACAAAAATGTTTTCGAAAAAATTGTAAAATATGTTTAAAAATACATATTTTAAAAATAAATCATAAAAAATGTGCGAATTATATTTGGATTAAGTCAAAATTTTGAATTCTGTATGAAGGAATTAAGTAAGTTTAAGAAAAAAAGAGATATTAATAAATATACATCTAACTCAATTGACATTGAGGAGTTAAAATTTTGAGAGCTAATTTTTTTTAAAAACTACTCGCACGATTTTTACAAAATTTGGCAGTTTTGGCATAATTTGAGTCGTAGAATCGAAAACTGGTACGTCATTTCAGAAAAAGTCTGATTTTGTGTCAAAATACCTCTTTTAGAACAATGGCTTTATGTAAATCTAATATATATCCTAAGTCGCGCTTTTCAAACATGAAAAAAGCAAGTTGAATTTCGTCAATCGGCCCAGTAGAACGAGAGATATAGAACAATTTTTTTTCGCAGTGTACTTTTCCTTCTACTTTCATTGTCTATCAGCAGGTTGCAAAATAGTTTACGTATATAACCCCAGAGTTCTTAAGTTCGAGAAAGAGGTTTCGGCAAATATTACTGATAATTACTCTATTACATCTTCTTGCGACTGAATTATCGAAATCAGATTTAGCTTTGCCAACCATACTTGCTTCATGTTACATCAAGAGTGGAGCCAAAGCTTAATAGGTGCATTTTAGCTCTGAAATTTAACATTTTGATTTGACTTGCATTATTCTAAATTTGATTGAAACAGCGAAGATTTGAATTTTTGCTATTGCTTCTGATTCTAAATATAACCGTCAGCTGGCGAGTAAATAAAGAGGAATACCGTAAACATTCTCTTGAGTTTATGTTATTCACTTGCAAGTTAAGACTCAGGGCTAAAGAAAAGGAAGGGCTGATTCATCCTTTTGCGGGGAACGATGCCGACACGAACCCTGTTGGGAAGCTATGTGACGTCGCTGGGTTCCTCACCTGGTTTATTCACCAGAGTTTCACAGCGCGAAAGCTTAAATCCTTACTTCTCAGATTCTTTGAAAGAGGTTTCGTTTACTTGAAAATGATAGCTGAGGATCCTTTTAAAATGAATTTGTGTTTAGAAAATGTTTGCAACGGGAAAACATAAAAAAAATGGGATCTTGTGCCATTGCTACCTGCGGTAATACGTATTAAGAAAGAAACAAACGTGATATTTCATCGATTTCTGTACAAAAAACGTTCAGCAGACGAAAGAATGGCTGCGTAAGTGTTGCAGAGAAATCATACTTTTTTTTTCTGTCTTCTGTCAGTTAATCTTATCAATATTCAGTTTTCTTACTGAGATGGTTTACAAAACTTTTTTTTGTCTTTTTATCATTAACCTTTTGGTATTTAATTTATTTATTAAACATCCTGCTCTCGGCGCTTATGACACATACAATTCGATTCAAAAGTAAAATCACAAAATAATTAAAAATCATCATATCCTTAAAATTTCCGATAGACAGTCTCGCTCTCTGGAAATAAAAATGCTTTTTTCCGTAGTTTCAGTAAAAATTAGTTAAAGTTTTGCAAAATATAAAATAGATAATAAAACAAATTCGAGCTTCGAGGTGCCGTTGCTCGGGTGGAAGATTAGTTATTCAAAATTGGATGGCTCTAGATACCGTTGCTTTTTCACAGTTCGAGAAACATGCATACATTCATGCAGATTCTTTATTATTTAATTTCTTTAAATATAATACACTGTGATAATATTTGACGGCAGCAATTTAAAAAGTATACATCGTTTGCAGTGATTTAACGCAAAATGCCGTTTCGAAACTAATATCCCATTCGTGACTAACATCCTTTTCGGCCTAAAAATTAATCAAAAAAATCGAAAATTACGGAAAATGAAAACTTACGCTTAAACCATGTATGCCGAAACACAAATAAGTGCGTTAATGAAACAAAAGCGAATTAAATTGTCTCCAGACGGCATTGTAATCAGATCATTATCTATAAAACCATAGGTAGATATGAAAAATTTCCCTTTAAAAAGATTGCACGAAGGTTGAAGAAAATTTTTGAAAATTCATGGGAGAAATTAAAAATGATATTTCTAAACTCGAAAAACGTTTCCCCCGTCAGTAAGAACACGATTCCTTTATTTTGCTACTTACGAACATTCATAAAATTTTGGCTCTTGAATTGGAATGCATCCCTTGTGTCGACAAGAAAAGCTAACCAGAAAATAGGTAAATAGAAATAAATCATGTAAATTAATTCATTTTATTGTACCAAAAATAATATTTTAAATCATTATTTGGTTTATTATTCACGTAATTTGTTATATGATTTATTTTATGCACTTTGTAGCTATTTGTAAAACTATGCAAAATAAATCATGAAATTCTTTATAGAGATAAATTAGCATTAGACTACATACTTTTAAAATATACGAATACACAAGTATACATGTAATATACGAGTAAGCATATAAATCCCCATGATCCGTAATAATGCTTTCATAAAAGTCACTGCCAAGGGTTACACAAATCTGATTATCTCACTTCCAGTGCTAGTTGAAACACGAAATTAAACGAAGCGAAATTTGTTTGGATTTAATATATTATGAAATTTATTATTCGCTTTTAATCAGATGAGTTTGTAAGGTCTTTCTAGCACGTACTCTGAAAGTACGTTTGCATAATTTTATTTAGTATTTGTGTAACGCAACTTGTGATATTTTAACTCAAAAAAAATTTTTCGTAAATATAGAAATTTATTAATGTTTTTGTCGATTGATTACTAATTACATGCATTTAAAAATATTGTGAAAAAAATTAACCATATTTAATGTATATTCGACTTTGAATATTAGTTTAAGCTTATGTTTTACGCATGCTATAATTTAATTAAATGTGCCACAGTTACATTACAAGGCAGATATAAATGCATATATATTGTACTTTCATGAGACGAAATCTCTTGATGATACTATTACCAAACAATTCTGCAAAAGCTTTTGATTTTCAAGCAAATATTCATGAAACCGAAGGCGGTAAGACATTCAAAGCAGCAAGCGAACTCAACTACGTCATCTCTTCTTCCGTTTTTTCTCTGCGATAAGCCGAAGAACCAGCCCTTTAACCCTGGTTAAGATGGGGAATGGTTAGGTTATGTTATTTAATTATGGCAAAGCACATGAGGGCTATTTGCCTAAAGGGAGGGATGCCTTCGTGGAGGACTTTCTAAGGGAAACTGGCTCGTATACACGTTACACATGGGGAAAACCACGAAAACGCCCATGCAGCCAGCCCGTTCGCTTGCTCAGCCAGTGTTCAGAGTCTTTACCGCTCGGCCGCTGGTGGGCCTAAGACGGGGAATGAAACGTCTGTACGGTTCCAGGAGTTAATATTTAGAGTAGTGTGGAAAGGTACAAATGTAGAAATTCTCATTATTATTTAAAAGTCAGCGAAAGCATGATCCTTCTAAGTTGACCCTGAAGATATAGTCTAATAATTTTAAATTTTAATAGCAGAAGAATCTGTAGAATAGTTATTTCCAATTTTCGTAAAATGTTTAATTTAGCATCCGTTTGGATTGACGAACTGCGAGTTTTCGCAAGTTCGCCATAAGACGCTGCCTTCATTTGAAAAATAAACCATGCTGTTTTTTCCTTTCGAATAAATTCAAGGCATTGCTTAACAAATTAATCGATTTAAAAATATATTTATGAATTTCTTAATAGTGTAAAAGCTGCTTAACCGAAGCAACCAAAACGAAGTTCCGTTAAACCTACGACAAATCGAAAAACCAGCACACCAATAATTTTCAGTGTTAGAAATGAGGGGCCTTTGTAATGTAAATAAGTATTAGCTCTATAGCTAGCGTACAAATAAACTGTTCACATATCGAGCAACAAAGATTTAAATAAATTAAAAAAAAAGTGATCCAGTACACCCCAGAAGATGTTTGCCATTTCTCATGAATGCAATTATTTTGCCATCCAAAGTGGAAGAAAATTCACCAAATACGATTTACCTAAGTCTCTACCTAATTCTATCATGCTTCTGTAATTAAAGATGGGAATTATTTCCTTTGTGCTGTTTAGAAACAAAAACGAAATTGTATTCCCTCTAAAATGTCATTTGTTCATGAATTTGTCCCATCCTCCCTAAAATATCGTAAAACATAATATCATTGTCAAAAAAAAAATGCTGAGTTTTATTGTCAAAAATTAATTAGTCATATTTTTGTTAAAAATCTGTAAATAGCTTTTTGAAAAAAAATCAGAACTGTTCTACTTTACTTGTATCAAATATTAGTGATACACAGCCTCTAATGCAAATCTTTACTTTTCTAACATAGCTGTTTAATGCAATTTATAATGCATTGGATCCGTGTGTTTATAATCATTCCTACGTCAACTGATAATTTTTAGAAATATTTTAGTGTAATTAATAAAAGAATTTTCAAATATACTTGATACAGAATAAATTGTATATTTCCCAAATAAGTAAATTATACATTTCTAAAATATATTTCTACAGCAACTTTATGCAGATTATTCGAGCTGCCTGTGATGAGCTTTTAATAAGTCTTCGCTATAAGCGTAATAATTTTTAATAAGTCTTTGCATATATCTATTATTGAATACCATGCATATATTTAACAGCAACAGCTTTTCTATTACCTCATGCTCAGAATAACTGCTCCCCCTGCACCAAGCAATCGCCTTGTTAACTGCTTGTTTTTTACAATACCTGATCGAATAATTTAATACAGTTTCTTCGATAGCTCTTGGTGTAAAGATCAAAATAAAGTTAAAGATTCAGAACATTTCTCTTCTTTGTGAAGTTACTTCACAAACTTTGTGAAGGTATTTCTTCCGCCTTCTTAACATGCCTTCGTGATGTAGTGGTCAGCCCGCTCGGCGCGTATTCGAGAGGTCCGTGGTTCGAGTCCCGGCGAGGGCGTTGCTCATATTTCATCTGTCCTGATTTCCAAAAATACCTAATACCTCTACACAGTAACTGATAATTCATTACTAACTGCTAGATTTAAGAGGAAACCTGCTTATGAATTTCTTCGTGGAGTGACTATTTTCATCTTCAAATGCTGCTGCGCAGTAGCTTTAATGTTTATGCTTCAGAGGAACAGCACTAATTGAATCCCATTCCTTAAATTCCATGACCATGATGGACCCTCTTCAATTCTAAAATCCTTCCCAGCTTACTTTAAAATGAAGGAAAATTTGGTCCATTGTACAACTTCTAGAGAAATAATGAGAAATAACAGAAAGGTTTGAATTGAAAACGTTCTTACATCATTTTGAACAAAAGACTCTTGATTTCCACACAAGCGATTCGTTGCAAAGAGCTTCTCATTACAAAGCAAATAATTCTTAAAACATGCATCTCGAATTTTATCGATCGCTCCACCATGAGCTCTTAAACAAAGAAAAATCCGGGAGATTGTGAGGGAGGAGTTGAAAACGCTTGGAGGTTACGTTGCTCCCCTTGGGATTCGAAACACGAAAGTATTTAGTGAGAACAAAAGAACGGAGAAACCTCCGCTCAAGGATTTCGTCTGGGGTTTTAATTAATCTCCTAGTTTTCGCCGAGAGGTATTGAAGAGCGAAAGTTTATAAATAATTTAAGAAATTTCGTCTGACGAATCGATGGTTGGGTTTTAATTATAAATGCTAAACACGGGAGCGTCTCGCTTCCAGCTCAATGAACATAATGAAGCCAGTCATTTGTTTTCTAATTCTTGCGGAACATGAAATTTCAATTGCCATTTACGGCCTTTCATGTTATGTCTAGAGAGGATTCAGTTTAATCATATGACTGGCTTTAAAGAAAGACTTTTGAATCCAGATGGCGTTCTTTCAGGGTTATGTCAGAGTTAATACAAATGATGGTATGTGTATCCTGGTGTCTGAAAGATTTAAATTAGGAAAATTATTAAAAGGAACCATTTTCAAGCATATATCTAATAGGTTTAATGTATAATGATTTAGTTTTGATAAACTGATACTGCAATGATTTGTTCTTTGTATGAGGATCGAACCCAGGTTCTCTTATCTCTGTGTGGATAGATGCTTTTACCAGCTGAACAATATACTATTATTAGATATCTCAGGAAAAATTTCGAATTTCCTCTTAAACATGAACTTTGTATAACTTGATCTTGTGTCGGACGGAATATGAATGAAATTACAATAATAATGCTTAATATTTTAAATAATAAAAACAGCCTATTTAATATATTAATTTCCTTATTTTAAAAACACAGCTTCATAATCATCTACACTTCTGTATCGAATAATCTGAAAAAATTATTTTCACACTTATATTAAACCAGTTTTTTAAAATTATTGCGCAGGAATAAAGGGGTTTGGAACTTTTATACCTGATAAAATTTTCAAATAAAATAGATGTATTCAACTAGTAATACCGCATTTTTTTCTTGACTACTACTGCAAATTTCCTGGTATTAAGTAGGATTTACATCGTAAAATGTAAAGTTATGCTACGTCTTATAATTTAATTATTTTTCCACTGAATTCAAAAGTTAGATTTTAAACTTTCGTTTTTCTTGCTGAATGAAGTTTCCCTATAAATTAGAAAATAACGTATATATGCTACTTTTTATCACTGGACTGGATTAGAATATTTAAAACTGCAATAAACAGGCAAGGGCTAACTGCCAAAGAGGAGAACATAACAAAAATGGGGCTGCCTCCATGAGGACATTTTAAGAGAATATGGCCCACATTTGTATTTACACGTTGAGAAAAACCATGAGCACTACCATTCAGCAGTCCCTTCTTCGGGTTGAAATATCAGTGTTAGCGGTTTTAACATTAAGTCGCTAGCGAGCTACATTTCTATGCTTAGCGTTTGCATAAACGCTAATCTTTGTAAGATTATTGTTATAACTGATATTTTGTAACATTATATCTTTGTAAGACAAATTGTCTTCGTAAGCAATTTTATGTAATATCAGTTATTAGATATTTTTAAAACTGTAGACGCGAACCTGAACCTCTCGAATACGCGCCAGTCTGCTAACACCACGAAGGCATGCCGAAAGGAAAGAGAAAATACCTTATAACCTTATTAATTTTTTTCATAAAAGGTTTCCTTAAATTTTATGCTGAATTCAGTCGTCTTTCATGTAAATAGAATAATTATTTAAAATTTTGCTTCATTCATCTAATATAACAGAGTATTTCATGTTTATGTATATTTATTTCAGATAGAATCTTCTCTTGAATCTTGAATGCGCATGTATGATTTTCACAAGTTTAACCTCTACAAGAACAAAATATAAAATGAGAAACGTATTTATTATTTATAATATCCTGTTATTATATTTATAAAAATTTCTGAAGTAAGAGTAAATTTCAGATCTTAGTGTGAAAAATTAGTTACATATATTACATATTCAGTAACATTTCTGAGATTAATCGTACAGATCGATGCAATATTAACGTTAAAATGCTTTAATTAGCACGTTAAAAACTCATAAAATTCGAAATTTATTTTTTAATGATCAGAATAATACTCGTTTTTCAGCAGCCTTGTCAACATTGCCAGCATGCTAGGAATACAATCATGATAAAAATGCATCTTCTATATGAAATTATGCGTTAATAAAATTTCACTTTTATATAATATAGATACCTTTTGTAACATTTTATTAGGCATGAGTCGAGAAAAATAACTAAATAATTTCAGAAATCATCAATGCAAATGTTACTTAATACTTTTAGCCCGTATTCAAAAGCATTGTTTCACTGAAAAGAGAAAAACTTGTATGTTTATCTTCATGAAGTTACTTCACAACGAAGGAAGTTTAATCCAGATCGTACTTATAACTTCGTACCTAAATTCCTTAAATTCAACAAAAGTGCATATAAATTGGGTGTTTTACATCGTTCCTTTTCTAAAGTTGTAACGAATTTCTTCATGATAATAGTGAGATCAGTAATGCATACAAAATTAGGTAAGCGATAAAAATATTATGTATTTGTATTGCAGAATCGTTTTTATTATTATTTTCATGTGCATATTTACTATAAAAATATATTAGACTCGAGATTAACCGGAGTAATAATGAGATCGACCTCGACGCTTAACCGAAAATTACGGTTAATCTGATAGCAGTTAAAAAATACAGAAACGAAAAATAATCTTTACTATAATTAACATAAAATACTGTTAATATATCTGTATTTTCAGATAATTTTATTACGGCCAGTAATGAGAAATTCTAATTTTCTTTAATAAATGAATTTCTGTATTACATTTACAAATAACCAGTCCAAATTCTATGCATATTTTATGAAAATTCCGAGGTACCATAACAAAAAACATTTGACTTTTATAACCCAATAATTCATATTTAGCCCTTAGTTTTTAAAATTAAAGGTTATTTAAACTAAAGTATAATTCCTTCAGTTTTTTTGTTTAAATAACCCTATAATGACCATTATGTAAGGTTAAACATTTTGTAAAGTGACGTAACTACAAACTGATCAGTGTTTGTAATAACAAAGCGATCTTGAACATGAACTATGTAGTCTAGTTAATTTTATCCAGTTTTCCTTTAACTTTGAATTACAAGATTTAAACTCATACTCTTAATACACTGAACAAATCAGAATATAAAAACTTTTCGTTAAGTGGTGTTTTCGGGATGCTTTGCGACTTTATCTGTATTAAACAGAATTGAGAAGTCATTCATATGTTATTTGGTGTTATAAATAAAGCAAAAATATCCATGGTTCCTTTCTGCCTGCGGACGAAAAGTATGCCTAAATCTTGTATATATATCCATTACAAAAAGCCTTTTTAAAACAGCATCTCATTTTCCTCCTCGAACACTCGATCACAGATCGATTCGGGAATTTAACTGTATCATCACATGTTCTCCTGAGCGTCGAATATGAGACGAGATCCTTCAAATAAGTAACTTCTCCGCCTCCTGTGAATAGCCGTGGGCTAGAGTTCTCTTAAGAAGAGACGGATCGAACAACGTGTCATAATCTTAGAACGAAATCTCTTCCTCATTGGGTCCACCCCTTTTCGCAAAGATCTGGAGTGCTGACTGCTCAGAGGCACGGACTCAATAATAGGGAGAAGGACCTGCCTTATCTTCGCCTGCCGACAATCCAGGTCGGGAATTTTGCTAGGATGAAGATATTTCTTCTTCTTTGTTGTATCTTTTGTTCGGGTTTCGTGATAAAAAGTGTTGTGCATGTTTGCGTCTTATGATAAAACCTCAACCACTATTCTGACAGCAAATAGAGATAGATGCACGGCCTCAAATCAATGAATCGGACGCCAAACATGAAGTTCGGTATAGTAGAACGTTTGGGCACTGCATCCGGCTACATTTGCTTAGTGCTAAGTTAATACTGAGAAATATTATGAACCTCAGACAGGTTATTTTAATCAAAAAGATTAATTTCTTGTCAAAATAAAAATCACTATGTCTTTCTTTCAGTCGAAACTTAAATTGTTCCAGATAAGACTGAAAAGGCTCATTTATTAAAACTGATATTTTCTCTTGCTTAGCTTAAATTAATTAACTAAGAGAAAGAGCAAGAGCGCCATCAACCTAAGGGGAGTGATGGCTTTATGGTGAACATTTTAAAAGGAACTTTTTTACGTTTCATGAAAAAGATCATATTTCTCTTGCCTTCCAAAAATAATTATACTTTTTAAATATAATGCAAATAAATATCTTTCTTTTCTTGCTATGATTTAGAGGAGTAAGAAATTGTAACAAATAATATGGAAGAGATTTACATGTCTCTATTCTTAGAATTTTGAAAAATTTTGAAGAAATGGCTTCTTCTTGCGTACATAAAACATTTGAATGGATTTACAGTACCTATCCACATACAATCATCAACGTTGGGAGATGGAGTTATAATGTCTTTCATTTCTGATTTTGATTTTATTTCTTTCAAATAAAGTTTTGTTTAATGATCTTACATATGCACTAAAAAGCACAGGATTCGTTAAAGAGGCATTAAAGATTCGAGAATATTTTGTATTCTGTGAGTAACAATGTATTCCGGTCAGCTGATAATGAAATACATTTATACATAAAAGTATTTTTAATGTGGAAGTATAATGAGAAATCGAAAGGTAACCAATCAACTCTTACAAAAGGAAAGCGATGTATCAATATCCTCATAGACATGACAGCATCCCCCATTGTTAGTTTATCCTGGATTTATGACTAAAGAAGCTGGCTGTGCGAAGTTTTTGCGGTTTGTTTCACGCGTAAAACGAAGTATTTTTAAAATTTCTGAAAGAAGGCATAGCTTTTGAATGCAATTTCCTAAATTAAGTATTATGCAACAGTGCATTTACTTTGAGATAATTTTGAGTTATTATTATACTACTCGTCTAATTTGATCGCAATCTTCGGTGATGGTAAGAATAGTCTCACTCTTTTTCTCTATCGAAATTGCTTTTACTGCAGGCAAGCAGTTTTATTGCACTACGCATCATATTTTAAACTTTAAACACACCCTTCTTCTCTCATGATATATTCAGGGTGTCCCAAAACGACCGCATAAACTCTGCACAGTTAGATTCCTCTTTGGGAGTACATAAAAACTGCCCAAAGAAGCGTTCCTATACCATCCACAGTTTACGAGAAAAATACGAAAAACAAAGTATGACGTCACTGCTGGTGCAAGAAAAAAACACTTTATTGGACATATCAGCAACATTATTGACATATCTTTCCAGACGATAATGTTTAAAACGTTCGCCGCGCATATCTGGAACTCAAAGCTGTATGTAAGTAAAGCGTCGGCACTCCCATATTATAACATGACGCCAAATTGCAGCGCCAATCCACTGCAGTGGTGGCGATGTAAACTAAATCTCTTCCCCTCCTCCTTTCCCCTGCAGTGACGTCATAGAGGTCGGAAGTAAGATGGCGAGACCGCAATGAGTTTTCACACATTGGATGTA